>QDHC01002199.1:601721-647700 GCA_013186455.1 Papilio dardanus tibullus
ACGCCGGCGCGCTGCTCAGCGGCGGGCACTGCGCCCCGCACGACCGGCAGCGACACTCCGCACTCAGGGACACAGGTCGACTATATACTGCTTTATATTCCTCGCTAGTCGCTAATGAGCGATCGGTATCGAATAATAAAATAGTCATAAGATATCTCATAAATAAATAATAATAAAATGATATGCAAAAGCGGATTATCTCTAAGGCAAACTAGACACGTGCCTAGGGACGCGCGAGCTCAGAATTTTAAAATAAATAGAGAAAATAACATAAGACGATTAAGAACTAAACGCTGATCTATAATATAAATCTATAATAGATTATATTGCACAAGCATCGAATACACTCGTAAACGTACATGCCCGTACAGGGACGCGGAAAAAGTGATTGCCTAGGGCACTCTGGACATTTAATCGACCACTGATGATATGGTTAGTGGATCTTAATATTACAGTTTTAATAATAACAACAAAGTGAAGACGACCATAATCAAGAGATAGACGTTGTGGTCTACTGTGGATTTTTTTCACTCTAATTTATTATATTACTTTTATCTTTAGAAACTCACTTTAAGTGAGGCGTGCCTTTCTAAAATTACTATTAATCTTCTTAAATTGTATGATGTAGCAGAAATGTAGAGGATGTAGTACAACCTCCTTGGTTGATATTTTCTTTATTTTTTAAGAAGCATGTTTAAGTTGACAAGTAATGGCATTGGGTTAAAAATGTGAGATGTTAGAAAAGTACGGATATAAAATACTTTTAATATGTGATTTCATTGAATTTTTCCTTCAAAATAACCCGGCACAATGTTTATTTCATTAATTAATATTGATTAATTAAATAATTATTTCATTTTATTAATTATGTAATTGGTTGTTACTCAGGCGGTATAGCGGCGCTGCCGTCTGGCGAGCGTCTGTCTCCGCTGGACACGTTCCTGGACCTGCTGACGGCGAAGGCCAGCCTCAACGAGCTGGACTTCAACCTCATCATCGAGGCCACCCTCGCCTCCGTGCACACTGCGCACTGAACTACGACTACGCCTAGTTAATCTAGGCTAATATTTTATTCCAAGTAGTTTTCATAAGTCATTTATAGTTTTAAATTATAAGCTCCTTCTCCGGCGACGCCCGTGTCTTGCACCTTACATAATTACTATTTACAATAGTACACTTGATATGTCATGGGATAGTAGTTTCTATAGTTAAATAATTATAATATCAAGTAATCATTTTTATAATGACAGCTAAATTTTATGAAAAAAAAATGAAAATGATGGTGATCGTAGAAGTAAAATGAAAATACATTTCGAAAATAAATTAATATAATCAAATAACACAAAACAAGCGAACATAATTTTATATATTTTAACAGAATATCATAACTCAATAGGTCTTCTGTTGTAACAATGACAACTCTAATTTAAAAAGAGAATACTTTGACAGCTAATATCTCCTCGCAACTGAGACGTATAGACTTTGAGATCTTGACGATTCAATACGTCTGCTCGCATCACCTCTGTTGGCACATATTCTAAACGTATAACTTTATCCACTAACTTTTTCTTTCATAAAATGGAATCCTATTATGTCCTATTATGATGCACAGAATGTGAAGGCAGACTGCGAGTCACTAAATATAGTAACTGTGCTTGCCTGTCAAAATCTCCTTAAATAGCATGCCCCTTTGGTGGCGGCTGTAAGCGCCATATACTCTGCCTCAGCAGGCGAGTGTGCAACCGTCAGCCGCTTTTGACTGCCCCATGACACTGGGCCACTACCCAAATTCATTACGTAGCCCGTGTAAGAGCGACATGTTATGGGACAATTTGCCCAACCACCATCTGTAAAGCCAACAATATTTAAATTACAGTTGGTTTCAGAGCTAGTATCATAATCATAACAGAGAGAAGAACACTATCGGTGTTCTTGTACCTTTGAGGTACTGTAGCACCCTTTTGGCTGCGAACCAATGTGTGCTATTGTATCTGGTACTAAACTGTCCTAGAAAGCTTACCGCGAGCGCAATATCTGGGCGTGAATTGACAGCTAAGAATATCAGCGAACCAACGATTTCCTGATAAGGATACGAACAATCATTCTCACCATCCTTAGCCACTTCTAGCTTTGAGTTGGCCAAAGGGATACTTACCGGCTTACAATCAACCATGCTTCTTCAAGAGTTTTTCAATATAACTTTCTTGGTTCAGTATGATTTTCCCATCATTTTGTTTGGTATTCAGCCTAAATAATAATTTAGCTAACCTGCGCTTTCATACCTTTATCCTTTTTTTTAGGACATTCCGGTCGCTTATGCGCCTTCACGCCGCAATCATAGCACACGACTTCCTTTTTCTTTTTAGGTTGTTTCTTCACCTGCTTTTCTAACTTCAGGGCTTTGAAGGGCTCGATACATTCTCTTTTTACAATATATGAAGTGTCACTTATACATAGAATACCTCTTATTTTAAATAAAAAAACATAAAACTTTATGGTTAATAGTTCCCATATTCTCACACATTTTTATTTCTATTATTTGACATTCGTCAAATTCCTGAGCTAGATTTTCGTCGTCGACGTTGATATCTAGAAGTAAAAGATCTTTAATTCTGGTATGTAATTTGATAATAGCATTATACTTCACCTCCAAAAACTCAACATCGATGCTAGTAAGCTCGGCCTTTGGAATATCCGTCGCAATTGACCCCTTTCTCTTACTAACTGTAGGTCCTTCGGATTTTCTTTTTCGCACCCATTATTTTCATGGTCGCCACTTTGTTGTAATATGGGAATAAAAGCCTTTTATTCAGTCGAACATCTTCGTTTATTGTTTTAATATAAAATAATCCACAACACTAACTGCATACGTAATGTCAGGTCTTATTTCATATAGCTTATGTCTAATTTCTAGATTGCTGTACTATCTTTTACAATAGGCGTAGAAACTACTTTACAGGTTTCCATTCCAAATCCTTAATAAAATATTATGTAAGAAAAACGTTTGAAATATTCTAATTCCATTTCCTCTACTTTTTTTTTCTATTGATTGACTACTGGGCCCTGGTCCTGCCCCTGGTCTTGGTCCCTGGTTTTCCTGACCGGTTTCCTCATTCCAAGCATGTTGGGGTTCCCGTCAAAATATAAATCAAAAATATTCAAAGAATTTAAATTATAATAAAGCCAATACTTAGCTTAAACCTACGATAAAATAAACACTAACTTACTCGGTCAATAAATCTTACCTAATACAATAAAATTTAGTCTAAGTTAAAACTCTTACACTATATTATCAGGCCAATAAAACATAAATAATACTAATATATCGGGCAAATAACCAAGCCATTTGTTATATCCTAGGGCAAAAAGCCTCGTACCTTATATCTAATATTGCGGACAATAGTCGCAGTCAATATGTAATGTGTTGACAGTTAGCAAAACTACCAAAACATTGACAAATGTTACAAGTTTATAAAATACTTTAAAACACATTAAAAACACACGGTAAATATCCAATATAACTAAAATAACTTAATAATTTCTACTTAGTTGCGGACAATAAAATCCTTGTAACATTTGTCAGTCTAGACACTTAAACATATTAAAAACACAATATATTGTACATCAATATGCGACGTTGGTCTGTGTTTCTCTTTCAGCTTCCAGCTGCTTCGGTAGGTTGTCCTTGGACATAGGCCTCCCCTAAATTCCTCCACGTTTTCCTGTTCCGAGCTAATCCTCTCGATAGCGAACATCTAACACGTATCGAACTAAAAATGACGTTCGATATCTGACACGTGACATACTTGTGCTCATGACTTCTCGAATGTCTTTGTCAGATTTATACATTTTTATCGATTCCCTCAATATATATTGATATCATCAAGTACCGGTCATTTGTCAAAGTATACTGGACTCCACCTACCTAGAGAGTCATCTGATATTTTACTTCTATGCTTTAATTATTTAATACTTAATATCTTCAACCTTGATGTTGGCAAAATCATCGAATAACGATGGGGTCGACTAATAATTAAAAGAAGAAGAAAATCGATTCCCTCAGTGATATCGCCAATCGAAATATACTTTGGGTAAACCCCTGGTGGGCGTAGGGAAGAGCGGTCACGAAGTACTATTTGTTCCAGAAACACATCGCGATTATCATAAATACCTTCTACGAACGAACTTACTGATAAGCTGCCAATTGTTTGTTGTAATTTCTGTAATTTTGTTCCTTAAGAGGGTTGAATGACCATTTTGTTAACTTCGATAGCTTTGTGTTAATTTATTATATTAAAAATGAAAGAAAGACTTGAAAATAAAACGAGCTCATCGAGTGCAAAAGATGTAACAAAAATTTACAAAAACAAAAGACGAAAGAAAAAGAATTAAAATTAAAAAGTATTATATTACCACCAAAGAGGTTTCTTCTTGCTGGCCAGTCTTCTGGCGGCAACAGTTCCGAGGGTAGTTTATTAATTAACCTCGGAATTGTGTAAGTTGACGTGTGCTCGTCGTACACATTGGTTGCGGTGGTAGCCCTAATCTGCGTTAGCATTATTAGTACATATAGGTGTTCCATTTTCGTTAATTCTAATCTGTACTTAAATACGTTATACTTAACTTCTAATATTCATTGTTATTTGTATTCCAACATGATCTCTTTAGTGTTAAGTATTTGCTTGTTTTATTTATCTTAGTGAATAAAGGCACAAAATGATTACAAGATCAAGTATAGTAAAATAGATGGAATTAATCTTCAACATTTATACATTTTGTAATTTACTGCCATATTGATAGCAAGCTACAGACACTCAGTTTTAACTGTACAGTTCGACTGTGCAGTTAAAACTGAACTTTTGTAGCCAGCTTTACATTATATGAATTTGTTACCGCTCATTATAAAATACATATCTCATTGGTAAAAAATAACTTACTTTAATTATTTCTACTTACTCAAAATGTTCAATTTGTATGTCTCCTAGTGCAATATTTATTCAAATAAAATAGACAATTATAGATGAGAGATTTTTATTTACCCATACATTAAGAAAATATGATTAATTATAAAATGGATTGTAAGTGACCCAGTGTGCTCTTTGTTGGTTTTGCTCAGTTTTATGCGACGTAAATAAAGATTTGTACACTTCCGTACTTTGGGGGTCCTTGGCTATACTGTAGTCTTTCTTAGTCTTTTTATATGAGGGGTCGTCAACCAGACCTGATGGTAATGCTCGCTTCGAGGACCCAAAGTGACCTCTGGCCTGTTTATTTGGATTGAATTTGGGCAGAGACAATGGTATTGTATCCATTTCTTTTTTTATTGATTTACTACAACCAGCTTCTTCATCATTTTTAATTTCTATTTTAGATGATGATGCTTCATTTAAACTTCCAGAAGTGACAGTTTCCGGCTTGGCTTCTACTTTTTCTGGTTTCTCTGTTTTTATCTTCTTACCCTTTCTGTTTGAAATACGAACGGACATCTTCTCTTTAAGAATCTCAATATCCTCTTCTGTTCCATTCAGTGTAACTACGTCATTATCAGTAAACGGTTTTTGACACTAGAAACAAAATGAAGAGTAACTAATACTAACTTAAGTATTCGAAGCTTATTTTTTAAGATTTATCTGTTCTAAAAAGATCTTGACTTTATTGCTTGATACTGATAATTAAAACTACAAAAGATTTTAAAATATTAGCTGTTTTTAGATTAATACATAGATAAATCTCACCATATGGCAAATATTCTGCTTAACTTCTTTTAATGCGCGTTCGGCCAGCACACAGCCGCAGCTCCATAGAAATATGAAGCGGAATTTTCCAGTCATCTCCAAACCGCTGATGGGGCAAATGAAAGGTGCACTGCCGTCACCCACAGCACCCTCTGTGTGCTCCGCATTGGTGTACGCGGGGTTCTTTGTCAGGTTTAAGTCTCTGATATCCTAAAATTACGACGTACATCATTTAAAACAAGCGCAACATTCAATTATGTTTGAGGCAAAGCATTTGGTTTTATTAGCAAATGCATTCTAATATACCTTGATTATATCTCACCTTCATGTTTTTAATGTGAGCTATCGATTCAGGCTTAGTTTCTTTGTCTAACAATGACTCCAAAACCGAACTCTTGCTGTACAATCTTCCCAAGCCACAGCCGACTATAGGCTGTTGCAATGGTTGCTGAGACAGGGCGCAATTACGCCATTTGAATGCGCGTTCTGCGTCTTTATCTTTCTGAAATACAAATAAGGATCAAAACTTGTTGGTGAGAACTTAAATGATGTCATGTGTGCGAGTCTTCTCACCTGCTCTGGTTTCTTTTTCAAACGGACGAGTTCGTCCCGACGTGGTATAGTACCGCCATCACAACCCATTTTACCAGTTAGTTATAATAGTTTTAAATACGATAATATAGATACAACTATAAGCAAATCAATCACAAACAATAAAAATATGCTTCCGTTGCAACTCCAGGCCATTAACAAAATAATGTCACTATGACATGACACAACGTTGACGATCAGAAACAAAATAGAATGAAATCTGTAAATGTAAATGTGAACCTAAAAAGCGATAAAAATTATTCAAAAGCGTCGTATCGTATAAAAATTTATTTTAAAATAAATTTCATTATATACAATATCCCCCAAATTTAAATTTTTAACTTGGTGATGATGTAATCTGTGTATGAAAACTAAAAAAAAGTCAGCTGACAGCTGTCATTTTCATGTGATTACATTTTGTGGTTATGTTTTCATTATTTTGAGATCAAATAAAATAATCATTCCATAATTCTATATCCACAGAATAGTATTGAGGATGCCTGAGGCCGATATCGATAGGGTACCTGAAAATGGATCCGACTGCGAATCAGCAAGCGATGAAAAAAACTCCGATACAAACATCATCCAGAAGAAGAAAAAGAAACGTGGGATCATTTATTTATCAACAATACCTCCATACATGAATGTAGCGATGATTAGAGAAATCTTTACTAAATATGGAGAGGTCGGTAGGATATATCTTCAGTCCAGCACAAGTAAGTGATAAGGTTATGAAAAAACACATCAAAACACTGCAATTAGGATAATAGTATAGTACTATATACGATAATATACAATAGTATCTTTAATTATCAAAGCATATAAAACTCAATGCTTTATTATTGCTTTATAGGAACTGTACATAGGTAGAAAAAAAAATTAAACATAAAATCTATATTTTTTTTGCAAACAATGTATTAAAAAATATTAAAATAAACATACAGTTAAAAAAAAACTTCCATAATTTTACTTAATTGTGCGAAAACATGGGGATTAAATCCCGAATGGTCATTCACTATTAGCATATAATTAATTGAACTCTTTGAAACAGCTCTAAACTCTTCCACTCAAATGTATATGTGCTATTTGTTAATGTCCAATACCATACATTTATTCTATATTTTTTCAGAACCAGGTGAAAAACGTAAGCGTGTACCGAACCAATTCACCGAAGGATGGATTGAGTTCCAAAAGAAAAAGATTGCTAAACAGGTTGCAGCTAATTTGAACAATGCTAAAATCGGAACGAGAAAGAAATCACGCTACTATGACATGATATGGAATATAAAATACATACCAAGGTTCAAGTGGGTGCATCTCAGTGAAAGGTTGGCTTACGAGAAGGCTGCCATGAAACAGAGGCTCAGAGCCGAGATATCTCAAGCTAAGAAAGAGGCGCACTTCTTACAGGACAATGTCGAGAAAAGCAAGAAAATTAAACGGAAGAGAGCAATGGAAACTGCTGATTAATAAATGTTATACCAATTATGATCTTATTATTTACCTTTACCAACAAATTCTTGTTAAATTCTTTCAGTATTAATGATAGATGTAAAGGAAAGAACAACAAATGTTTGAAAAAAGAACTAGTATACTATTGTTTTATCTATGGTAATGTCTCACATGGTACACTTATTGATCAATAAATTGTACTAAAACCGCTTGAACCAATCAAGATCTGAATTACTTTAACCAAATTTAGCCCTTCCACTGATAATTTCTTCCACTCGCATCCGTTGCTTTGAATTTAAAGGGTCTATAGACAGCTTTTGTATATAACGTCGTGGTGGAATCTTGTGTGACAATATGCCTTGCGAGAATTCCCGATGCACTCTAACGCCATCTAGAGCATTTGGTTGTAGCCGTTCAAAGCTGTGCAACTCCTGCATAAATTGCTTATGCTGAGCTACCTTAGCCCAATGGTAGCGATGCCGGCATACGACTAAGCTGAAAGAAATTTTATAAGGTAAAATATGAAGCCACTCTAACCAAACTTATGACTTGTAATTAAATGTTTAGTCAAGAGAGTTAAAAGGGTTGGTACTGGGTGATTGAATGTTTTTTAAATAATCATAGGAAATGGGAATTTTTTTCCAAGAGTTTGCCTGAAACGAAACGTTGCGTGTAACACCTAGGTTAGCTCTTCTACTCTATCAAATAATGAAGTGTCTTAAAATGTCTGAAATTTACGTATTTTATAATACTAGTGACTGGTACCCTCTTAATAATATAAAATAATGTACCTACTATGCTAGAGACAACTTTGTGTAACTGGGGTATATGCTGACATCGGAACGTGCCAATTCCGGAAATCCTGGATATAAGGGAACTCTTCTTTTTTTCTCAGGAGGATTTACTGGCTCATCAGTTTTCATCATTTTTATTACGTTTTATGGTCCGAAACACTTGTCAAATGTAGTGGGTAAAGAATTTTAAATATTGTTTATCATGTCCGAATGTGTTGAAAAGTATGTTGCCATGGTAACGGAATAAGTAATTTTCGGCGGATGACATTGACAGCTACTAGTTGTCAATGTCATGTTTGCGAGATTTGCAAAGATGTTTTGTTTCTAAATATTTTAATAAATAACGAAATGCCTCCTAATAATAAACAATTAAGAGCTCAAATAGTAAAGTTACATAAGCAAGATGTTGGCATTCGTGAGATATCGAGGCGGTTAAGTGTCTCTAGAGAGACAGTGCGCCGCTGGATTCGGCGATACAAATCTGTGGGCACTCTTGTGGACCTCCGGCAAAATAATCATCGCCCGTCTATTATATCAGAAGAGGAACGACGTATAATGCAAACACAATACATTTTGAATGGCTATACACCAACTTCACAGTTTGCCGAAATGTTCGACGTACATCCTAGAACAATAAGAAATTGCCTGCGCAATATGGGTTTTCACCACCGCTGGCCTCCGAAAAATGTTGCCTTAACAAAGGCACAGAAGACTGCCCGATTTGATTTTGCACGACAATATTTAAATTTCGACTGGACATCTACAGTGTTTATTGACGAAATGACATTTTCAGGTACTCAGTCAGGTAGATTACATTTGTGGCAGTTTGATCGTACCCGATTGGCAGAAGAGCAGGTGGTGATAAATGATTCTGCTGATCCAATTACTGTAAATATTTTGGGTTGGATATGTTCTGCAGGTGTTGGGGAACTTGTGAATTTGTCACCGAGCGCAACACCACAGGAATATGTCGCACTTTTGGAAGAAAGTGTACTGCCGACTTTACGAATTTATTTTCCCCAGCACGAGTTCCCTACAATAAACATCGTACAACACAACACTATTCATAAAGCTAAAATTGTACAAAATTGGTTTAAAATGAATGAGGCACATTTACAACGTATTCCTTGGCCGGTGAAAAGTTCTGATTTAAATCCTATCGAAGACATTTGGGGTGCGATAGGAAAAAGATGGAACAACCAGAATGAAACCACTAAAGAAGCACTTAGTAATCATTGTCATAAGATCTGGGAAGGTTTCCGAGGGACTGAGATATGTTCGCAATTAATTGGATCTATGAAGAAGCGTCTCTCAACTGTTATAGAAAATAATGGTGGATATGCCTGTCTTCCAACTTGAACATATATGTTAAACATATTTATTTTTTTACAAATATCTCACCTTTTTAATGAGATCAATGATAACTGTTTTTGGTTAATTGTTCTCCAGTTTTTTGTATTATAGGAAAATCTCTTTTTATTATTATGGTTAATTAATATATTAATTTTATTATTACATATTAAGATAAAGTTTATTGACAAATATGATTTATTTGATTTTACTTACAAAAACACTTTCTAACCAAGTTACTTTTCCTACATGCATTCAACGCAAGTGGTGAAATTTTTGTAGGATTTATTTAATAGCAAAGTTTGTATAGATATTATAACTTCAGAAATTATGTATATAGATGTTTCTAACAGATATTACATACTCCCAGGAACAAGGGATATTCTACAGTTTTTTATTTCCTTATAGACCAATCCGCAAGCTACAATTACTATTTATAATGTTGTTCCGACTAATATTATGAGGTGTAAACTAAACAGGTATCAAAGATAAATTTGATGCATGCGTTAAGACTAATAGCTAAAGAGAAACAATAATAATAGATAACCAGTTTATTCATACAGCAATAATAATAATTAAATCTACATTAGGGCCTTCCGAGAGGCTTGTGTGGATGTATGTTTTCCCCTATTATTCCCTTATATACAGTGGCGCCACCTAGGAGGTTGCGGTCACAGCGGCGACCCTACTCTTACATACACAGTCATTGAATTGATTCACTATCACTGAACACACTAGAGACTTGTCGGGGTTTGTACTGTAGCATTCTAGAACCTGAAAGAAAATAAATCAAAGGTTATTTGACATATTAAGCTAGTACATACTATCTTTCTACTATATCACTTAATATCAAGTAAGATCACAGTCGCTAGTTTATTTGTAACTAGCTGTAATATGCCATTTCGTCCAAGTTGAATTGAAACATAGCTTATGTAAGTTAGTTAGGGATAATATAGGTTTATAATTGTGAAATAAAAATTGAAATCGGCCCAGTACTTCTTGAGTTATTTCAATACATATAAAATTACAAAGTTTTCCTTTTTTATAATTTTAGTATAAAGAAAGATAGGTTGCTATCCTGCTAATTGTCTCACAATAACACACAGTAGTGGCAGTTAAACAACTGTAAGTTAACTATATTGAAATTATTGTTATAATTAAAAGAGAATATTATAAAATACATTTTAATACAGTTTACTTAGGTCCTTTAGGTTTGCAGAAAAATATCTACATTAAAAAAACCACAGAAATCATGTAAGATTCAAAAAACCAAAACTGTATGGAATTAATTATACCTTAATTGGGCTTTGAAGTTATCCTATTTCTTACATTTTCTATGTTTTTAGTATTCTTTATGCTTTTAGTATGCTTTTTTATCTTTGGTGCCATCTGTAATCTTTACTAGACATGGCACCAAAGATAGAAAGCAAAAATACCAAAAATGGCTCTAAAGAAAAAAGCCAAACATTTATTTACCTTTTCTTTTTCTTCCTGGCATGGTGGTAATTTATTAGCAATTTTATCCTCTTGCACTAAATTGAACAACTCATTAGCTTCTTTCAAAGTTTTTTGGTATTCTAGATGCATCCCGCTGTTTATCTTTTCGTGTGTCCTTTTAAGGTTTTCAATTCGTCTCGCCCAGTACACCTCTTCAGCTGCAAAGTCTTTCTGACGTTGCTGGGACTCGTAATTTGGTGGCGGTATGTACTGCGGGGGAGGTGGTTGAGGTTGCTCAGCTTGCTGGAATACATAAATTGTTTATTAATGCTGTAATAAACTGTTGTTGCGGCGAGCACTGGCCAGTACAGGCCAACTCCTTGCTCGCTGCACATCTTTTTTACTTTTTTATTTTTTACATCTGTCATTGCTTTATTGAATACACTTTTAATTGTTGTTAACACAGTTTCATTTTAATCTCTTTTCTGATTTTTAATCAAATAGACTTATACCTACATATCAAGCTATCGAAGTAAACACTGTAAAAGTCTCAAAACTGTTTAAGCCAGATATTGTTTTAATTTATAAACATATTATGATTATTTATTTACTGTGTTCTCACAACAACATGTAATATATGTTTCAAATGTGGATGAGACCGCATAATACAAAATTATTGTTAAAAACAACAAATCAGTACAATTAAAAATGATGCCGTATCATGAGGTTATAAATTATGATAGGTAATATTGAACCTTAAAAACATAGAACTTAATTACAAGCTAACCTAAATCTGCTTAACTCGTTTTGTACGCTAAATAGCACGTAAACGAGGTTATAGTATTATACATGGGGTGTTTGTGTACGAACTTTATTTGAAGAAACCTTAATATTTTGATTAATCGCTTCGTGACATTGATAAAATTATGTAATGTAGAAACATAATTACTTTAGCAGCCAGCCGCTCTTGTATCCGATCTATCGCTTCCTGAGAAACTTGAATAGCATTTTCATTATCAACACTTATTTTTCGAGTACTCTGGGAGCCTCCCATCTTAAGAAAAATCTATATTTTTCAAATAACTTCATCGGCAAACGCCGTCAAAAGGACATTTTTGACAGATCACGCACTGTTCAAACGCGACAAGAACACGATCGTACTCTTGTCTATGACTGTTGACACAGATTAAAATACCTAATTTTATAAACTTTTTTTTATTGATAGGATATGAATATGTTATTATGTTATTATATTTAAGGGTTATACTTAAAGGTGAAGGTCGGTAGGGACACTTTATTACTAATAAGACTGACTACAAGGCCCTTTTTTGAAAAATATGCAAATAATAAAAAATATTTTTTAATAAAGGTGCTACTAGATGGCGTAACTCGTAGCATTTTCAATGGTTAATTTTAAAGTACGAGTGCCAATTTTATTTTAACTTGGTTTCATATGAATTCGCGGTTTATCTGTAGCTTGAATGTGTCCCGATACAATTTAGATTTACTATAAGCGGGTAGTTGGTATTGGGGTCGAAGAGTCGGTCAACTTGTATCATGTATCATCAACAAAAACATGTTGGGCCTTCAGTCTTGTGTCGTTTTTATCAAACTCAGTTTTCACTAGACCGTATATTTAGTTCAATTTGTTTCAGTGAAAATTGTAAAAAAAATATGGTACATAAAAACCGAAAAAGTAACCTTAAAAATTATCAGTCAAAACATTATTAATTTTAAAAGGCCTTTACTCCCTCAACAGGTATATAAATTGACTCCATTTATTATCGATACCATTTTTTAATCACTACCTGTGAACTTTATCAGTATTGCACTGCTTCGGTACCATTTCAGCCCTTTTTCAAAGATAATTTGAGATGCTTAGAGAGCTTAGTGTTAATTTTTAACGAGGACAATGGAAAAGTTAAAAAAATATTTTTTACTTAAATAGATAAGTACCTATTGATAAAAGAAGGTAGTTTGTTGGTTTAAGGATAACTCGCTTGATACCTATATCAAACATGTGCGGAAAGTCATAAAATTTAAAGTAGCTGCAATATTTTTTATAAGGTAAAAAAAGCCTTACGACGTTTTAATTTTTTGGCATATCGAACTCTTTATTCGTTCGCGGTGAGGTGTCCTGCGCGGGGTGTGCTGAGCGGGGAGGGGGGTGCCGGTACAAAAACTGACCACAATGGGGTTTAGCATAACCGGTCGGGCCGGTCGCAGCCTCCGCCGCTATCATCCCGCGCCCGGCGTACTTTCTTCTGTCTGATCGGAACGCGATCCGGCTCGCTACTTATAAAATTGTATATTGTTTTGATTTGGATGGAAAGAAAAATGGAATGGAGCTCCAAATAATGAGTTACATATTTTTTGAGCCTCGCGCTGCTACTACACTAAGGTATAATTATAATAATTACTTAATCTGTCCTTTAGTATAGTTTTTTGAATTACACTAAAGAACCCCTTTGTTAAGAAATTACCAACTCTGACTATGGCAGTCATATCTACAAATTTTAATAAATTATTAACTTTCAATGCTGTATAATTATTATCACTCCCTAACAGCTTATATCCGAGTGTATTCATTCAATTTGAAATGTAGCATAATTTATGCTTATGAAAAATGTATCTTAAATATGTAAGAAAAATAACAGTGCGTGCCGGATCGCGGTCCACTCACCCATAGGACGAGCCCATTGCTCCTCGCGGGGCGATGTCGATACTATCAGTTGCAGGCCACTACAACTGTGGCATTACATACACTCACGCTAAATTAACCATTATTTCACTCACAATAAAGTACAAAATCCAATGATTGTAATAATAAAACTTTCGACTTGACCACAAATTGTCCAACACAGGACCAACGTTTAAATTTTTACCTTAAATAAGTATTGTCTGCGGTTTTAAATACTTAGAGGACATGTAATTTGACTTAAACTTCGAATACTGATGTTTTTTCTTCAGTTATTTCAGTTTTATTGCTCTCATTTGTCTCTGGGGTCACCAATACTCGAAGTATTTGCTTAAACATGAACACGGTGGTCGTGGACATAGTTTAACAAGCTTCCTGTTTTCATTTCACACATTCTACGATTATTTGAAATTTATAATCTGTGTCTACAACTACTCTGGATATTGGCTGAATATCTATGGTTTACTAGATTAAGAAAAAAGTACATTTATTTTCGATTAATTTGATGATTGCCTAAGATTGTTCGACACTTACGTAAAATACTAATAAAATAAAGAGAAACGATTTGTATTTTTGTATTGACATAACTCAAAACTTCTAGGCCGATATCTAAATTTCCTTTACCATTAGTAAGCTACATGATCACTACGCGGACGAAGTCGCAGGCAACAGCTATTACTACTGTATAAAGTGTATTTTATGAACCCAAAAAGACGCAATTAAATCGCACAATTATTTTTAGCTATAACATGAATCACGTATAGATTTTATAGTAACTAGGTCAAAGAGTCTAGTCCCTACGGCTTCATTAGACCGATGTCGCGCAAAAAACGGCCTTACGCCGAAGCAAAATCTTGGTTTTTTTGCGCGAACTCGGTCTAATGAAGCCGATGGGTTAGAGAGCTCATCCCGTCGTTTGCCAGAATGTGTGTGGAATGAAGCGCGATAACCGCAAACTGCGCCAAACCTAATTCCGTCCTACAATTGGAAATCAAATTACAATTCAGAATTCACTCGCAACGGCTCAGCTCGGCTCAATCGTGTTAGCTGAGTAATGTAGATGTCAACATCGTTAGCAGAGTATGTAGAATTATATTTCTTAACAGGGTGTCTACCCAAATATCTTTCGACAATCGACAAAAATGTATAAAACTGACATTGCCATAAAATCATGTGATTGTCACTTGCGTGATATCGTACGTCGATGTCAGTTTCATACATTCTTTACGTTCGGTATAGATTCGCTTCGTAGCGAATGTACCTTGAGTAGGCCCGCATATGATATGTATAATAAATTTCTAAAGACGTTCAGTTTTTTTTCTGTATAGTAATAAGTGTGCAGTTAAAACTGAGGTACATATGACAATTTGAATTGTATAGTCGAATTGCACAGTTCTCAATTTTGTCTACACACGTCAGTTTTAATTGCGCAGTCGAACTGTACAGTTAATACTGAGCGTCTGTGTCCGGCTTAAGGAAATGTAATCAAACGGACTGTTGTAAGCATGGAGTTTTAGAATATTAAAGCTGTTTATGTCGAAGTTTTTGATGTTTGTAAATTTTAATTTTTTACCATTACAAAGATGTGCAGGCTCGTCCGGTAAATGGTCTAGGATTATAAAATGTCCTGAAAAATAAAAAAAAAATATATAGACATCTTTTGTGATATGGTATTACAGGTGTTAATATTAAATTCAATCCTTTTGTCTGATTTAAAGTTAATAATAGTCGTGGAATTTTTCGGACGTCATTATGGTCGGTTGAAATCGAACAACAATCGATTCCCTACCTGCTCGCCCCCTCAGTGGACTCATCTTCTCACCCTTGTATCAAAAAGAAGACATTAAAAAATATTTTCAAAAACTCTGCTTAGCGATTATAAACTTTATTACAGTGCAACAAGTAATAAGATAGAATATCAGGAAATTATTTTATTTTATTAAAAAAAAAAGTTACCAGTCATTGAAATCATCTAGAGGTCCGCTTTTATGTACAGGTGCTCGTTCAGTGAAAAAAGGGACTAAAAAAAAATCGTATCCCGGCAATTAATATAAAAATAAGTCTGAGTGTACAGGTTGAGCGTAAATGGTACCATAAAGATCGTAACGTATTTTATAACAGCGGTACTCAAACTTTTATATAAAACTGCACCTACGATTTCTCGGGATACTAACTATTTTTACAGCATTGAGTTGAATTCCATATTATTATTTTAATTTACAGTCCTCTAATTTACATACATAAAGAGGAACACTTCGTATTTTTATATTTTTGTATCATCATCATCACCAGCTCACTAAATGTCCCCACCGAGGGCCTCGGAGCCTGCCCTATGAGGTGACTAGGCCATAGTCAACCATGCTGGACAAGCGCGGGTTGGTTGACTTCACACATATCTTTAAATTTCTTCGCCGATATGTTTTTTATGTATTGAAATAACTCGAAAATTACTGGGGCGATTTAATAAATTCTTTCACCATTACAAAGCTACATTATTCCTTCGTAACATAGGCTGTATTTTTTAATGTCACGTGGATAAAGTCGCGAACAACAGTAGTGTAAAAATATTTTGTATTAATATTTTACCACCTTTTTTGTTAAAGTGACCACGACACTCAGGAGTTTGAGTATAGCTGGTCATTTTGTAATTACCAACTTGAGCTGCGCAGTGCAATTTATAGGTAAGAAGGAGACGTCTCTATGCCAATGTCCATTAATCACTCCACGTAAATGCTTCTGCACGGACACGGTGAGAACTGGAAGATACTGGGGTATCTTAAGACAAAGAATTACTATGATAATGAAGTTAGACCCATACCGCTTTATTCCGAAACAAACCAGCGTTATTACTGTTGCACTTTCTACGTTTGGTACTGATACATTCATAAAATTTATTCCAAAATCCAGAACATCCTTGTTTCTCGTACTTCTTATGATACATGATTTGGTCCAATGAGACCCCTGGTGTATCTTATTTACTTCCGAGTGTCCTCCTGTATCGTATAATCGACGACTTATTGGTTTTCGTTTATCGCAGTACTTTATAATTTGAATCAATAAACTATTGGCCTTTAAACTGTAATATGGCTTTTTGATTTTAATTTATTTGTATCAAAGGCATGTATAGTTGCCCAATCTGTATCACGCAGACGAAGTCGAGACCAATAGCTAGTATTACGTATGTAGGCGTTTGAGGTAGTATTTGTTTATTAGTCTGTTCTTCTGCGTGTATGTAATGGTACATTCGTGTCGAAAAAATAAACGGGACTGTTCACTTTGTAAACTCTATCAAGTGTTCTTACAAAGCATGTTCTACATAACTATACGTATTTGTTTTATGGTAAATTCAACGTACAGTAAGTAAAGGCGTTCAAATCAATATTTAAAGATTTTTATTGATAGAACGGTTTGACTTTACGTGTATTGGGAAAAAAATTGTGACAATCATGCGACTAAATTGTAGCAATTTATTTAATTTTCAAATAAAGGCAGATAAAAAAAGAAGCGAACATACTAGGGACAAAGCAAAGAACTACATTAAAATCGCCTGATTATGCCCTAAGTTAATTATTACGACTATAATAATTACTCAATCATTTCATTTTGCTATAGTCTTGCAATTAACAAGATATAATGTATAAGTAAAATTGTAATTGCCATGTGCTAATCATTATTAACTACAGTAGAACTATAAAATAAAGTTACGACTCTAGGTTGGTCAGAAATACGATCACACGAACCTAATATCTAAACGATAATACCTTTCCTTATTAGCTCTAAAATGTACATAAGGTTCTCAATAAACATTAATTTATACAGAATGATAATTTAACTCAAATTAAGATTGTCGAGAATTTACTGTGCATAATAAACTGAAAATTTAAAATAACGAATAAAATAAGGAATTCGACTTCCATTCCAAATTTCGCTCGGGACGTTCGAATGTCATGAATTCCGAAAAGAAAAGGTATAAAATAAGGCGATAAATACATTTAGAGCAAATATGCTGAGGTTTTATGTCCAAGAGGCGGGTCGCGAATGTTTCCAATACTGCATAAATATCGTATCATTTATGGTCACAGTTTATATGTAGAATAATACACATTCGGGAATAAATACGTTCGAATTTATACGTTTTTTCCTGCTATTTTATTTAACAGTTATGTTACCTTGGTAGTTCGCGGCATATTTTGTGAATTATTTACTGTTTTCTTGTTTAAAATACCGCATTAATTTTCCTTACAACATTGTATAAATGCAAAATTTTTTTATATTCCTTTGCCACACAATGTCAAACATTGTTAACCTTAGCAGGACCGGTAATAATGTGTTAAAATTAGTGTTTGTCACATGATACATGAAGCGTATTGTAAAACATATAGCGGCCCTCCATAAATGTTTTACCTGGATATATTGACACTAAAATCTTTATTAATTAAGGTAAAATGTTCCTTCTAAGATACAGGATAAGTTCATTTACCTTCAAGGCTACGTCAATAGTTATACTAATATTATAAAGAGAGAAACTTTGTATTTTTGTTTGTATTGAAATAAGTCGAGAACTACTGGGCCGATTTCAAAAATTCTTTCACTCATAAAAAGCTACATTATCCCCGAGTAACATAGGCTATATTGTTTAATTCCACACGGACGAAGTTGCGAGCATTAGCTAGTAGAGAGATATAGAAAGAAGATGAGAGATTTTATTGATTTTATAACACATATACTTATTATAGCTTAATATTAAATAGCAAAATTTGTGTAATAATTGGTATGACTTGTAAAGCAATTAAAAGAAAGATGTCTAAGGATTGTTTTATGGTAATGAATATTTTCATTATTCCGCATTATATGAGTTCGTTGAAGTACACATAAACGTGGCACTCGAACGATGTTATTGCTCGAGTTGTTTTAATAAAGGCTATAACAGTAAGTCGAGATGGCTGCGAGCGAGATTCGACTTCTCGAGCTGTAAATCTTGCTCGAATTAGCCTTTTATGGCGAACCAAAGTTATATTTAGGCGCCAACACACTGTCAAGTCAAATCTTTATCTTTTTAAAGCTTTTATATTAGGGATGTCAGTAACTATTTATTTGAAGTTGTTTAGTCGTAAAATAACTTTAGTGCCTTAAACTATACTAATATTATAAAGAGAAGATTTGTATTTTTGTATGTATTGAAATAACTCAAAAACTACAAGGCCGATTTTAAAAATTCTTTCACCTTTAGAAAGCTACTTTATCACGGAGTAACATAGGCTATATTATGTTTTCCGTTCGACGTCCGAATTCCAATTATAAGAGAGTACCTCGCTCCCTTTCTTTGGACGCGTCCCATTTCTCGTCACGTGAGCGCTTCACCAGCGACATCGCCGACACCAGCGCCTCTCGCGGCCTAACCTAACGTTTAACCTAATGTCTAACCTAAACGAAGTCGCGAGCAACATTTGGTAACAATATATTATTACCTGTTTCATAGAAATTGGATCAGTAAAATTAAGAGAGAGTTGTTTAATTGTCGTTATTAATTTGATTCAAATTAGCATCAATTAGTAATATAATATATAATTGCGATATTTCATAATACATTACATGTCTGACATGTACTTGCTTATAATATAATAAAGTATAATAGACATAATAATTGACTGTTTTACTAATTACTTTTGATACTTACATTAATTATGTGTTAATATTACTATTTCTGACGTGTATTAAAATATTATGTCCGTTATTATAATTGTACGGGATGTAAGAATCATAAGGCTATTTTAACGAGCCATTTAATGAGTTATAAAATACTGTATCATATAATTTACGTGAACAGATTCTAGCATGATAGCCAGTTCACACTATGCCAAAATAGACGGCCAGTAGCACTCGAAATCAGTTGCCAACTAGGCTAATAAGAAATATATGAATATGTCATTTTAAAAATGTAAACTTTTAAAAATGAGAATATGAAAATATTTATATGACTACAGTCAAACCTGGGTAAACGAGAAACCTCTATAAGCATTAGTCATTCTCTGGTCCCGATGAGCTACCTCCATAAGCAAAAAACTCGGAATAGAGGCTGTTCGTCTTAACGAACAAACATCAAGCACAAGGTTGCCCCTCGCCTTGCCCGCCTTAAACCTCTATAAACGAGACAAATATCGCAGTCCCTTGGACTGTCGCTTATCGAGGTTCGACTGTATATTGAATTTAATAATTATAATTAAACTGTGTTGTAAATTTTAATTTTGTAATAAGGTACCTTTTCAATAATTCTATGCATGATTCACAATAGAATATTACCGTCTATTCAGTTTTCAAAGGTAAATGAGAGACGTCACGCGGCGCCGGGAGATGGCGTGCGCGAGCGCAGCGCGGTGGCCGCCCGTTGATGTCTATTGTACGGAGAGTCGTTGAACTGACACTCTCGTGCCTTTACTATTGTTTGATACATTAAATATAATGTTATATTAAATAGACTATTATTTTCTTATTCCATACGAAAATTTGTATTTTTTCTATAAGAGAAGGGGGCAAACGACCGGCTTGAACACCGAGGTGGTCAACGCCCATGGACAGTAGCAACACTAGAGGAACTGCAAATGCGTTGCCGGTGTTTTAAAAAGAGATTATTAAATAATAATAATAAAAAGGGAGCCTGTATGTTCTCTTTGCCCTTTTTTCACATTGATACAACAGAATTTTCTGAAAGCATCTGAAATGCACAGTTTAAAAAATGATTTATAATAAAAAAATTAAACTTATTCAGTACATCACTAGTCGCGTCATTTATATCTAACGTCATGTAATTACAATCGAAAAGAAAAAAAACCGGGTCTCGAAGTGGTCGCCCTGGTCTGGTTGCGAACCGGTTCAGACGAAACGGTTTAAAAAATAACGATTGAGTTTATAGCTCATTATTAGGACACCGGGATGTGTGAGTTAGAAACTATCGAACACCCAATAATTATATACGTGAATAAACAAATATAAAAACCATGGGAAAAGAATTTATTACTACTAGTACTAGCATGGCAATTGTTAATATAATTTTAATAAACGTATTATGTTATTTTCGAGTAAATTCATAATTATTCAATTAATTGTAATCTGTGTACTAAATTAAGTTGTGTTCAAAAGTAACACGTGTAAAAGTTTGAATATACCTCTTGCATTATTTATTAGAAAAGGATTTATCCTTATCCTTATCCTTACATAGTATAAAACAATGAGGCTTTTTTTATGTTTGTCCCTTTATATGCTTGAATCTTTAAAACTACGCAACGCATTTTGATACGTTTTTTTTAAATAGATAAAGTGATTCATAAGGAAGGTTTTCATGTATAATACACTAGCGATCCGCCGCGACTTCGCACGGGTGCAAAACTGGTACCGAATACATTACAGAAAAACTGTGAAGTTTGTATATAACAGCTATACTAACAATACCCGTGCGAAGCCGGCGCGGGTCGCTAGTTAAATAGAAACTCTTATTGGACCGCCTTGCTATTATCTTAAGATATTAATTCTACGAAATTTGACTCAAAAATTTCGTCAACTTCAACTTCAATGCATTTTCCATATCAATGTTTAAATTTTTGATGTCCTATATTTGTGCTACAGCATGGATTTGAATTATTAACAAACAAAGTACTATTATAAAAAGAGACCTATGGTAATGAAAAAAATAATCTGTAAATAAACTGTTTATGAAGCTTTTCTTTACTTAAAAGTATAAAAAAATTATTTGATGACAACATTCGTTGTTGTGTGCGTATTAAAACAATTTTAGTTGTAAAGCATTTCCGAGAAGTGATCCGACTCCATTTATTCAGCTATCTCAATCACGACATGTTTTAAACGTGTGATATTTATCAATGTGCTTAAACGAAACGGTACATCGAGGTGTTTGCGGTTAACAGCGTACATTTTTTTATTAAGATTGTCAAAGATTAAGTCTGACAGATACGTCTGCTGTTATATTGTCAGTCATAGATACCATCAAGTAGTGTTGTATCACGTACCTTAAAAACTCTGACATTACAAACACTCATCAGAGTACATTGATGTAACATAACCAGAGATTAACATAACAAAAGAATTTCTTGCAAATATTCAACCATGGTGACAGTAAGACTTAAGCCAGGTGGTGCGCATGGATGAAGCCAGAGTTCATAAAAGCGTTACGGCGAGTAATCCGAGTAAGCGAGTTTTGCTAATTCCGAATATAGTCAAAAAACAGCTCCGGTGGATAGATGTCTTAACCCGAGACGCGAAAAAAGCTGAGATAGGACTTTGAAAGACCGCATCCAGAGATAGGCTGAAATCAACAAAATATTGGACCAAGACAAGGATTAGAAAGGGCAGTAGAACTAGAAGGAGATGAAACTGTACAATTTAATATTAGAATGCGGGGTCGGACTACCCACTAAGCTCTGCGGTGTCCCTCCGGCTCCTGAACGGGTCTTGGAGTCCATGTTAGTATATCCACGGGCCGGCTAGGGTGGCCCCTTGGTAGGAGTTCGACGCGTGTAGGGAAGGGACTAGGAGTAAAGTCCCTCCCCTCAACTCTTATGCTGCCTCTTCTCGGAACACGTGACAGGAGGCATACGCCACATATAAGAATGCGCGTTGATGAAATTAAATTTCAACAATCTGAATATTAAATACAGCATCAGTTTGTTACTTACTCTGTGATTATTCAAATAAAAAAATCAACGATCTGTGTACGTAGAAGTGTGGTTCGGAAGCAGTGTTGCGGCAGTGCGAGGAATTCAATAAACGTTATTATTTGAACTGTTGAATAGATTAGCGCGATTGCAGACAGCTGTGTGGCGGATGAGGCGCGGCGCGGGTCGGCGACCGTCTAAGCGAGTAGGTATTTAGTGACACTACGCACAAGCGACATTATTATGTTTTATATATACAATACGTACTACATTGGCTATCATATAAGTTTTAACTTTAAAGACCACTAGTATTTGTTAGGGACGTCGTCCGCGTGTTATTAAAAAAGCCTATGTTACTCGGGAACAATGTACATTTCTAATGGTGGAAGAATTTTTGAAATCGGCCCAGTAGTTCTTGAGTTATTTCAATACATACAAAAATACAAAGTTTTCTACTTAATAATATTACTGTATAAGTACAGATCAAATAGTTTATTGAAGTAACGCTTCAAGCTTATTTATTTTCATTTATGAAAAAGTAACATTAATTAAGAGTTTATTATGTTTATTACTTTTTACTATGCGGTTTATGTTAGTGTAATGAAGTCAGTTAGAATAGTCTCTAGACACTAGAGACTTGCATAAACATGGCCGACTCATTCTAAATGATTCACAAATGACGAAGTTAACAAAAAAGTTGACGTTGTCACTACGAAAACGATTTTCAAATGTTTCGCAATATTTCATTTGTATTGATTATCGAACTCTTACCTTTTGAATCTATACTTACTAATATTATAAAGAGATAAACTTTGTATTTTTGTACGTATTGAAATAACTCAAGAACTACTGGACCGATTTCAAAAATCCTTTCACCATTAGAAAGTTACATTATCCCCGAGTAACATAGACTATATTATTTAATTCCACGCGGACGAAGCCGCGCACAGCAGCTAGTTTGGTTATAAAAGAGCAAGGATTAGAGCTTATTCATGCAGTATTTTAGATAATTTAAAGTTTTGATTCAACTCCAATAGTAGGTTAAATAGCTTGATTAGATTGTAAATTAGCCTAACTACGTCAATGGATAAGATTTACGTGAGAAAAGAAAGTGTTAGCATTGAAAAAATATGTTTCCGGTGTATAAAGGATGTGGAAACAAGAACCATGTTTTCCACTAATTGAGGCAAACCGCTATTAAAGTTCTTACTGTAGTGATTTCGTGTCTAGTTTGATAATTTATAGCAAAGGATATTTCATAGTTTATAGCGATTCTGGTGCGATATAATTTATATGAGCAATATAATGTTAAGCTATTACTTCTTGTTCAGCGTCTTTGAGTTTTTATGATTATCCATAACAAGGAGCTGAAGAATTTAATAGTCATAACCAGCTCACTATATGCCCCCACCGAGGGATTCGGAGCCTACCCTAAGGGGTGACTAGGCCGTAGTCGACCACACTCCCCCAGTGCGGTGCGACTTCACACATATCTTTGAATTTCTTCGCGGATATGTGCAGGTTGCATCACGATGTTTTTCCTTCACCGTAAGAACGTCGGGTAAATATGTACATATGAAATTCTAAAGTCGAAATACACATTGGTACATAGCGAGATTCGAACTCGGGACCTGTAGTTTGCTAGTCAAGAGCTAAACCCCTGAGCCACCGAGACGCTTCAAATTAAAAGTTAATATTTTAATATTGTTTTATGGCTTAGGTGCAAGAATGATTGATAATGATTATTCTATTTAATCAGTATTTACAACAATAAAGCCAGCTACAGACGTTAAGTTTTTAACTGTGCAGTTAAAACTGACGTACATACCTCAATTTGAATTGCACAGTCAAACTATACAATTCTCAGTTTTGCCTACAGATGTCAGTTTTAACTGCCGTACGTAAAACTAAGCATCAATACTACGAGAAGTATATCACTTAATTAAAGAGCTTAGCTAACAATTTTTTTTTGATTGAATGTAAAAAGGTGGTTTAGGACAGTAACATGTGAGAACATGTTTATTTCCTTATCTTATAAAGTTCTAGACATTGAAAACGGAAAGCAAATACAGTTGTAACTTTGTAAAGTTTATCTTTCCGTACGCTTATCCAAATAGCGCTTATGGTTACAATGAAGATTTCTTTTAAAAGAAGAATGAGTAGTGGTAACAGCCTCACGTCCGGTTTGAACCGGTTACCTTTTATAGATGCTAATAGATGTAATTATTAAACGATAATGTAAGTTCTTTATCTCATTTTTTGGTTTTGATAAGGATAATGGAAAATATAAACAACTTCCGAATGTTTTTTCACACTTAGAATTATTTAATACATAAACATTACCTGGGAAACATAAGGACTGCCTTTACTGTTTATATAAATACTTCTTAGATTTGTCAATACTGGCCGAATCACTGCTACTGGCTTTATTAGTGATTAAAAAAATGAATTCACAATTTCTATGTATGTTTTTAAACGTGTAGACACTTGATATGACTTTGTATGATTCAGAGAGTGGCTCGCATACTTCCATGTCATGCTTTCCACCGGTCGTGGCGTTTATAAAACAGTTTATTTGCTTTAAATTAATCCCTTCCGTGGTTTCGACGTCGGAAAAAGAAACTGCTTCGATCGCCGCGAACGTAAGAAACTGCAATTTTATATTTGCTGTTCATATAACTTGATATCATTCAAATTTGATTCTTATGCTTATGGAATAAGAGTTGTCTGGTTCTTCTGTGGTGTGTGCTGTAAGTTTGTAGGTATGGAAACATGTCTGGGCGAGAGGGGGCGCGGGCGAGTGCGGTCCAAGAATGCGGTTCCACTAAGATATCCCAATGGCTATACGTATTGATAGGTGTTCGTGTGCCGGCAGTGTGGGAGAACACAAAAACTGCGGTTTAGGATTTATGTTTAACCGAAATGAGTGATGACGACATACGGTGAAGGCTACGTGAAACGTAGACTTACGTAAACGTATAAAAAAACAAAAACTAAAGAATTCAGTGATGCTCCAGGCTGTTTCTAATCTGTTTTTAAAAAGGGTTCTCTGCTGCATTTATTAAAACATCTTCGAATGTTTAGATAGTGCGGACTTGATCTAATCTCCATCTATAAGCTGTGATAATAGATTTTATGACTTAAATGTGAAAGCTCTTACTTATATGATTTTTTCGTTCGAGCGGGTATTGTTTCTAACAGTGGCGCCACTATCACATGAACGAATGTCACTTGTTCTTTTTTAAATAACAAAATTAATTTAAATGATAAAGTCCATAGTCACAGTGGTGCAGTTATCAAGATATAAAGTGTATGAGTGAGATGGTCCAGGGGGGAGAGGTACAGCAGCCGCGGGTGGTTTTTTGGTCGATCTGCTGCAGGTCATTGACCCCCGGAAACAATCGCGAATCATGCCTCCGTATGTGTGGCCTTGATTGCCTCTTACAACTACATTGTACGAATTAATCACAAATGATATATCTACTGAGTTATTGTATCCTACAATTCTTTCTTGATACCTTCAAGTTTAACGCAGGAAATAGTTGAAAGATTATTTTGACCTTTAAACTATTTTTATGTATGTAAAATCATCGCAATCACGAACGCTTTGATGCATTAATTATCCTTAGTTTTTATAAAATCGAAATGATATAATGGAAGCTATTAATCCGCGTTCTCTTTAAAGCTAGTATAAATAGCAGATAGTGAAATGAGATGTATCAATTACTAACTCTTTTAGTACTTTAATTGAGACACTAGCGTGTGTTGATAAAGTACTGTTTCTATGCAATTAACACGATCGCTGTAATGAGTATTCCACGACGGAATGAACTCTTCAAACGTCACTAGACACGTTCCTCTTTACGACCAGTGTAAGTTAACCTGTGAAGAAAAACTGCATCCCGACCCATTAGTGCATTCCATCGCGTGGCGCGTCTCTATCTATGTGGTGGATCTCGAGCGGCGCCGCGCGGCGTTCCTAGTGAATTATACATTTGAACTTGCAATGTTTGTAACGGTTAAACTTTTATAATAATCTTTTACTTCGATCTTAGGGTCGTTTGAAGGTTAAGAAAACTCTATAAGGGGACTCCACCATTAGTGTTGAATGCAAAAAGAGTACTTCTTTACTTAGTGCCCACTTATGACTCGGAGTTAATCACTTAGCTATGAGAGTATGGCAATATGTCTTATGTATTTTTTCCGTGAAATAATTAGTATGCCATTATTTATAGAAGTGTAGTGACAGCGACAGAGGGTCAGTCGTGACTGGATTAAGCAAATGTCTCAGCCCTTTTGGTTCATATATCAGAGCATCGTGTAGCGCGCTCACGAAATGCAAGCAATGTATGGAGTTGTGATAAAATTATTCATTGCTAAGACTAGATATATCTGTTTGTATTTTGCATTTATTTAAAAGCGAAATTCTTGTTAAAATTTGGATCCAAAGACTAAAACAAATCACAATATTAAGTGAGCAATAAAAAAAAAATAATTTGGAAAAGTAAAATATCTTTTTGCGTCTTCAGTTTCGCAGACTTTGTGTAATTAAAAGTTTTTATAAAGAAGATTAATGGTTCGAAGCTTTCTTCTGGCCGGAGTATTAAGATAAATTGTGTTTTAAAATAAAGAAAATATCTAATGTCGGTGAATAATTTAAAATATAATTATATCTTTGTATCAAAGAGTAAGATTTACTAGAAGAAAATTATAGTATCTTTGCTATGCACAGATAATAATAATAGTATAATATTTTAGAATACGCAATTAAATGTTTTATATGTTCTTTAATTATACTGCAATTAGTAGAAATTGATACTTGAATCTTTATAATATAGGTTAAAAATCTTGAGAAACTAACCACAAAAAAATCATTGCAAAAGTATTTTAAAATATTCCAAAATAATTATGTATCGACCGGTTCACGTCTTTTAAAAGTAAATTAAAATAACAGTTATTATTGCTATTAAAATAAGGTTTATTTTTCAACAAAATAATATGATTATACCGTTATTGCTCCCGTGGTACATTAATTTAATTACCGGTGGAAAAGTTTCAAAACAAAGTCGTCAGAACATGGTGGGCAGCGGCCGCTTGACGGGTCTGCCTTAATACACCTGTACCACTTTAAACTGCGAAATAATTATATATTTTACTAATTCAAATATATTTTAACGTTTGCTTAAATATACCTCAATACCAGAAGCAATAGGCATATGTTTCTTTGTTGACACTTGGACGTAAAATCCAGTAAACGAGTTACAAATATAGTGGTTTTGATTTTTGACAATTATTTTTATTAATATTAACGAAAATATTTGTACTTTGGTGGACTTTTGTTCATACCCAAGTATAGTGAGTACAAAATCTACACATAATATACTGCAAAAGTTTGTATAATCTATACCCATCTCTTTAGTAAAATTCACAGAAATGACATACAAATTGAATATATATCTCAAGGGAGTCTGGAACTAGTGTCGTTCACTCGTTCCAACTCGGTCTCAGTTCAATTCAGAGTGCGAATAAATTGCAACTTGCGATTTTAGATTCGCTTCTAAATCGTCGTTGTAAATCTGTAAGCCAGACGTCGGAGTGTCCAGCTTCACAACATAAATGACCCACTCCGTCTCGGACTGTTCCAGAACAGGTCCTAATGAGACTTGCAACGAAAAATTACGCTGTTGAAAAATACTTTATTTGATTTGTGCTTTCACAGATTCTAATGCTGCTTTTTAACGTTTAAGTTTTTATTATTTTTGTTTCTCTTGTGCAATCACAGGTTATATTTATTAAAGTGTTTTTGCGATAGATGTATGAAAAAAACATGGACCTAAAAGCAATGCGGTTTTTGTTAGCTTTTAATTATTTTTATTATTACTATACTATAACACGATAAAATAAAAATATTAGTCTTTGATATATGAAGGCATATACGACTTCAAATTACTATAATATTTTATTTATTCATAGGCCTGCTTTTATTAACGATACGAAAATGTCTATCACTAGTGATGAGGTACCATTATAAATTCAATCAAAAGTTTAAACCACAGATTCCTAAACTTTTATTCTTGTAGACCCCGTGAATTTATGTCCGCTAAGTCTTTACATAGATCCCAGAGGATCTACTTGGATCACTTTGGGAATCACTGGTTGACAGCAACATGTGCGCTATCAATTGGAAATCAAATAACATTGACCTGCGCCTGCGCATGAGCCACACTGATATATCTAAATTGATTCTCGTAGAAAGCAAGTTACTTCCTTAGTAATATTACACGCGTGAGTTGAATAAATTGAATTTCAAATGAGTTAAGATATTTATAGATTTTATATAGAGAATACTCGATAGTGGTAAGTCTAATATATTAAAAACAATGCTGGAATTTTCCATTTACAGTTCACTGGAAGAGTATGCCCAGTATTTATTTCTCTTTACAAAACTACAGATAACAAATATGTGTAACAATTACGAACAATGTTCAAGATATTTGAACCATCTTGTATTACAAATTCTCGCTGACGAAGTTATTCATGTAAATTACGCTGAATAAGCTTCGATTCTACCAGGATAGCATAAGTTCGCAAGTATTCAACGTTTGTAGTGTAATCAAATTGATCGGTTCCGGGTTAGTTAGAGCATCGTGTTCGGCGCAGTGCAACGCAGAATCAATGTTGCCAGTAATCCTTCACTGTAATGTCTTGCCCTACTTGATACATATCCTATAGGATTCTAGGGTTGAACATTTAACACTTTTAATTGAATTACTACGAAAGGTAAACGCGTATTTATACGGATTATCTTCGTTGATAAAAAATAAGTGTATTTTACTACTTAATTACTTATGTTTATGTTTATAATATGGCGTTCTTCAAATTATTCTTATGGTATGATAGCAAGCATTAACAGAAGAACATCTAGGGGTCTAATATTAAGATATTTAACAGTTTATTTATTTAAAGAATGTCATGTTATATTTTGACAACCCTAACTAGAACCAGTATCCCTAAGGACGTCTGTACACAGGGCTGGTAGATTGCAATTGCAAAGTGGACGGAGCGACAAGAGCACATTACTGTTATTGTTGGCAGAACATTCAAATTCCTTTGCCTTTCCCACAGATATGATTTATGTTTGAAAAGTACGTGTCATTGAATGATGGATCAACTTTATCAATCTTTCTTTTTTGGTCGATTTATTTTTTCTCATAATATAAGCAAATGAACACGGAATATTTTGTACACATACTGATGATATCCTTTTTAACGTTCTGTTTTTTTTAATTCATGAGAGGGTCCCAAAAATTACGAATATTTCGTTAACAATTTGCTAAATGTTTATAATTTATCAAATACAAAAAAGTACACTATTCCTACTAAACTGCAGGCATATCGGTATTATATGCTGAAATGTTTATAAAGGCTAAGTAGGAAGTCGTGTAAACGGCGGCGAGTGGTCGATTGATCCTGTTTGTTTGTTTGGCCTCCCATTAACTGGTAAGCTCAATTACATTGCAGACTGTAAACCACTCTTTAATTAAGGCCATTATAAGCTTTAATGACAAATATGGTGTGGACAGAAGCTCAATTTGTTAGTACGAGTATCAAAGCGAAGTGATCGCTGCTCAAATAAAAACGTTTCAGATGCGTTTTAAAAGATAGAGGAAAATTTACAGAAACCAATGTTACGTGTTATGAAGGAAAACAAAGTGATGTAACCTGCACATATCGGCGAAGAAATTCAAAGATATGTGTGAAGTTGATCAACCCGCACTGGGCCAGCGTTCTTGATTATGGCCTAGTCACCTTTGAGAGGGTAGGCTCCGCGCCCCTCGAAGACAATGTATAGTGAGCTAGTGATGATGATGATGAATGTTATATATACAGACCATTAATTAATAGTAGAGATTTTTAATAAACATTATAATCTTACAACGTGATCAGTACTAAATTGAATAAAGTTAAGTTAAAAGTTGTACAGCTTAGTAAAGTTAAATCGGATCATGTAGAATTTGAGAGGATTGTCGGCGGCGAGTCGAAGATGCGGACATAACACGATTACAATTCGGTATTAAGGTATGCAGATAGATCTTTAAAGTGTTATTTGGTTACAAACAGCTTTTTTATAAGAAAGGGACAAGCAGCAGCAGGACTATCGACGCCCATAGATATCTGCAATAAAAAAAGGTTAAAGTTTTCGACCCATGATGGGCTCCATTTTCCGCAACTCCACGACTAGCGCGTATTTTGCTTGAATACACAAACAATATCTACAATAACAGAGATGCGTTTCCGGCCTTTGAGGAAGTTATACGCTCGTTCGTAGTGATTTTGCAATACGAAGTCTTCGTTAGTATTTTTATAACGAAGTACTTAACTAGTTCGAAATAAAAAAATATATATTTAAGTACCAGGTCCCGATAGCTCTAAAGAAGAATTCCGATCGGTTTTACTGCATATTGGACGTTGTAAGGGGCCTGTATCTCTCGGGATATTGCTCTCGTAAATTAATTAAAGTGCCTTGTTTAAACTCTAAATTCCTCAAAGACCAGATGCTGTATAGAACTAAAAGTTTAAATGAGAAAATGTAACAATCGTCGTAAGCGAATAAAGATTTGTATAAAAGCTCCGATTTGGAAGTTTCCGTTTTTTAAATATGTATTTTATGATTGTTATTTTATTGGAAATCTTATTTTGAAACCTGATTTTAAAAGCGTTGTCATTTTTTTTTTGATGTTTTAGAAAATAACATTCGTTGGAAGTTTTTAATTTATTTAAATGTAAAGAATTCATAATAATGGTAAAAGTTAAGCATCTTTTTAATATTAGCACCTTATTCTTAGACATGTTCGTCATCTTTATGATGAATTATTTAATTGAAAGTTTTCCTCATGACATCATTCGTATTCTGAGAACAAGTCCGTTACAGTTGTGTCAAAGGAATGCAATCCTGGTACGCGGACTAATCAACATTGAGTTACTATGCCGATATTTTCTTTGACACATTTGTGGGATTATTACGAAGAAAAACTCAAGCATAAATCATTTCGATATTAAAACTATTTTATAAAAAAAATAAAAGTATTAGATTTGTAACACATATAACCTCAAAATGCACATCTAATTAAGTTTAAGGAAAAACTTAACGCACGCCCTAAAAATTAAGCTTGTCTCCGTTGGTCGTGTGTCATGGTTGCATTTTTGAGATTTTTTTTTAAATTAATCAACTTTAAAGTATCAAGTTTGAAATAACAGAAAAATGTAAGACGAGTGATGTGGCGGTAGGCAACGTTGGTACCCGGTTGGAGATTCGGTCGGACCGGTTCCGCGGCCAGTTTTTGCAAGACTCCTTCCTGTCAGCCCGGTCTGTTCTCACACGAGTTTTCGATATCGCGCCACTTTGATAACGTTCATTTTATATCGTAAGAGTACAATTAGCGGCGGTAAAGTTTTATCAAAACGAGCAACGCGAATGTGCTCTCAAAATGACCGTCGTTATGAAGCTTGTTAACTTTTATGGAGTTAAAATTTTTCCTCACCATCTACAGACATCAATAGTTTCAGAAACCCTTAAATTAAATTTGTTTTTAACTTCAGTGGAATCAGATACAAAGGTTTCCTCATTATCTTTATGCACGTTAACCATTAGGATAATGCTAATAATAGTATTATTATTTTACTAGAAAACGTTTAACAATCCGCATTTGCTTCATTTCATTTTTGTAGAACATTTTCCAGATCGGTTATCGAAACATAACCGATGGACTTCATGTCATTTACAGTTGTATAAGACGATGATTTATCATTGCAAATTATTAATATGCAAAATGTAATTGGGTCCGGGGATCTATTTCCACGGTGTTATACGAGGTAACGGTAACTGGCGGGCCTTTATGTCTCCGGGCCGCACGACTTGGTGATAGCTATCGGAGCCTACAAGCCGCTTGCATTAGCCCGGTAGCTTGAATCGTAAATATTATACAGATCAAGAAAGTAAAGTGATATAGATAACGTGTGATGCAGCAGCATAAAATAGCGTTATACTCTGTGACAGTTGACAAAAGAAATTAATAGTTAGTTAGCCGTTGCGTGTCGATGGCTCAGGGGTTTTAGCTCTTGAATTGTAAACTGCAGGTACCAAGTTCGAATCCAGCCATGAACCAGTGTGTTTTTCGATTTTCATGCGTACATATTTATTTCACCCTCTTACGGTGAAGGAAAACATCGTGATGCAACCTGCACATATCGGCGAAGAAATTCCAAGATAGGTGTGAAGTCACGCAAAATACGCGCTAGTCGTGGAGTTGCGGAAAATGGAGCCCATTATGGGTCGGACTACTACCGTTACACGCTTAAGGAATCTATTAGTGAACATTCTAACACTCTGAGTTCAGCAATAATATTATACAACCAATATTGTAAGGCAGAAGGCATTTAAAGTGAAAACCTTTTGTGCAAAAGAACATCCTTCCGAAGAATTGTTAAGTGTTAAAGCCTTCGATCTATAAGTAGCCTTATCTCTAACACTAGTAAAGTATTAGTTGGCTTTAAAATAGAAAAAAGTCAAAGGTAGAGGCATTTAATCCCATATGTGAGACATCCCAAGAATACTCTATGAATTAGTGCAAGTTAACAAAGACTAGAGCCAACCAGTTTTGCATAATCCTTCTTTGTTACAATAATTGCTTGGGAACTATTTAAATATCTGTATTGTAGTTACCGGTACATAATACGTACAGGGAATGGGGTTTTACTTTACTTAATCCTACTTTTTAACGGCTTTTGTAAGTAACAGTCACTTAAAAACTTTAATCTGGTTAAGAATCGTTACAAAATATCCTGTATTCATCTCACGCGAAGTCCCGACTAGTTCCGCTTTAAATGGTCACAATTTATTCAACAACTACCCACATGGTGATTTATGGAGTACCCTCTAAACTAGTGGTTCCTAACTAACGACCCGTTAGGGTCGACGGAATATCTTACCGTGTTGAGGAATTAAGAGGGTTCACCAGTTGTTGAAAAGTAAAATGCTCCCGGGGTTCACTAAAACCAGTAAGAATTTGAAAGTGTCTATGAGAAAAAAGTTTGGGAACCTCTGCTCTAAATGTAACCTAAAAATTATGATCTATCAAGTTTGGATTATCGCTATGATTTAATTTAATATAATTGTGATGGTTTCTAATGTCTAGTTTATATTAGTAGGATCAATAACTTTGTATGTGAACATTGTAAAGCTAGTTCGTGTGTATATGTTATACTTATCTTACATGTTTTTTATATTTGAACTAGTTACTGTATCCATTGGAGGTTGATATCATAGACTGGACTGTTGTGCGACAAGTTTTGATAACAAAGAAAAAATATATTTTAGTAAAGTTTGATGTTGAAAACTCCTATAAAGTAAACCTAAATACTTTTTTTTTATTTGTAAATTGTATTTTTTACTTTATTCTTTATCAAATTAATAAAATTATATTAACCTTATAAACTTTCAACGTTCGCGTATTAATCGGATTCTCCAAATATTTAACATAGAAAAGGAAAACGATAAAATGTTATATACAAAAAGGAAAAACTATCAATGTGATCGGCCAATGGAAACGCAGCATCCTCCCACACGCGTCCGCCCCGCGCGGCCGCGCTCCCCCCGCGTGCTCCGAGCGGCGCGCGCGCACTCACGACGCGCCTCTCTGATCGCACCGAGATTGTTTTGTCTAGGCTACAGCTATGTATCCTCTACATGTCACCGGCAAATCGTGAACACGGCCATTTTGTAAATTACCTTGGAAAATTTAAGACTCGATAAATTACGTATCACACGACAAACACAATATGACCAGATAAAGCGAGGATTTGTTCCCTTTTCTGTGTGCAGCTGAACGCTGGCTAGCGAGCATTGATCACAATGCTACTGCCTATGAAGCAAGTATGAAACCTTTACCAATTACCGAAATATTTGAACTGAGTTTGATGCGCAGGTTATGCTATTTGCCCAAACAATTTCAAATAAGCAGCTTTCATAATTTGCTGGTGACACCTCTTTATGTACAGAGTTAGTACCTATTGTTTGCTCCGTCTAGCTATTATTATTGTGGCATTAAAAATATTTGCGCTCGTTATCTCCGCGTGGGCTTTACTCTTGGATACGATCGCAAATTCTGCTGAGACTGGCATGTCTTGTTTATTAACAAAATATTTATATATCCAGCAAAGTTATATAACTTGTTAATTGCATTTAATGGATGTAGTTATACAAACTATTTAATTCATAGTTTATGCGGAAAATCAAGATTCTCGCAGCTTTAGTCTTAGGTATTCAAATTTGCGAACTCAAGATTCTTTTGTCAACTTTTCTAATTTACTATCAAACTCAGAGTCGTTGAATGACCTCTCTCAGTGTAGATTAAGTATCAGAAATCTGCACTAAGCGTGCCCTTAGTGACCAACGACGGCAACCACATTAACCCTATCATATAAAGTCAATTACAATTATGAACATTTGCTCGCTTGAATTCCTAGAAATGTTCTATTCTTGAATACAAAATGTGTTGCAGGATCAAATAATTCAGCTCGACATTCTCTAAGCATGATTTAGAGCGGCTATAATTCAAGAGAGAAAGCTGAGTCACGGTATCTAGGACAATGCTCTGCCTAGACTTGTACCTAATTACCGACTAAATTGTATGGGAGTTTCACCCACTAGTTTATTAGTCAGGAAATGCGTCGGTGTAGGATGATTTAACTCACACTTTGGTCTATTTTTTATAGATATCTAAAGAAGAAGAAGCAATATAAACTTTGATTCAAAGGGTGTACTTGCAATGTTAGTTATCAATCGATGAGATATATTGTTAGTAAGCTTTTATAAAAATAGGAAAGATTTAACACATGATGCGTGCAAATAAATTAGCTGTCTGCCGTTCAATTTTCCAACACTGTAAATACATACCTAGTCAAATGTATGCTTGTTAGTAGTTCCATACATTGTAAGCCTAGGTTGTGGGTGGGAACATTGTGGACCACCTCGGCCGGCACCAATGATTCATTCTCCAGCGACAGCATCAAACAGTCCCTAGGCCTCCGCGGCGTCGTCGCGCCGTACCTTAATTGACAGTTGAATCGGTATCGAGCACGAATTAATCGGACGTATTGAATTATTTATGTTGGTGCGGCGCGGCGCGGGAGAGGGCGCGGCGAGCGTCGCCCGGGCCGGCGCAACAGGTCCGCGCGGGAATGTCGGGATGCAAGGGATGACGATCTTAGGGCTGTCGCTTGACACTGATTTTACGAAAGAATAAATATATATTAAACGTTATGATTTATTTCATTTGCTTTTGCAATTTAGACCAAAACTCATGACCAAATAAAATAAGAAATTTCTAACTTTAGCTCAACTGAAGAATATCATGATATTTGGTTGTTGTTCGATGAAATCGTCAAACATGTGGTACATTCGTTAAGTTGTTCATTTCTAAAATATTAAGGCTTGTCTCTTTGATTCCATAATTCTTAGTAATTTATCAATAGTTCATCGTATACCGTCTAACAATGAAAGATCAATGTCAATAGCATTCAGAATTATTTTTATTTTTGTGCCACCCCTACGTGCAGCGGCAGGGGAGTATGAGCGCGCGGGTCGCGGGGCGAGGCTAGGAATGCAGGCTCTTGTTCGTTTTGGGGAGCGTCTGCGCAGGCGCAGGTAGGCGCGCAGCCTCCGCACCCCGCGCGCCCCGCACGCCGCCCGCCGCGCGCTCGTTGCTAGGCGATACAGGTTTTGTAACTCTGTATACGTCTTTTCGAATTTCCCCTGCGTCCAATTTCGCCGCATTGGTCACTATCGTAACAAGATGTCTTGCGGACATTTTATTTGGAAATAATTATTAAATGGCTTCAGTATTTAAATGAATTGTAATTTAGGTGATGATTATAATAACATTTCATAGATTTGTGTAAAAAAAAATAAGGAACTCACATTTTTTGCTAAACTTTTGACTAACTTTTTTCCAATAATACTTTCTAACAATCACCTTATACATATAGGTAGCGCTTTGAAGTACAGTTTTAAAAATGTATTCTCATGCTCATTTCCAACCTTTCATAAAACCAGTAATTAGGAAGATTCGAGTATAAATAAAATGTATCTTTTTTGATTTCAAATCGGACACTTATAAATAAAGCAAGAACAAAGTGAGTCTTGGCCGTGGCTGTGGTCCTGGCGCTGGCGTATTCAGCTCGGCTTTATAATGAAGCTTAACGCGTTGCCGATCGTAAATAAAAGAGTTGAACCGCGTGTAAGTCGGCTACAGGGCAACAAAGCCCCTTATTTTTTAGTCGTACCTTCGGCCGGAGGTCAGTCGAGTTGTAAAAGTAAAGTATTTCGACCAAATAAAAACAAACGTCCGCTCATGGGAGCCGAAACCAGGTCATAAATAGTGCAACCACTGTAACTAAGATGTTGGAGTATTTTAGTTTCAGAAATTGATATTTTTTGTTACATTATTTGTACTTTACAACATGCTACATAAGTAATTAATATTTTTTTTTTCTGTATGTTATTGTCAACAAAATTATTATTTTTTATTTTATTAGGCGTTATTAAGTTTATGTTCAGAATCTCATTTTATGTTTTTAGAAGTTCTAAAACACGACAATCATTTTATAATTTAAATTTAAAATCAACTAGTCACAATATTGTAATTTAAATGAGGTTTATTTTATTCCTAAAGTTCTTAGTGTACGTGGTTAGCTTGCAAAGTAGAGCCGACCGAAGTGGTAAATCGGATTGTGCATTATTAAGTAGCTTTTAAGTAAAATTTTGACAATCTCAGTCCATTTAAATGTATCTTAACAACGCATTAAGGAACATTTTGAGAGGGACGGCTGTAATCTGCTTAGTTATTTGTATCATTCAAGTGTAAAGTAACAGAGATTAACTATTGAAAGACGTTTCGAATGTTTTCTTTAGTTGGATTGTGAACAGAGAAGCATTAAAACTACATTTAGGGGTAGACAGATCTAGAAACTATTAGGACTACTATTTCGGCTGTATTGGACGTAGTTCTACTAAAATCTAAAAAAAGATGAATTATTCGTTGCTCTTATACTTATCTACAGTGTGGGACGCCAGCCCACGGTGGAATGATCTATGAATGACCAGTATATTCTAGAAGGTTTGGATTCCAACAGTCATCTGTTTCTCGAGATTTTTTTATACAGTCAATTTTTTTCTTTGATAAAAAGAGCAGTACAAGTAAAAAAATGAAATCATATAAAACATGAGCCGAGCTGTGCCTTCGTCTTGATTCTGTCTGGATAATAATTATACGGCTGTCCGTTTAGAATGGACTCCTCAAAGGAAATTGTTTATGTTGTTCGTAAGCTAAAAAGCTCATGTCGCATGTAATTTATTATAATTTTTTTAATATATAACAAAGTTGATTTACAAATTGTCTGAATAAAATAACGGTCATTTCGTTTGTTTCTTAATTACGAATGTTAGATATTAAATGTATTTTTTTTTATTCGTTTATTCGCCGTAAATAAAAGGACAATGGCAGGGTAAAGAAATACTGGTTTGATTGTAAATGAGATAGAGAACAAAAAGTTCCATTAATCTTGGTTTACGTGGAAAGAGCGCGCCGGTTCTGCTAAGTTGTGGCGTTTCACTTATTTCGCTCAGCCGTTTGTTACCTTTAAATGGCTACACTGAATTATATATGTTCTTGCTACGTACTCTTGTGTTCATTTATCAACGTAGTACTCTGTGCTACTATCAGCAAACACCGATATATATTTTAATATCATTTTTATGCTAGTCTTCGGCATTGTAAAACTTTGATCAGCGATAAAAAATAATAAATTCAAGATTGGTATTAGTAATTGCAAAATAAGCTTCCAATTTTGATTTAAAATCTAAAATGGAAGAAACCCGTTGAATTTAAGAACTGTGTGGGCGTTATGTGGAAAATACAGTCGAGGGCAATGAAAACAGATCACTATAAAAAAAACTATAAATCTCGGCAATTAAGAATGCTAGCAAAATAATTTAAATTGTGTTTATTAAACAATTGAATACTTTTTAAATTGAAAAATTAAATACTCCTTAAATGAAGGTTATGTCCTAAAAATCCGCGCATTTTAATTTCCCCAGATCTATAATTTTTTTAAGGGACCCGGATTCATTGCTCTCGGGTATAGTAGATTTTGCATTCGGGAATATATGATACGAACGCTTAATTTACAAGACAAGAAAATAAAATATAAAAGAAACTTTAATATAATATCGTAGTACAGTATAGTATAACATGTGACATGTGCCACGCCTTGTTCGCATTGCAACTGAAAGGTTCGACTTATGAATGAATGTTACACTCATTTCTGCGGTCAAAAAAAAATACCGTGTCTACACCGCAGTCGGCTTTACGACCGCATTCTGGGTTCTGACTGCATTCGTTTTATTTTTAGACCGACTGCACCTCCAGGTTAGTTCGTATCCAGTTCAGAAAACTAGTTCAAACGAGTCTTTTATCTTCGATCGTTTAAAGTAGTAATGGACAGCCTTATATTAGATATATCATATTGTTATCTATTTTATACGAATGGGAATAATAAATTATTCGTCTCTGATTTTAGTGTCAAATGATTTTATCATTAAAAAAGTACAACATGTGTTCCAGTAGAACGTATGCTTGGTACTACACATACTAAGTAATGGAAAAATTATGGAACCCTATTTAAATTATAATAAAACATACAACATTTTGGAGATATCTGTTTATCTGCTTATTAAGACGCAATCAGTGCTAGTAATTTCTAACTATGTATATTTTTATTCATTGAAATAAGGAGTATAGATTAAATTACAAGACATATCTGAATAAACAATTGAAATCTCAACGCAGCCTCCGAGATCAAGAGAGATATTGGAATGAGTAACACGAAGGCTTCAAGTAAAGGTCACTATCGTCTCATGCGCCGTGATGCCTACTTTCTCTACATGGGATGGAAAAGGACAGTTAAATGATCATCGGCTTTTTGTTATAAGTCGCCACTTGAATCATGTTAACGGTACACAAGTTGAGATTATCGCGTGTGTTAGTTGTTTACTTGACGCACCGTGTGAAGAGTATAGTTGGTCTATTGACTACATAAATGTCAGATTGTAATGATGTGCAATTTAAATGCAATTTTAGAATACAGCAAGTGTAGATCTGGCTTATAGAATTTATCATCTGTGCTTCTTACAGTAATATTTTTTCTATAAACTAGTTTTTAATAAATTTGTTGTTTTAACTCAATAAGTAAACTTAAATAATTATCGTGTGGAGGCTGAAGTAACGTAATATTGACATTCCGTCGCCGGTTCGTCTCACGCGCACCGTAGCTTTGGTCAGGACTCGCCGGATTCTGCGCAAAATGCACAGAGTAACTTTCACAGGAATTGTTGAGTCCGGTCGTAAAGTTAAGTTGACTGTGCACTTACCGACGTCGGCTGAGACAATGCGTCTACATTCCAACAGCACGTATATATATTCGTATACAAAGTTAATGCATAGATTATTTAAACAACAGAGAGCTCTTTATGTAACAATTTTATATGTACAATCAGGAAAGTTTCAAAGTAATCAAAAGTAAAAAGCTTTTCGGTATCAATCGGAAAGTTTTGAAGAGGTAAATATTTGCGTGGTTTTCCTTATCCACATTTTACGCAGTATTCTAAGAAAATATCTATTTTTCGTGTGTTTCACGTGTACAACAATATTTTGTAACTGTATTTTCCTGGCATGTACAATTAAATTTAAATAAAAAAATAAAGTTTATAATGATGTTATTCTGTGCCGGCGCATGCGCGAAAAGGCAATCTTGGTTTAAAATATGCGAGTACGGGCCTCTGGCTGGATTTGGTTTTTTGCGCGTTTTTGCAATGTTTTTTCACCTCGATCGCGCTGGGAGGGACTGGCCACGGGCGGGGCTTTGCCTCTCACTGATAGGTATTAGGTTATTTATTTAATGTATTGTACAATTTGATATATCATTCGATCATAGGATAAGTTTTTTTTTTATTTTAATCTCTTATTGAGATTTTTTTATGTGATTTATTTTTAGTTGCTCTTGGTGTAATGAGTACCTAAATATTTTTCTCGTTTTATTAGAAATTTTTATTAAGGTTGAAAACAAAGATTTTTTTATACAGTGTTTAAGCAAGAGTCCAATAGACCGCGATATTCGTTTCACTTATAGAGGTTTCTCTCTAATCCGAGTTTCTCGCTTATGGAGGTAGCTCGACGGGACCATAGAGTGACTCTTGCTTTTAGAGGTTTCTCCCTTATGTAGATTTAACTGTATTAAAGTACTTTAAATTCAGCTTCCCTGGTGCAGTACTCACTTTCACAGACCACCGCAGCAAATGACAGTTCATCTTTGCTGTTGCTTGTGGTCACGGTGTAACCGGAGACCCGATTAATAATAATAATCTTGACTTTTATTAACTTTACGACTTACAGGATACACAAATGTCACCGCAATCTATAAGATTTCACGCTCAGAGAGGTCGACTGTTATAAAGAATTTTAACATATCTATTAGGATATGGTGGAAATGATCGACTTGAGATGAACAATAATAAACACCAGTAAAACTAAAATAATATAAAATGAGAAGACGTGCTTTTTATTAATTTATATCTATACTAATATTATAAAGAGAAAACTTTGTATTTTTACATATATGTATTGAAATAACTCGAGAACTACTGGACCGATTTCAAAAATTCTTTTGCCATATAAAAGCTACAATATCCCCGAGTAACATAGGCTATATTTTATAATACCACGCGAACGAAGTCGCTAACAACAGCAGGTTGTATTAAAAAGAAAAGAATATTCGGATGATAGTGAATTCTATACTCTATAAAAAAATATACAATATCTGTAGTTTTAAGTAAGAAATATTATTTTTAAATTATTGAAACTCTTATAAGTATATTAAATAAATTAAGATAACATTTTACTTTTTTTGAGACTAGAAAATATTATTTCAAGTAGAGTTTCTTATTACATCTCTTTCGTATGCCGTGGGCGTTCGATAAAATCTATTTAAACTTCGAAAACGTTTTATTCGATTACGCGATCTGTTTAGTATTTTTTTCTTACGTGTTTTTTTGCGTTTTTTAGCTTAGCAGGTATTAAATGTGCTAATAAGGAAACGTATAACATAGTATTTATATAAACCCAAAATTGTAAAAAAAACTAGAGATATAGTTGTCTAATATAATAAATATCTAAAATAATAGCAATGTTCTTTTTTGTATATTTTTCTTAAGGTAACATATTAAACGTCACAGGCAGACCAGGGAGGTTACCAAAAGTACTTGCGCTACAACGCAATTCGATAGCGAACATCAAAAATTTATGGAACTGATATTGACGTTCGATATCTCACACGTGATAAGCACATGACTTATCGGATGCCATTGTCAATTTTATACATTTTTGTCGATTCCATCGGCGATATCGCCAATGGAAAAGTAGATTGGGTAGCCCCTACGGTCGTCGGATTGGAGTTTTCATAAGCTTAATTTATAATAAATAGCGTCGTTATTAAGTACTTTTATGAACGTCAGCCGTCACGAAGACACGCTTGCTTTTGATAATCCTACGTTTGATTGTAAATCCCCGCAGCCGCTGGCGTTTCAAACGAAACGTATTTAAACGTCTTTTATTTTTTACATTGATATAAATAAGTGTAGCTACCAATTTTGTTTTAATTTATTATTTAATTGCGGTTAGAATAACGTAGATTAATGTACGGGTAGAGTTTTACCGTTCCATATAGTATGTCGATATGAATTACTTTAAAAAAAAAGAAAACTGTGCGTTTTACTTTCAAAAATGAAATTTTCCCGTACCGGGAATCGAACCCGTGCCTCCTGGGTGAAAGCTAGGTATCCTAGCCACTAGACCATACGGGATAGTTACGAAGTAACATACTTATTTCTCACTTTTGTTTACTTTTAGCACAGTCTAAAAACGAGATCTAATGACAGACAATTTCATATATAAAAAAGTCTTTATATATTTGTGTCCTTATTGTAAATATAAAAAGAAAAACGAATAAAATCCTAATTTAACTATATTCCTAAACTAGCTTTTGTGCGCGACTTCTTCCGCGTGGAATTCAATAATATAGCTTATGCTACTCGGGGATAATGAAGCTCTCTAATGGTGAAAGATTTTTTGAAATCGGAACAGTTGTTCTTGAGTTTTTTTCAATACATACAAAAAATACAAAGTTTTTCTCTTTATAATATTAGATATAGATTACTGTAAAGTTAATAAGAAAAATGAATAAAGTCTTGGTTTAAGTGTATTCTTAAATAACGCAGAGTTATTACTAGAGAAGGTAAAGCTAATTTATAGCTCTTAGTTGTGAATAGAAAGACTTCTGCTGGACTACAATAAATCATGTTGATAGGTGATCTCATTCCCGCAGACATATTTTACAGGCTTCGGGACGTCTTTTCAACATTCCATATGATTTATTAATTGTAAATACTTTTTTGTATCTTGCAACTTGAATATGTCGGACATCTTGGTTTCTTGTGTTCGTTGAACTTGTTTTATTATACATTTGAATACATTTTGTCATCTTTTTTAAACAATAAACTAATTACATTACGTTGTTTTATTGCAGATATGCTTTTAATCTACAGAAAGGGGAATATTCTTTGCCGTGAAGGACTAAAGTCGTATTTTTTAATAGATCTGAATCAATATTTGTAGAAATTTGTGATGAATTTGAAACTGAAGTAAGGGAAGAACGGATTATGAGATATAATCATTAACATGCGACTTAAAAAGCTAACTATTTATAAACTTAACCTATACTATCATTATAAAGAGGAAATTTTTGTATTTTTGTATGTATTGAAATAACTCAAGAAGTACTAGACCGATTTAAAAAAATCTTTCATTATTTAAAGCTACATTAACCCCGAGTAATATAAGACGTATGTTTGCGTTCTACGCGGCCGAAGTCGCGAACAACAGCTAGCATAATATATTATTGAAGTAGGTACGTGGTTGAATTGTGTAGCCAAAAGACATTCGTTAAGTTCATGGCAGTTAAATCAAAGGAGGTCGTTTGGTACAACAAATATTTATCTGCAAGCAGGAAATACACGGAGTGAGTTATTAGAGTCTTTGTACTGCGCGCAGCCCCGGGGACGACGCGAACAAATTGACAAGCATTATTCGTATATGTAAAACTTAAACATTAAATAATTGTGGTTATAGTTTAAGTTTAACGCTGTCTTAGAAGATATAAATAGTTTTAAGCTATAACCGTAAGTATGTGTACAAAATTGAAAAGGCAGCAAGGCAGCTATATACATTTATTTCTTATTCTTACATAGTTTAACTTAATCTTTATACATATTAACAAAACATAATAATTAATCGCGATTACATTTCGTTGTTAACTCTTTGACTATCCGATCGATTTTCAATTGTTTTTTCTACTATATTTTTCTCATTCCTAAAAGTCAAATGTCTCGGTGGCCAGTATGTCAGCAAAGAGTATGAATACTTCAATCTTTACCGATCAGAATGAGGGATTAATAATTAATTTTGCCTAAACGATGTGGTCAAATTTATAAAGGTCCTATGTCTACTTACTTAATGCTTAATTTCTTTTGGGTTTAAAAGTCTGAGACAAGGACAGTAATATTCCTGATGGTTATTAGTGGTATATACGTTTGTTTAACTTTACTGATATATAGCAGTTCTTTTTATTATACTATAGAGTTAAAAGAGGCTGTCATTATGAGTCATGAAGACTGTATATGGTATGTACCCATCGATGTGAAGGTATTAACCGACAGAGTTCAAGACACTCGGCAAGCTCCGATCATTTTCAATAATAGTACCGTTACATTTTGACCTGGAACTTGAGACTAATGCCACTTTCACACGAGGGTAGAGACCAAAGCAGAGCAGTAGACAGTAGCATGTAGTCTTTATTGTTATAGTGTACACATTAAATGTTCAATGATAAAATTAGTTAAAAGTAAAACTAGATGTTTGGAAGCGTATTTACTTTCAAAATAGTATTATTTTGCTTGGACATACGTTCAGACTATAAAAGTACTGTCCTATCCACTACTCGGAAGTATTGTTCTACCCTTGTGTGTAACGTATGTATCGGCTTACGCCTATATGTACTTTAATACGACTCTTAAAATATAACTAAACAGTTACCAATTATCTTTAATGTTTGTGCTTAACTATTTTAATATACTTAATCTATGTTCTAAAAGGTTATTTAGTCTGTGCTGTAAATTAATAACATTTGTCTTTAATTAAAGTAACGACATAAAACATTGTTACTACGATCGATAAGATTACTCAAATATTTGATTCACATATTTAAGATATAAGTAGTTCACTTATTTTGTATTAAACTTGTTTGAACGACGGCCATGTTGGTAGCGTTGGGCGACCATTGTTGATATTATGTAAAAATGGTGCTCGAAAAGTTTGTTGTTAAATAATTTAAAAGAAATATACGAACTAAATAAGATTGTGTTTTATTGAAACTACGAGTACTCTTCGCCTGGGACTCTAACAGTATTAATATACGTATTCATATAATTTCTATATATGTACTCGTATCAGCATGTATATGTATGAAACGAAGTTTCTAGTGAAGATATAAATTTTGAACTAAGAGTAAGAGCATTTGCGGTAAGGCTTCGTCATGGAAATATGTTTCACTTAGATTCGTTCACAATATGGAGCTTTAATTAAATTATTAAACTTAATTAAGTTTATTACAAAACGTAAATCTGACTATATATAAATGTGAAAGTATAGATGGATGTGTTAGAAGGTATCGCTAGAACGGAGAACGGATTTCGATGAAATTTTGCACAGATGTAGAACATAGTTTGGACGAACGGAGTCGTGAGTTACAGCTAGTTAATACATATGCTTGTACCTGGTTCACCTATGTATTGAGTGATCCAGAACTATTGAGTCATTCGAGTATAAGCTACTGAGCTTTATTGTGTACCTCTACAATAGTTCAATAAATAGTTTTATTTATCACTAGCGACCCGCCCCGGCTTCGCACGAGTGCAAATCGGTATAATGCTGACACTAAATACTGCAGCGTTTGCAATGTAAGTGCTAAAAACGTGTTAATTTACGACATCATATTAAAAACCTCTAAATTATCAGTGTTACTCTACTT
>QDHC01002199.1:664466-681810 GCA_013186455.1 Papilio dardanus tibullus
TCATATTCAGTTAATAAGCAACATTGACAATCTTTATCTATACTAATATTATAAAGAGAGAAACTTTGTATTTTGTTTGTATTGAAATAACTCAAGATCTACTAATCCGATTTCAAAAATTCTTTCATCATTAGAAAGATATATTATCCCCGAGTAACATAGGCTATATCATTTAATTCCACGTGTGCGAAGTCGTGCACAACAGCTAGTATATCTATAAAAAGAGCTCAAACACGTATCTTACGAAACATCCAAGTTTATGAAACACCGCCTGAGCGAGGAGACATCGTAAATCGTTCGATTAATGCGAAATTGATGGGGATTACCACAACGTGCAATATTTCGACACATATCCGAGCTACAACACTCACACTACGCAGTATTCATAACACTAGCAGTTGCCCGTGACTTCGTCCGCAAATAAAAATGTTTTATTCCAGTCGTTTCGAAGATAATTTTGTTAACAGACAAATTTCAAAAAAATGTTTTTGGTTTTAAGTAATGTAATTTGTTCATTAAATATGTTTTGATATAACTTACAGACATTTTAATTTTATTTATCAGTATATATTTGAACGTGTGTCGACACTTTAATGTTCAATAACGCCAGGTTTCCACTTATGACCTGAAATCGTTAAAAACTAGAACACATTTTAAATGTCTCACGCTTGCCAATCGACTGTCGGCTTAGTGTTTTTGAATTGGTGCTACATTACGAAATAACTAACCCACCTACTTGTGTATTTTAGTGATTTCTTTGTACAAAAGTTGAGCTTAATTTTGTATATTTTTACCGTGCAATATCTCCCTTTAAAATGGCTACAATAATTGTAATAATTTGGTTGTGGTCTTCTAATGTGGATATTCTTTTTTGTAACAAAATTATTGGTCTGTTTGCATAGGACTCGTGTACACTGTGTACACTGGTGTACGGTGAACGACCGTAACTATTGTTCAATGTGAACCCGGCTTAACAAATATATTTTTTTCCTAAGTGAAAATTTTCGTATCCTCATATCAAGATCGAGATAAAGAGTGATTAACTCGAAAAAGTAATATCCCGTTACTCTATTGTTTGACGTCTGTAATATTCTTCGGATAGAAGAGACCGTCGACCGTCGACCGTCGACTCGGCGCGTGCATGTGTGTATTCAAATTCCTATTTACATATCCACTGACCGTGAATGTGTGTGTAAGTGTACCTGTGTGGGTGTCCGTGTGAATCCGCCCGTCGAAGAATGTGCCTGGAAAAATCTAACAATCTGTAAGGTGACCACGGTTTGAAACGTTTTTTTGTGTAAAAGTTATTGAATTAAAAATTGTTTATTTTTAAGAATGTATAAAAAGACGATTTAAAAATGTTAACGCTATAGTAATCTTAGAGAAGCTGTTTTATAACAAAATAATCAAGTCCCATTAGTTTTATCCATTTATAAAAATCTTAGATGGTTAACTACAGCCATCTGAGTCAGAAATTAAATTTCAGTGTGTTTTATTCAGTGTTTCTATGATCACGACTCAATTTAAGCTTATTTCCTACTAAAATTCATTTAACCGACGTAGCGTAAAATAAAATATTTAATATTAAAATTAAATGAATATTTTTACCGCTGTAGGCATTTATGGATGTTAGAGTGTGTTAAATTAAATTTCCAAAGGCAAAAAGCATGAAGTAACTCCATACATTAACAGTGTTTTCGTCTAACTCAAGAATTAGTCACTCGTAGGTTCTCCATTTACAAAGGCAGTGACCGTGAATTTCTCGTGTGAACAGCGCGCCCGGCGGCGGCGGACCGTACCAAGTCTCTGCCTGCATCATTTCCTTTTATTACTTACTTCCAAATTAAATTAGGAACAATTGAAGTTTTGTTTCTGAAAATTCTTTCGTTACAACTGTCATAATACGTTCAACTTCAAAAAACTTGACGTTTTAAGGGGCATTCAGTATGTCCTTAAATACTATAAAGTTATCATGAGCTTAAGTCTGCTTAGTAACGTAAGTTATTTTTATACGTAATACTAGCTGTTGTGCGCGACGTCGTCCGCGTGGAATTAAATAATATAGCCTATGTTACTCGGGGATAATTTACGTTTCTAATGGTAAAAGAATTTTTGAAATCGGCGCAGTAGTTCTTGAGTTATTTCAAAACATACAAAAATACAAAGTTTCTCTATTTATAATATTAGTATAGATAACTAGATATTGAAAGATAACTCTGATTAAAACCACGAAAAATTTATTAAAAGTATTTTTCAAAAAAATATATTTTTTTGTATCATGAATGTGGTCATCGTAGTGGGCGTTACAATGAAGTGCATTAGGAGTGTACTCACGGACACGCCGAGTACGGACATATCTTGCGACGACCGCCTCTAGCTGGCGGACAAAACTTTTAACATTAGTCACTTTATACCTATTTTTAAAATACATTGAAAAATAAATAGATATATTAAAATACTTTAAAATCCTAATTGCGCTACAATCTTTTTTTCTACAAATATTTCTATTAGTTTTCTGGCTTTCATGTACAGGCGTTTTCATAAATTTAGAATTTTGAAGTATCTTTACACTCACCATTGTTTCTCTTGTTCACAACTAATACTTTTACGATACTATTGGCCTCTAAGACAAAAAAATACAACAAAACCGCGTCACACTTCTTATAAACTGACTTTTAAGAAAAACTCAAGTGGTCGTTCTTTATTCGTCAAATTTAATTCTCAGAAGTGAATTTACCTGCGCGGCCGCAGGTTCTGTCTCTTTTGTTGACTTCTTAAAGTTTCGTTCTTTAAGTGTAAATTAAACAAAAGTCTTTTATACGGATAAGAGTGCTTTTTCCTTTATAACTCGACTTCCTAAACGTCATATTAAAAAGATAAGATAAGGGTATTATTTTGTGTTACCTATTTATTATTTTATTAAACAATAGCTTTTGATTTACATGCCATAGATGATCAGACAGACAAAAGTGTGTAAAAGTGTTAAGTTTCCTACTTTAATATACATCTGAAAAGATAATAAATACAATTTTGTTTAAAACATGTTCACAATATTTTTAGTGCAAGTATTATCTCGCATTTCGTGGTGCATTAGAGGGCGCTGGCGTCGCGTAAGCTTTTAGTGTTACATTGGGTATTAAAATGTTAAATCGTTTTGCCGCAACGGTTCATTGGATAAACTATACGGAATAGTTCGTGGTCTTTTCCTGCATAGTCAAGGTTGCCTTCTTAAATTATTTGCATCGAATCCACATTCTTAACGAGTTTTTATAAATATAGTGTTTGGCAACCACGTTGTTATTTTGTACGCTAATTTAAAATACATGTCTTTAAAATAAATTACTTTAGTAAAATTTTACATCAATTTAAACAATCATTTAACATTTTAATGCATATATTAAAGTATGGAATACGCGTTTTAAGATGCGATTATGAATAACATAGAATATAATGTTACAAATTACAATATATTTAATTGAAAACTACATATAATGCAGACTCTTTATTTCATTGTACTTATAAAAGCTTTGATACAACTTTAACAAAAGTTACAAGAGGTTGGACGTGTTGTTATGTAAATTGATGTACATAAGTTTCACATACCTAATGAGTCGTGAACTCCAACTAGGGACAACTTGACCGCTGCATTAGGCTATCGTGGGCGATATTGACCGAATTTGACATCGGAATATTTTTAGACTTTCTATTGTTTTTGGCCGAAATAGACTTATGTTACTGTTCACCAGTTGACTTATTTGTTCGATTTTTTTGTTCAGTTTTTACCAATCTTCTTTTGTTTTTAATCTTGTGTAGCGTTTTATCATATATTTTTTTCCTTAGACCACGATGTCATCGATTAAACCACTTCGACAAAAAGCGAGTAATCTAAATCAAATATTGTCTCATTTAAAACAAAGAACAATTTTCAAGTGTAAAAGTTTTAAATTCAAACAATAAGACGAATATGCCTCACTTCTCCCCCATTCGGTTTCGACTAATTAATTTCAACAGTGGAACCGAACCGCAGGTATCTTTCCATTTATTCGAGCAGGTACGAGGTAGCCACCTGCCCGTACCCTGTGCCGAGTTCACGCTGACCCTCTGAAGGCATTTCATTTTCCCCTCTATCGCCCTTGCGTGTAATCACCGCGGGGGGAGGCACGGCTCCAGTAAACTGGTCGTCAGTGTAGCGCGGCCACCTGTAAGGCGTAGACGGTTCCCTTAGTGTGCCAAATGATAAAAGTGCTTTGTTGTGTTCAATCGCATCTGCTCTCATACTGAAGGTATATGTTTTCTTTTTAATTTTTTGCTCCGTCCACGATACATCTTGTCAGACGTGTGTTTTATTCTCGTACTACAAAACGGATGTAATCTCGAATAAGTATTTTTTGCAATGACATATAAAAAACGTGTGGCGTAAAACCGCAAAGGTATAATAATTTTGTAATTCAAAATGGTAATTTCAACGTCTAGTGCGCGAGCGCCGGTGCGTTTGTGCGTTACAAAGTGTTAATGAATGAATCAATTAATTATGAATGACTTCAATATATTGTTACGTAATAAAAGGTACTACGCCAATAGCATCATACATAATCACTAAGTCTAATCAACGTGATATAATGCCCTGAAACCTCGTAAATACATCGAGTTATAAATTATTATAGGTCTGCAGACACTTTTCTTAAGAGTTAATTTATAGAAACATCGATTCGATTTCGCAGATAGCATTTCAAAGCGAAGAGTCTATCTGATTATCTTGGACTCGATAACTTTATATTTTCGATAATAAAACTTCTAAAGTTCTACGAAAATTCGGTCTTTGTTTCTTCAAATGTGATTTACGGCCAACACTCAGGGTTGGGAATCAGTAAGCTTTGTGAGGCTTTGGACAAATTATTCGAGTTTGGGATCCGCTTTGATCCCGGGGTCGGGCGTCGGGTGTTAGCTACTTCGCAAATTGAATCGAACTTAACGAGACGTTTGCCCTTTATGATTTATGTTGGCGCGAATATAACGCAAGGATTTGTTATTATTATTTTTAAAGTGTTGCAGTTAACTGTATAATATGTATTGTGGTTGTTTGTTGACGCACTCTTTTAATTATAATTTATCCATTTTGATGCCGTGTTGTATTTGATATAATTACTTAGTAACAAAAGACAAAACTTTGATGTGCTATTTTAAAACGTAAAGACCCTAAACTGTGTAATCCAAAAAGCAAGATGCCCCTAACATAGTTAAATTATTGGTCACTCCAGATTGAGCTATCAAAGGTTTTATTAAGCTGTACTTTAGTTACGTTATACCTGTTGACTTGAGCTACTAAATTTTAAACAAGTTAAGTAACACTCTTTAGAATGTAAAGCGAAGTTTATTTAACATAAAATATTATAAGAATCAGTTAGTTTCCGATGCAAAGCACAGACATGATTCAGGAATACCTACGACAAGTGTACGCATGCCAAGTGTTCGAACCCGCCGCCGACACCAGACGCTAGCGAATGTCGCCCAAACTGGTTTCATTGCGTATTTTAAATAAACAATTGCTATACCTCCTGCAATTATAGGTAAGGTAAAAAATAGAGTTAAATACGCCTCGAATTAAATACGTACCGATGCAAAAACTTCATCCTAGTTCCGGCGGCAATAGATGCCGAAATCGAGCGACAGGTGTCCGTCCCGCCTTGCGCAGAGTTACTACGATGCAGTTCTGAGAAATAAGAGTGGGTCAAGATCCTCACCGACCAGTCCAGATCGCGAGGATGTCGGAAAAACTAGTTTAGACGAGTCTTCTAGTAAAACACGATGGTATGTCGCATCTGCATCCGCTCGAGGCATATGTGTTATTCTATAACGATCGTTTTAGTTCGAATAATATAATAAGAATGTTGACTTCGGCTTCGAGTCATAGTTGTCGGTCTAGAAATGCGGGCCGTCATGTTAACAGGATGTCACGAGCGTCTGATTGAACGTTACGCATTTCGTCCTTCGCCACGCGTGAAGTGTGTGTAAAAAGAAACGATTTGAATTCGATTCCGCTCACCGAGTCATTTCGTATTCAAAGTTGCGTTCGACGTTTGAATAAAGGTGTTTTTGTTTCTCGTCGGAATCGCGTTGCGGGGACGTGATGTGAACGAACGCTCGAGTGATTCAAAGAAGTTTAGGCTTTACACGCCTAGACGATGTTTAGTTTAGTTTTTAGTGTCGTGTGCAATGTGAACTGGCTAAATCTGAGCGCGGTCATGACGGAGTCACGGCGAGGTCGGCTCGCGGCTGTGGCCTCACTCAAAATCACAATAAAATTCTTGATACGTAAAGTTTTTCTCAATGAAGTAATATTGCAAATCTGATTTCAAATCTATCGACAAGTTTTATATAAAAAACAAATAGTTGTCTGTTCATTATTTTTAGTTACAAATGCTCAAATTTGTAAAAACATTTTTTAATTTATAATAAAAAATCTACGCCTAGACTTGAGTTAAGTAATTATGTTGTATCTTTTTAATTTTAAAGATTATATCACTGGTTTTTTTGCGTCTTGACTTGACGTAAACAATTAATTTAAATTGTTCTCGTAACTTAAGGATAGTTAAATTGAAAAATACACGATTCAGTGCTGTTTGTCTCTGGAAGATTAGAAAATTGTGAAAGAAAATAATTATTTTAGATTCAGAGTAAGAAAATTCTAATTAATTTCTAGAAAACGCTGGCAGTGCCTCTGAGGATCTAATTTTCAGCAGTAACATTTTTACGACAAACCTATTTAAATGTTATTGTTACGGAGTAATATTTTGATACAGCTACTACTAGAATTACACTTTTTTGTTTCGATTACATTTGGTTGGTTTAACAATATAATATTACAATGGTTAGTAGTAACTGCTATAGAAAAGATTATTTATACAAGGCCACAGGTCGTTGCCTTCTTATTGCACGTCTCAATTAAATATATGTGTGACTTTTTGTCACTTAAAAAAAATTACTTCATTTAGATATTTAATTAAATACAAATTAAGACCACACACGAAAATATTAAAAACAGTTTATTCTTAAGAATAATTATGATATTTTTCCCCGAGATTTATTTGTACATTTCTTATATTAACAACTCAATGGCCAATATGATTTTATTGTCAAACTATAGACTGTAATGATGAACCACGCAGTTATGTGTACACTAAATCTTTGTTCTAACATTAAAGGCAGTACGAGCAATAAAACTATTTATTCAATTACATGGAAATCTTGAGAGGAAGGAAAATTCAGTAATGACGGTCTCAGTTTCTAGGCCGCAATTTCCTTCGTCAGTGCTGTCATGGTCATTGTTGACCAGTGTACCTTGACATCTCATTATCGGATGGTAGTTTTACCTCTCGTATTAGTTGTATCAGTGGATGATGTGTGAGAGGTCTTGGTAGATTGGCTATAACACGTAGCTAGACAAAACAGTTCCAAGAAGCATTGCCGTGGTACTTAAATGAAAACGTGTTGTTTTCTCTGTCTATTCAAGGAACATGAGAGGGATGACGATATGTTGTTAGACAATGTTTCGGTCAGTGGAAATCCATAGTTATTGAATCTTTGCACAAGTCATTTGCGCCAGCGAGCGCGGTGGGCACTATGTCTTATTTAAAGAGCCTGTTTTAAACGTAAATATGACAACATTTTTTGTTACGTCTTTTTGTTTAACTTTTTTTTAGACAAAAGTCGCGAGTTTTTGTTTACACACTGTTATGCTTGCGTGTAAATAACTTTGTTTGTCAGAGTTTCAATACTATTTACTTAGAATCGATTATTGATATTCAAATCTAAATATTAAATGAGTTTAATCTGTTAACATGCTTCATGGCTCCACGTAAGACTTGCTCACGTTTAGCAGAAGCAAAGATTTCGCAAATCATGCAATCTGAGGCTTCGAGTTTAAAAATAAACACATTTTTAAGTGGAGAAAAGCCAGCGAGAGTAATAATTATCGAACGTATCTGCATGTCTGAAAGTCTTGCAACACAAAAATATTATCTTTTATATGAGAAAAAGTATATTTGAAATTTACGATAGTTTCAAAAGAAAATTGAAAGTGTAATGGAGTGTACGTAACTCGGGTTTAAACTTGCTTGATAGCAAATTTTGAAATACATTTTATGAATGAAAGAAAAATATTAAACATCGATTTGCATCCATTGAAATTTAAAAATAAATTATTTATGCTTCTATTAGAATAAATATAAAAACGTAATTTAGTTACTTCCTTAGTTGGTTTAAATTTGTTATTATCTGATATTGCTAGATATTATACTTAGAGTTTTGAATAAGAAAATAGACGAATTTATATTCTTTCGTGTTATAATATCGAGCTCTCAAGCGATGGCAATAATGGCAATAAAGTAAACGTTATTAAGGGAAATATTATTAAAATATAGTTTAAAATAACCTTTTTTGTGCTCATACTATTTCCATATTAATAACCATTTCGTATTGTTTTTTTCAGGTCCGTGGTGCAGGAAATGGAATTAGCTGGTATACAAAAAAATCAAGAAAAAAGATGAGAAAAAAGAAAATTGATGACCAATTTAACTTTTATAATTTTCTTTCAGGTTTTGAAAACAAACTCAGTTACATAAAACATGTCTATGGGCAGCGGTCGCTTCGCTATTTCAGCGAATCCAAATGGCCGCTTGCCTCTGACACTTTATAATATAAAAAAAACTAAAACTAAAATTACTTATCTAGAACCGTACTTAGATTTTGTCTAAATTGTGTTGTGTAAATAAAATAATATTTATTATTATTTGAAACATACGACAGTATTATTTCCGTATTAATATTGATATGAACTAAAAATAACAAAAACTGTTGTAATTTTTTTTGTTTATTATAAATGTGTTTGTGAGACAAATACCTACCATTTTTGTAAAACAAAATGTCGTGATATTTAATCAATGCGTCATTTATAATGCACAAGTGGAAATTTTTATTTCTGTCGTTTCTGATTGACTATTTTTAACAATAAAACCACTTGGATACCTGTTCTGATTTACATTCAGCTAGTTTTATTAATGTAAGCAAGCTACGTACGCCTATATAATCTCTTATTACTCGTCTTTTTAATTAACTCTAAATATTAATTGTTATTAAGTAATATAAATATCTTAATTACCACAAAATATTTGTTTTTTAATTGTATAAACAGCATAAGAACAAATTCAAGACACCACGAAAAAGAACGTCTCAAATTGAATATTAAGGCGTAGTTTTGGCGGGAATTTGGAAGAAAGAAAAGTAGATTGGCCAGTTATCTTTGGTTATCTAGCTGTATGAGTATTGAGACATCATAAAGCTAGGTTACCGGAGTTAAGTGCCGTCTGTTACGACGCAACAAGCTCAAGTCAACGACCTAACGTTTCAAGACCAAAGTCTACAAGGATTTCTGATTTCCTGATACATTTTAATGATTTTACTAATTTTTTTTGTGTGTTATTTGATTATATTGTGTAAACCGTAGCTTCATTACACCGATGCCACACAACAAACGGCTTTATGTCTAAGTAAAATCTCCTATTTTACCGCGAACTCGGTCTAATGAAGCTATAGGGTAAGAATAAAATTTACTGCCGTTAAGAATATGAATATTTCTCTGAAAAAAAAACAAAGTTTAAAAATAGTGTTGCTATAATAGTGGTGTTATAGTTATAATTCGCGGTATTATTGTATATTTTTAGGTTAAGAAATATTTCATGTTCTTGATTAATTATTTTTAAAGAAAAATGTATATTAAAATTAATTAATTGGTTTGGTGATTGGTTATTCTGTAATTTCATATTGAATTGGAGTTATAAAGGTTTATTTTTGCTCTGCATATCTCATCCAATTTCGATTGCTACGTCAGTTGAGATACAAGTCACGAGGGAAATAAGAATATACGGCATTGATAACGAATGTGAATTGGTTCCATGATTTACCCCCTTCCTACATATGACTACGGAAATCTGCGATTCTAGTGTCAAAGTAGTTACGCGATACAATATTATCATGTTGGCGACGCGTATGAATATACGAACCTCTATATTGCATAAGTCACTAAAATATAAAGCTGCAGATTTGCGTTACTACGTAGTGACCAATTTATGAAGTCATTTTCTTGCAATTACTCTAGTGCCTTTTGAATTTTTCTTCCTTTAATTTTCTTTTTCTTTAGTACTGCTCACTGATTACTATTAATTGGTTACTAAGGGAGACTGTTCTGACTTAAACAAATATGCTAAGGTACTGCTAATGTAGCATTATCATTAACTACTAGTCTATTATGTTGGTTAATTTCGTCATATTAGGGTCAGGTTAACAGAGAACAATAAAACAACATTCTAATTTGATATAATGTCTAAAGTTAAGGATAAGCTGTGTTTAAGCGAGGCAAGTCACGCGCGTTTCTGACGAACGCTACGCTAACTGGAAACGGCTCCTTCAACTCATAAATATTTAAACTAAACATGTTGAGGATAAATTATTTTACTCACTCTTGTTTGCCACTCCTTCGAAATTAAAAAAAAAATATTTTTTCTCTACAATTATTTTGGATGGACCGACCATGGAGGACATATTTGCCCGACCCTCTTACGGTGAAGGAAAACATCGTGATGCAACCTGCACATATCGGCGAAGAAATTCAAAGATACGTGTGAAGTCACGCAAATTACGCGCTAGTCGTGGAGTTGCGGAAAAATAGAGCCCATCATGGATCGAACTATATACACACAACATGGAGGACAACAGCTACGACTTTTCTATGTTTCATATTTTAATTTGTATTGTATGTTTATGTTTGTAAATCAATAAATATAAATTGTGACTAAAACTGATTTATTTAACTCCGAGATGTGTACTAAGAAATCCTAATAAAAACACAACTGTCAGAGTCCAAAAAGCACTTGAATGTTTTCTTTTGCTGTGTTTTAAATGAATTAAATTATGATTAATATAAAATACAGAGAGCTCTATATTAATTACATTACACGAATAATTTAATGCTTACTGTAATTGGAAGAACGGAAACTCCGGTGAGTTAATTAAATGAAGCTATAAAAAGCTTATGAATTAATTTTGTTTATTTGTTCCGTTGTTATTTATTAAAGCAGACGATTATACGAGCCCAGGTTCAATTACGAGGTACCTAAATAACATAATCTACAAATAATTCAAGATAATAACAATGAAATGCTGTTTATTTCAAGGTTTTTTTTTGCCGTGGAATGGGAATGAATTTTACTTGGCCATGAATAACTAGGAAAGGACAAAAATGATTGGATATGGTAGAGGATGGCATATAATAAAAGAAAGGTAAGTTGAAGTGGATATGTTTGTTAAACATTAGTAAGCCTAGAAGTGATTTTTTATACCATTTCAATCAACAAATTTCGCAGAATAAGGTTGGAAGACAGATTTTTCGGCAACCAAATTCAGTATTACACCAGAAAAAAAACTTAACAACAATGATGCAAACCAATTGGTATCAAGAGAATTATAACTTTGCTTTGGTTCTATAACTAAATATATCTTACGACATTCTCAGGCAACAAACTGTAACAACATTCAAGTGAAAGTAAATATTTTAAATTGCAACTCATTACATACTATAGTTACACCGATCTCGCTACCAGCTCCGACAGCCGTGATCGTCTAGTGGTTAGGACCCTACGTTGTGGCCGTAGTAACCCAGGTTCGAATCCTGGTCACGGCAGCTAGTAGCTGTCGCGGCGGAGCTTACTTTTTTGGTAAGGGACCACTTTAATTTCCTAATTATTCTATACATAAGAACCAAAGACCATCTTATCTTTCTTTTATAAATAGGACGTTTTTGACTTAGTATACCATACTACAATATCTTAGGCTGCAGAAGAGCTCCGGTTGAAAAACTGTCCAATATTGAGATTTTATTTCGAGTTCTCGTTGAAACTAAACGATTACTTAAATGTATTGAGGTAAATAGTACGCGCAGTGCGCCCCCAAAGACCTCCAGCGGCGAGGGTAATTTAAAACAAGCATAATTCCTCGTTACCAGCGGTCCCGTGTTCCGCTTCATTACATCTCATCAGTGTTTATGGTTTGCTGTGGACGCTGCATTACTCTCTCGTGTAATTAGTGTTAAGTAGTTTCAGAGAATCCTGTTAGCGAACTGAATCAGTACCTTTTAAATTCACTACGTTACATTACAAAAGATAACACAATATTAAACCTAATTATTTCTAAAATTCAAATACTATTTATTTTATAACGCCTACTTAATAATAATGGCAATTTCGTGAAAACTAACGAAAGCGTATTTGACAGGCGTATCGTTAATGTGAATTAGAAGCTATATTGCAGAAGATATTAATTATGGAATTAATTATAACAAGATTTGGCATTGTTATATTTATTAAAATCGTTTAAGAAAATTAAATATCTCTCAAGAAACACTCGTCGTGTTTATATGACTCATCAAGTCTACTTTTATGGTTGCTGGGATGATGAGGACAAAAAAGAAATTATGGTTATGTCAAGTGTATTAAAAAACTAAAAAAGAATATTAGTTAGCATAGTATAAAGTATCAGTAGACATATAGACCCCATAGAGGGCCAACTCGCGAAAATTAGTGTTCAATAATCTAGGAATAAAAATATGAGCTCCGCCGCGACAGCTGCTAGCTGCCGTGACCAGGATTCGAACCTGGGTTACTACGGCCACAACGTAGGGTCCTAACCACTAGACGATCACGGCTGTCGGAGCTGGTGGCTGTGGTAACGGAACATTGGTTCAAATACTTTAAACTGGAGTACTTTCACTAGAACGATTGCATCGGCTTGACGTAGTAAATGGTTAGCCAACTTATAGTGTCCGCGGTTTGATGCAGACATTTACAGTGAGATCTTAGCAGCGACTTTTCGTCGTCCTGTTTTATATCATCCCTTAAAATGCATGTTTATTGCATTTAGATTTAAATGCGCATAGTAACATTGCATAAGAATTGTAGTAGCCACATGATTGTATTGGTAAGGATCGGTTAATATAAAAAAGCAGAAAGGAAAAGCATAGGAGTAGGTAGCTGCACTGTGTCTCTGCCGTCTACACTTAAGCCTTGTTCGCATCAGGATAGTATTTAGTCGAGTAGCATGAAACAAGTATCCAAACAAAACTTATCTATTCGACTAAAATGTTGCTGTTCGGACACGTTTAGTTACTAAATTACTACCCTAGTGCTAAAGTTTAGCCTTAAACGAGTCCGAACAGTAGTAAATCCTTTGTTCAGATAAATGCTACTTGCTACTCGACTAAAATACTATCCTGGCGCATACAAGGCTTAAGTCTAGAAAGTCTAGATACTAATATTGAATGGGGTTCCATAGCGCGTTGTTATTGCGTTAGTTACAATGAAGTATCAAACTTACGCAAAACTGCTACTCTCATAATCTTCAGAAATTATTTTCAAAGTCATTTCTACTTAAATCTCTGCAACATTGAAACAAAGACATATACCTAATATTGATTTCTATTAAAGAAATTTCAATGTGGTAGCTACATGTAATTGCCATTTGCAATTGTATCCTCACTTCAGTAGGAACTTTTAATTACACTTGATAAGATTGCTACATAAAAAAGGTTTTCTGTAAACAAAGTCTTCTGTATAAAGGAATTGTTTGTTAAACAATTTCACAAGGAAAAGGTGGGCCCAAGTAATGTGTAAGAAAGTTATTTCATTCATTACATTTCATTCTGGAATATTCCTCTACAATTAAGATGATGAGTGGGAGATCGCTCCATATTGTTTCTATTCATTAAAATAATAGCCGATAAAAAAGGGCTTATTATTCTCATAATGACCGTAAAATCTAACACCAGCAGGTTAAGCGACCGTTTTAACAAAAGCTTAAAAGTTCAGTTCTCAATGTTTAAAAATGACGTGTCCTTGTAGCAGACAGGTCTGATTTAGATTTTGTTTAATACACAACATTGACAAAAAGTTCTCTCCGGCGGGGAATCGAACCCCGGTCTCCCGCGTGACAGGCGGGGATACTGACCACTATACTACCGAAGATATGATGACATGTGTTGAAATAATATAACATGTGATCAAATAGTGTTATTCGATGACATTCAACAATCTTTGAAGTGATAACACATTGTTTTTAGTAAAAAATGCAAAGATATGTTGCTTTATCAAAATAATTTCGCTGATATTATAGTTTATCAAATTCGTTAGCTATGTCACAGATAATATAATACTAGAACTTAGATACAGAAATACATCAGAAAGAAGCTAACATGGCGACATGATGATGAAGACTTAGCCTGAAATATGAATGTTATGATGATGATGTAATTGATGACTGAATGCATGATGAATATTAATTAAATTACTGACTTTGAAAGTGGCTATAAAGGAACATTGCTACAATTTTATGTGTACTTCGATAAAAAAAGCATTTCGCGACGCCAAAAGCATGTTATTAATTGTCCGAGTGCTGATTTTTATCAAGCCTTGTTCACTCTGTTACGCTACAATGGACCCGATTGTGAAAGTGTACAATTTAACATTACACTACCAACGTTTTGGTAAAACTGTCACCAGCTCCGACAGCCGTGATCGTCTAGTGGTTAGGACCCTACGTTGTGGCCGTAGTAACCCAGGTTCGAATCCTGGTCACGGCAGCTAGCAGCTGTCGCGGCGGAGCTCATATTTTTGGTTACATTACTTTCAGATGATAGGAGCTAGTCTGACCAGGCGTTTTGACTTTCGAAATAGTTTTAGTACGAAAAGGGCTATCTCTTTCATACTTTTATAAGAAGAGAGCTAACATAAATATTTAGTACAGTTAACGCAACAGATGAAGAAAGCCACAGTTAGTCTGAGGTTTGCAGTACTGATGTGTTGGTTAATTTTCGTTAAAAAAATAAGGTCACATATGAAAATGTTGTACTAAAATTTGCGTATTTTGGTCACCTTCAAAGATTAACTCAACCACAGATAATATAATACTATACTAGTAACTTAACTTAACCATAGACCATATTTATAAACAAATATTTTAATAAACAAACAGCAAACCTTAATAAAAGGATATGGAAAAACAGTTTTTAAATCCTTTCAATAATTCCTAAGATAAACGAGTAAATAATCTCATCGAATTAATTAAGATAGCAATAGACTCGAAATTATGATAAAATATTATATTATAATCAGTGAGTCAGTAATAATACGACTTAATTAATTTCTATTTTAATGAAGCTAATTATGAATCGTATAACGAATATGTTAATTCGGTTTTTTATTAACATAAAATAATTATTTTTTATTAAATTCCAAAAGTTATGGTAGTTTAAGCTAATTTATTACGTTTCGTTCTGAAGAAATGAGTACACGAGATTCAGTAATTACATCTATGATTACAATAAATATAACGTAATATTATTTAATTAAACTTTTTGGCATATTTTTGTTAAAAGCAATTACATTTTAAGCGCCTAAAATTATTAAACAGCAATATCATTTCTATGATGTTCTGTTACAAAGTAGTAGGGGTTATTTGTAAGTAAAAATAACGTAAAATCCTTTTTGTTTTGTAGATTTTATGGTTTATATATCCTTTAGGTTACCCTTAGGAAATATTATTAGTGTTTAATCACTCACCGGCCTTATACGGCTCATATCATACCAACAATATCTCATCTTCATATACTTCTCGAAGGACCATGGACAGGATAACTATAATAATATAAAAACATTTACCAATTGTCTAATATATTTAATTAACTCACATTACATAAAACTATATACAAAATAAACTAAACATATTGCTTTCTCTTTACTACATCGGTCACGCGTCTTTCTCTATTGTTATAATTTTCACCGCTATCAATAGTCAAATGTTTTTCACTGTGTGTCACTGGCCAGGTTGACCTCTTTGGCAGCATACAAACTCCGCGGGGCTACCAAGGAGGTCCGATGAGCGTTTTTAGAAAAAATAAACTAAAAAATAATATGCTTGAGTTGAGTATCATGATGCTTTCACATTCAAAATTAATAGATAACGATTTATAAATGGAGTTAATCTAAATTATAATGTTGAAATTTTTGCGTCATCTGGATGAATAATATCACGTCGGAAAAGAGACGATTTAATCTGAAAATAAATCATGGATTGAATTGAAAAGGAATCGGGCTAGCCACGCGGCGCGGGGACTTTGTTACATTATTCTTTTCTGAACGATCATAAAGCTGATATAATATACTTGAAATGATATCTTTGAAAAATAACTAAATTAAATAAAATAATTTTATAAATTAAAAGAATATACTATTATGCAAATAAGCTATATAAGGTTTGAAGCCTTTCCCTATGATAAAATTCGCATTTAAGTTTTAACTTTTTCACAAAGCAGATATCGTATAGATTTGATCTTAATAAAATCAATATTAATAACACCCATACGTCACCGCCAATATGTTAAATATGCAAATTTCCGATTTTACAATTTCCCAGGGCTAACTGCAAACGGGCAGTGTATACGATTTGCCGGTGACACTAAGATCAAAAGATCTTATTACTAGCGTAAAACATTTTTAGACGAATTCCAAAAGTTCCTTTATTTTTAAATAATTTCAATTTAATCACAGATAATATAATACTATTAATTAATTGATTTAATTCAAGCAAAAGTCGATTCAAGCAAAAGGTAAAAAAACCTTTAGGGTAAAGGCTTCATTAGACCGATGTCACGGAAAAAACGGCCTTACACCGAAGCGGAATATCCGTCTAATGAAGCCGTAGTGTTACAGAATAAAATGAAGATTAATTTATTTCTCAAACGTATCAAAGTATCATCAAAGTTCATTAGAAAGAAAACACCATCTGGAATATTTCCACATGTTACCTTATCGCGGAACTTTTAATGAGTTTTTCAAGTTTATCATTAAACTTTTCTCTTAATCACTTTCTCATCAGTACCTACAGAAATAAAGTGGATATGTTTTTGAGTTTTAGACTTTACAAAGTATTAAGAGATTGGAGATGATCTCTAAGACGATTATAATGCCGTAGCTGTTTCTTTTGTAACCATTAAAGACCAATTTTAGTGTCTTTTTATGCTGTTCTTCTTCAAACAATTTCAATGCTTAAATTTTGTATTCAACACATACTTAAATGAATAAACAAATAAAAAAAACTTTGTAGCATTATCCTTATCCGTACATAGTATAAAACAATAACGCTTTTTTATGTTTGTACCTATTTATGCTTGAATCTTTAAAACTACGCAATTTCGATGCGGTGTTTTTATAGATAGAGTGATTCATAAGGAAGGTTTTCATGT
>QDHC01002199.1:694615-707273 GCA_013186455.1 Papilio dardanus tibullus
CATTGGTACATGGCGGAATTCGAACTCGGTACCTGCAGTTTACAAGTCATGAGCTAAACCCCTGAGCCACCGACGCTCTTAATGAGGTTATTTAGATAATTTCAATTAATATTTTAGTTGTTTGTTGGGTCTTATATACTCACTTCTCGGACTCAAAAATACACGAGTACCTACGACACGAAAGTGCCATCTTGCCCAAGCGAATCTAAGTAGCATGCTCTTTGTTTTTGAATAATTTAATATCAATTTATTATCTCATTTATTAACTCTTTCGAAGTCACTGGAACGTCTCTGAGAAAGTTGCAGCTTATGTTGCAGGAAACGACACGACGGACTGGGCAAAGTGCGAGGCTTGTCACCCGGCCCCCTGCCCTCGCTGGTCACGCAGCTAGGGGGAGAACACGCATGCGCGCTAACCCATGCTTGGAACACGTAGCAAGAACTTTGCAGAAGACTTTGTTAGCCACCAGAAGCAAGTGTCCTTTGCGACTGAAACGTTTTTAATTTATAATACTGGTAGAACATTATAATTTTCTGTTAAATTATTTAAACTGTTTTTAAAAAAATAATATTTAAATCCTTATCCTTATCCTTACATAGTATAAAACAATAACGCGTTTTTATGTTTGTCCCTATATATGCTTGAATCTTTAAAACTACGCAACGGATTTTGTTGCGGTTTTTTTAATAGATAGAGTGATTCATAGGGAAGGTTTTCATGTATAATACATTCACAATATAGTAGAGTAACAATGATAATTTAGAGGTTTTTAATATGATGTCGTAAATTAACACATTTTTAGTGCTTATATTGCAAACGCTGCAGTATTTAGTGTCAGCATTATACCGATTTGCACCCGTGCGACGCCGGATCGCTAGTTAGGGAATAAAGCACTAGCTTTATAAAAATAAGATATGATCTAGGAAGAGAAGGATAGATTGCGTGAAAGGTGATATGATAAACAAGAGTGTGACTTAGATGGCAGAGGATAGATTAACGTGGATGACAAGAACCTGGTGCGCCGACCCTACCGAAGGATGGATGTGGTAATGCAGATGATGATAATGGTTTTTATAAATCAAACGTAACAATCGCCAGTCGATCAAAAAATATGTAAATTGTTATGATTGTTACATTAGAAAATTTTACATTTTGGTACTTACTTAAATTTGTTTAAATAAATAAATAATTTATGTACAAACACAACAATTGATAAACTGTGTCAGCGGAATAAAGTTGTTCAAACTGTTTACAGCTATAGATGTATTTTGTCGAAGTTTACGAAGTTAGTCATCCCTCCCCTTGCCTTCCCCGTACCTGTCATTGTCATAGTAAAGAAGAATGAAGTATAATCAATAATATAATTTAAATTCTGTCTCTAATAAAACATCCTAATAATTAGTAGAGAAGATTTTCACTACTCACGATTCGAAAAAGAACGCCATATCTCAATTTGTTTTTCAATTTAGTTTTTTTTTTTATTTGGTATAGTTACAACATCAACAACATAACTCACGGCCATAACCCACAGGGGCAGGCAGAGACAACGGACCTCTATTTGGTTCGATCCTGACACACGTCTCGCTTCTTCTACATTCATACATCTACACATACACGACGGTTACGCGTACTCTTTATAGTTAATATTCAGTAATTTAAAAAATATAATGAATATGTCAAAGTAGTGTTTTATATATTGTTTTGTCAAGTTAAATACGTTTTAGTATAATTCAATAACTGTTCAAGAAGGCAGTTTATAAAAGAGCTTAAACAATGTTCTTACAAAGGAAAAATGTCTTTTAAAGAAACTTTTATAATACTTTTATGCCGACAAAGCACTTTTAAACACTTTGACACTTCTAACAAGTTTGATACAAGTTTAAATAAAATAATTATATCTACTAAAATATAGCTTATTGTCTTTAACGTTATAAGTAAGTTCTATATTTAAAAAGAAAAGATAAAATTAAAAAATGTGAAGGTTAAGGATACGTTTCTACTAAATATCAGTAGTATTTTTTGTCTATAAAAGAAATTTTTCCTAATATTAAAATCATATGTAATTTATTCCTTATTTAAAATGTATTCCTAGGAACGTGCCGTGCGTTAATCTAAAAGGCTCTATCATATATCCAGCGCTAATCACAGCCTAATGTTAACGGATTAAACATCCATTAGAAAAGATTATACTCGTATATACAGGATAAAAAAGGACGTTAGGCCTTGTATACCATCCCATTACTACCATCATATAGGCACTAACTGAAATTAAATTCAGGGTCCTTAATCGTGGACTAAATATACTGTGGATTAAGTAACCTTCACCTTAAACTAAACATTAGTATAGAATCAACACTAAAAAGGTTCACTTAAGGGCTCTGAGTGCGATAATTAGTATAAAAAAATGTTACTGTTACCTAATATGTTTAAACTAGAGACCCGCCCCGGCTTCGCACGTGTGCAATTGTCATTAGTATGGCTGTTATAATTAACGTTTATAGTTTTTCTGTAGTGTATTTAGTATCAGCATTGTATACGGGCGAAGCGGGTCGCTAGTGTATTATACATGAAAACCTTCCTTATGAACCATTTTATCTATTAGAAACCGCATCAAAATCCGTTGCGTAGTTTTAATTTTTTAGCAAATATAGGGACAAACATAAAAAAGCGTTATTGTTTTATATAATAGTGTAGATAAACGCTACGTAAACGATGGACTATTATTTTACCAAAAATATAAAACTGGCACACGACAAAGCCACACATTTATTCAATTAAAATGTTTCTAAAAAAATAACGTGTAGTATTACCAAAGGCGGAGCTTTGTGTTTACATTGTTTAGATAGAAATAAAGCAAAACTAACGTTTGCCATCCGTGAGGCATCAAAGCAAATATTTAGCTTTTAAGCCCGGTTCAAACTAAGGGATACCGGATACCCGAATATTTTTTTGATAAAAATATTTTGATTTATATCAAAAATATGCACGTATCCAATTTTTTTGGTATTGTTTTAACAACATTGTGGTGTGATGTGGTATTACTGCATATCTCTAAAGATTTGTTTTTTAACACATTTACTGCTTAAAAAATAAATGAAAAAGAAATGATGGGAGCCAAAACATTTTTAGGTAAAAGTTGATTTAGTAAATATAGATGCCTGAAAACGGAACGCTCGGTTCCGAGTAGGCGGCGCCGCTGCGTTAGCCCCGCCACACTCGATTCCGAGTGGGGCGTACGGAATGTGTTAATCAGAAGCAAATGAAAGCTATGAAAATAATGTAAACTACGTAGTCTACGTTATTTATATTAAAAAGTGGCAAACGAGCAAGCTGCCACCTGGACTCTTATTTTAATGTGAATAAAATCAGTCTAAATAATTAAATGGTTCCAAATTTATGAATAATATTTACATTTTATCAAATTTCTTATTCCCTTTCTTCGGATGTTTGAATAAATTATAACATTGATCAATCAAAGTGAATTAGCAACTAATCAATCAACGAATTTGTGTTGATTGAGAAAATTATGTTTATTTGTTTTCAGTTTCAGAAATACTTTCTGATTTAAAAGTTTTCTAAGTTGACATAAGCTAAGTAATACTGTGTTAAGTACGGAATAAGCGCGAGGAAGCATATAAGTTATTATTTTATCTATAGACCAATACTACCTAAATATCATCGAATACTGGCATGAACTATACCAGTTTTTTTCCTTCCGTTGTTCTCGTGTGGCAGTCACTCCCTATCTACATTTCTTCAGTAAAAGTAAAGGAAAGAAGTAAAACAAAATTCATTGATCATTTAAATAATTGATGCGCTCTCTTATTGCACCAGGAGCATAATTTTCTGATGAGTTCTATTTGCTTTCGGTAAATGAAAACTTTTATGGTTCTACGATAATAAAACTAGCGCGAGTGTTTCATGCATTTTATTGCTTCACAGATATTCTCCATAAAATCTCAAACAACCACGTTTATAACGACGAAACGAGCGGCTCCCCGGCGCGCGGGGCTGGCCGTAGTCTACGAGGCACTGAGAGACAGGAATCACAGATCGATAGAGCTTAGAAGATAAAGGAGTTCAATATAAAAAGCTAGAAGGCGGCGGGCGCGGCGAGGGCGCCGGTCGAGCCAGCCGCGGGTGGAACGCGCCCAGCGCCGCCTCGTTGGTGGAAGAGGGTCGCTCTTCCCGCACGCGCAGCTGCGGCATGCGCCACGCCACGCACGCCGCCGTCAACGCGTGCCTGTTCAGCACCCAGTAGGCGGCCGCGTTCAGTGCCGAGTGCGCGTGCCCTAGCAGCAGCGCGTACTGCGCCGCGGCCGCCGGCACGCTCACCCCGAACGCGCTCGATATCACGATTGCGGCGTGCGGACACCAACACACCGCGAAGATTAGACTGATCGCTACGAGGACGTTCCCGAGCCGTCGCCGCGACCGCAGCGTCGAAGTCTGCGGCTGCGGGCCGAGCAGGCTCGGCTGGAGCTTCTTTTTGCTTCTGGTATCTCCGACGTCGACTGCATCGCGGCGCTCGCGGCCGACGCCGGCGACGATGATGACGTGCGTAGGGCGGCGGATGAGCGGCACGGGCAACGGCAGTTCGCCGTGCGCCGCGCGCGCCGTCAGTGAAAGCGCGGTCAACTTGACGCGGACGGCCCAGTGGCAACGCATCACCGCCACCACCGGGATGCAGTACGTGACCACGGCGTGCGCCGCCGCCAGCGGCGGATATGACACACAAGTGGCTACCATTGTCACGGCGCCTGTAAACAAGGTTAAGCAGTTGTATACATGATAAAGGCAGACTAATATTGAAATCTGTAGCGTATTATCACCCACCGAGTATAAATGCGGCGACCCAAACTGCGGCGACTGCGACGTAGGGCCGTGCACAGAGAGGGTTCTCTCGGCCGCGCAGCACGGCGCCGCACCGGTCCGTCGCCATCGCCACCAGCGACAGCGTGCTCGCAGCCACGGGGAACGACTGCATGAACGACACATACTACGTACAACTATGCTACACAGTTTGAGGGACCAGATCATTTATTCACTAAAATAATATCTTACTTCTATATAGTGTGTGACGTGACAGGGCAGGCGGTGTAGGGCGGCGGCGCGCGCGGCTGCGAGCGGCGCGCTGGCCCCGCACACCAGCAGGTCCGCAGCGCACGCGCTCAGCAGCTGCGGCGTGCGCAGACGACACGCGCCGCTCGAGGCCAACGCTGCCATCAAACTCACATTGCCTGGTAAAGAGTAAAAAAGTAACAAAACGGCCATATCGAGTATCAATCATAACAATTGGTAGTGAAAGCACAAATTATCATTCTATTAGGAATGAATATGGAAACATATCTATGTTTGAACGAATTCCAAATGATGTTATGATATGGAATAATGCCAGCACGAATTATTGCGAAGTCATAACGTATTTACGTGATTTATAAGGTCTTTTATGTGGCTAAAATGTAATACAAAGAAAATTGGAGTGACATGGAAATGTAATGGTATGATGGAAGATGGCAATATGGATAACAAACATGGTGAATTGGAAATTCGGTCTACTGACCTAGTAACAACATCCCTAACGTACATATAGAAGATAAGGCTAGTTGCACACTCACCCACTATACCTATGATGGATACGAAGACGTATAGTACGATGAGCAGAGCGAGGTGGTCGTGTGTTGGTGTGTCCTCAGCCGCGCCCGCCGCGCTCGCGTTGTCGTACATCACGCTACATCACTCCGCACTGTAAATAACAAGCCGCTGTAATACATTGGTATACTCCATTCATGTTGTTTCTAAAGGCAATTCAAAAATATAGTAACAGCCTCCGAAGGAAGTATCAAAGTGAGGTTGACAACAGCATGTCGTTGTGGTAATGTATTTTATTAAATTAATCGGTAATATAATTTTAAATCCGTCCAACGGAATAAAAAGTTAAATCTATAAATACTAATATTATAAAGAGGAAAGATTTGTATTTCTTACTTTTGAACGTAACCTGTTGAAAGAACTTAAATCTAATGGCCTGATTAAAAGAAATCTTTCGCCATTAGAAAGCTACGTTACCGCTTAGTAAAATACCATATTTTTAAATGTCGCTTGGACGAAGTTACGACCAACAACTAGTAATTAATAAAATATACATATTCAAATTATAAAATAAATGTTTTCCTGGAAGAACTTTTGGGAGCGTAACCTAAAAACCTTTCCGAACTCCGGTAAGTAGGACAATCACATAAAGATTATTCAGAAATAATTAAGTTTCAAAACTTTATGCAACATTTCATTTGCAAACTAGAAAATATTGTTGCCTTGTGGAAACGATAAGAAATTACCAATTATACTTATTAATTTAAAAAGTTTGTTACGTAAGTGTCCTTCCAAAACTAAATTAGCTATCTTTTTTACGTGATATTATGAATTTATTTATTAAGGTATACCAATTGCATGTTCTACAAACTATGACAGACACTATACAAATAATAGAAAACAAACGGAAGAACAAACAGTTGACAGGCGTACACAACACTCGATGGAATCTCAATAAAATCTGAATAGATGATCGAAGATAATAGTTTATGGGTAGCTTACATTTTAACGCATGAGAGGAGAACTTTCATTAGAATCGTGTCTCATATTCTTTCGTATGAATCTCGTTTTATCAATTACTTGCTTGCTTAATAATTATTAATTATTAAGTTAAATAAAAACTGCTACTGGAATATAAAAATACCAAATTGTATTTCATACAGATGTGAAAACTTTGAGAATTAACGTCGACATTTCTTCCGGTAAAATCTGACCTTTTGAGTAATGCGACTTTATAGAGCTCTTAGTGTACATTTCCGCGTTTCGTATATTCCATTTACGTGAAAAGTTGCAACAACATGCATGTTTATGACGTACAATTTCCTTATAACACTCGTACATAGTGTTATATTCAAAATACTAGCTATTGTGCGCGACTTCGTCCGCGTGGATTTAAACAATATAGCCTATGTTACTGGGGGATAATGTAGCTTGCTAATGATGAAGGAGTTTTTGAAATCGGCCCAGTAGATCTTGAGTTATTTAAACATACAAAAATACAAAGTTTCTCTGTAATATTAAATATTAAGTAGTATAGATATAAATTATCCATCAATCTACGCCAATTTGTATGATATTAAAATTATTTTTGCTTATAGCAGAGCAAGTATAGTAGGTATTTATTTAATTTATTCCCCTTTAGGTCATTTTCTGGTGACCCAAATGACAAAACGAAATTGCTCCAGATGGTCAGACCTTTTTATCCTTATTTGTAATAATATTATACCGTCCAAAAATCCTTCAACCCTCACAAAGTTTTTCATTCGTAGATATGTATTATTAAAAAAAAATGTCTATATTATTTGTTACTGATTCAAATGAAATGATAAGAAATCATGTACGCTATAGACGCAGTACAATCTGTGAAACATTGAGAGTAGAGAGCACACAATCAATAACCGCAAACCAACAGTACCATAAACCTTGCAAGGCTTGATGATTTAACTTCATTAGTAGCAAATCATATATGTTCTTAAAGGAAAACAATTTCGTATGTCTAAACTAATATTGTAAAGGGAAAAAATATTCGTTTTTGTATGTAAGGTAAGGTTCGACCCATGATAGGCTCCATTTTCCGCAAATCCAACATTAGCGCGTATTTTGCATGAATACACATATCTTTGAATTTCTTCGCCGATATGTGCAGGTTACATCACGATGTTTTCCTTTCTTAGGAGCGTCGGGTAAATATTTTTGTATGTATTGAAATAACTCAAGAACTACTGGACCGATTTTAAAATCTCTTTCACCTTTCAAAGCTTTATTATCCTCGAGGAACATAAGCTATATTTTTTAATTCCACGCGAATTAAGTCGCGAACAACAGCAAGTTTATCATAAATATGTTTCATATAGCTGAACTAAAGAACCGTGAAAAAAACCCTGTCCTACAACTTAATTCTTAACCCCTTACTAGCATGAATAATACCTCTCTCTTCAAAGTAGCTTTAGCCGTTTTGGATTGTAACAATAGAATACATACATACATACAACATCTTATCTTCTTCTCAGTCAGACATAACGAAGTAACTACAAAATTAACACTTTTTAATAAATGTAAACTAACCAGCCCATCTACGCTTACTTTATACTAACAAAAATAATGTATTAAAAACTGCTACTTTATTCATACAAAATGTTTGCAGTTTGTATTTTTAACATATTTAATATGCGGCAACTTTACCTACAGCACCGGGCAGGGGTTACAAACATAAAAGAACAAATACCAAATTAAAATGCCGACCGTAATTCGTTTTAATTAAACAATTTTGTTTCATTATTTACCTTTATTTTACGCTCTGAATGAACAAAGTATTTTTTTAAATGTAAGTACAATTGTTGAATATAAAATAGCGACCTGCCTTGACTTCGCACGGTTGCAATTGTTATTAGTATGGCTGTAACAATCAACGTTTATAGTTTTACTGTAGTGTATTTGGTATTAGCATTGTACCCGGGCGAAGCCGGGGCGGGTCACTAGTGTATTTTACATAAATACCTTCCTTATGAATCACTCTATCTATAAAAACCGCATCAAAATCCGTTGCGTAGTTTTAAAGATTCAAGCATATATACGGACAAACATAAAAAGCTTTATTGTTTTATATAATAGTGTAGACGAACTATTTTTTTATGGTTTTCAATGTTAAATATTGTGCTATAAGCATAAAGTAATTTTAGTCTGAATCTTTACTACTTACTAAACTACTACTAAGTTACTAGATAGTTGGAACAACAAAACCGCACTTTTAATCAGTTTCAAATTTAGTTAAATTAATTGGTTAGAAATTAATAAAGGTATCTTTAAGAGATATTTAGAAAACGAAAATAGTTATATCACGACGTTAACATTTATCTATTTTCGATTTATTAAAAAAATCTAATCACCTTTTAACAAGTTTTTTCCGAGTTACATTTCCACTTAATCAGAAAAAACTTAACATAGAAGTGTAAGCATTTCAATGAAAAACGTTGTTAATAATTGTACATAATTTAATACCAAAACACATTTATCAAATGTCTTTAAATTTTGATGTGAACAAAGATCAAGCAAGCTAACCGTGAAAGATGGATTGCACAGTAATGGCAAACCCCCTTATTCCGAAAAAATGTATAAAGTACTGCGATAAAAAAGAACCAATAAGTCGTCGATAATACGATACTCAGACACTCGGAACTAAATAAGATAGACCAGGGGTCTCATTGAACAAAATAATATATCATAAGAAGTACCAGGAACAAGGATGTTCTGTATTTTGGAATAAATTTTATGAATGTATCAGTACGAAACGTAGAAAGTACAACAGTAACGCTGATTCTAGTTTCGGAATAAAGCGGAACATGTCAAGATGAGCTGCGTGAATAAGAACTCAAAAACTCAATGCGATAATCCATAAAATACTGCAATTTATAGAGTATACATACTGACATTTGTTAGATATAGTAATATTTTGCTTGTATGCTATTTAATTCAAAGAAATATGTATTTTAGGCTTAAAAATGCAGTCATTTACCTGTTATTAAATCCAAATATCTACACTTTTGTCTTTGTTATAATTTCGTAAAACTCTCCAAGATTTAAACATTAGAAAATAGAATAGAAAATTGAGGTATGTTTATTATTAAAATAGATTTTAAGTTACAATAAGAATTTGAAGAAATATAATTTACAAAAATAATACACTGAGACACCACAATTAATTTAACAATTCGGCTTGTTATTTACATTTTAACGTTTTATTTAAATAAAGTTACGACGAAGTTAGCTTAGCTAAGCATTTGTGTTATACGCATTTGTGTTATACGTGCGCGGGTAACAAAGTACGGAGTGAAAGACGTCCAACTCTCACGGGCGTTACGGTCACACTGAAAACTGAAAGATGCTATAAACCTTTTACTGAATACGTGCGTTTTCTTAAGATTCCTGAAAATCCTTACGTCATAGTGTAAATATTCCTGTTTGTTAAAAAATTACTATATTATGGACTATGTTAAACATTTTTTTATGTCGTAAACATTTCTAAATTGTAAATATTTATAGAGGATATTATGATTACTCAAACGGGAATGTTTTTGTTTGGATACCATTATAAAAGAAACGTTTATTGATGGATGAGAAATATATTTTAACATACGTTACCAAGGGATTCATGTATATAACTCTATATTGTTTAAAATACATTATTAACCAAATTTTGCTTTTATTTTTAGTAGATTAAAACGTGTATAAAATGCAAAATTAATTATTACACGAAATGTGGAAAGAAAGAGAAAAATTACAAATGATCATTTTAACCGGTTCATGAAAATATTTGTTGAAATTATAGAAGCAAAAATACACTATGATAAATTAACTAAAATGACACTTCAATGTACAAAATAAACAATAAAATTAATATAAATTATAACAAAATAGCACGAACGAAATGGTAATACAATTTAAAACAATTACCTAGTACAAATTAAGTTAGCGGCCTACGAAAACCAGCCGTATTTCAAGACTTAATTGTTCTTTAAAACTTAGCGTCGAAGGAATATTACCCAAGTTTTTCGTCAAGGGAAGCGTTAACATATGATTTTATGATTTAAGTGTCGACTTTGAATTATATCTTACTTTTGGAATTTAAAAACTTTGTTGTTTTGATGTTTAATTCGTTTTTAGTATTATAACTAGCTGTCATTAGTGACTCCGTTCGCGTGAAAAAGAAAAATCATATTTAAAAGCCTTCCATTATGTACTACATCTGTGCAAAATTTCGGCGTAAACAGTTGAGCAGTTCTGAAGCATTTTGATTCTGTAGAAACCATAAAATTCAGTTCTTATAAGCCACAACTTCGCCAGACGAAATGTGCACCGACATTGATAGCATTGAACACAGAAATTGTGTCAAAGCAATACTCTAACGTTTGCGAATGTGGAGCAATATGAATGCAATGAGACCTCAGAGACACTGAGGGAATTCTAAAGCAACTAGCTGTATAAATATTCTATTGCAGGCGCTATAAAGTTCTTTGTGAATGGAAATGAAATGCGTCATCGAATCGCGTCATAACTGCTTACGACTTTCCTGATATTTATAATGAAAACTTTATCCTATTGTATTAAAATTATGACGTCATCTGGCACTATTTTGTTTTGTGTTAATTACTAGCTTATTTGAGAACTCGTACTCGTACTCATAAATTGGTATCATATGCAGTTAGGAATAAAAAACACATGACAAAAAAGCTAGACTTAACTTATACTTAATACTATAAAGAGGAAAACTTGAGAACTACTGGGTCGATTTCAAAAATTCTTTCACCATTAGAAAATATCGTGGAGTAACATAAGCTATGTTTTTTATTTCTACGGAAACGAAGTTGCATACAGCTAGTAATTAAATAAGTTAGTTTAATTAATAAATAACGTGTAAATTAATATCTATCTCGTTAATCCAATTGAATGTGTATAAACATAGCGTTGATTACTGTATCTACAGCTAAATTAAAGTATGAATTAAACAAAATTAATTTTGCAATTCAGATCACGTATTCGGGACGAATATCTGGTTAACGAACAAACACAAACATTTCTAACTAACTAATTATACAGATTATTATTGCTGTGACACAGATTAATTGTACCATTTTAATAATATTATGTCGTAAAAGCAATATAAATTAAAAAAAGAACCTCTATAAAGTTAAGAAGCAATAATTTCAAAGTACGATTTGTTGCTTAACTTCCCCTCACGTACAAAATCACGGTAAGAATTTTAAATATAACTTTCTTATTTAAATTCATCCCCTTCGGTTTTCCTTTACCGAAGTTGATTTTCGTCAACAATTAAAGGTGAACTGAAGATTTTCGACAATTATTGGTCTTCATTCTAATCGTTTTGTCAAGATTATTTTACAATCTCTAGATTTATTAATAATATTTCTAATATTCTAAAAAAAAGCTTCGACCTATGATTTTCCGCAACTCCACGACTAGCTCGTATTTTGCGTGAATACGCATATCTTTGAATTTCTATTACTAATATTATAAAGAGAGAGAAACTATGTATTTTTGTATGTATTGAAATAACTCAAGAACTACTGGACCGATTTCAAAAATTCTTTCACCATTAGAAAGCTACATTATCCCCGAGTAACATAGAGTTATTTAATTACACACGGACAACAGCTAGTATTTAATATAAAGAATACTTCATTAGTTAACGTTAAAATAACAAAAATAGTTAAATAATAATCTTAAATGTCTCTTAAACTTAATTGACACTTTAAATTATGTCCAAAAACAGTCGTTTTAACCCTACATTAGGAGTGATTTGTCTTAAAGTTCCGGGTAACAACCGCTCGGGAATTAGTAACCGTAGGACAACCCTGATAAGGGTTGACATGAATACTAAAACAGACAGATATATTGATAAAGTTTATATAAGGTATATTGATATCACTAGTATATATTGTGGTTTTATTTAAGTTGAAAAAATAAATATAAAGACTAGTAAATGTGAACTATTGATAACCTAACATATAGTTCTTAAGAAACGAGCTTCTTATTACGATTTAGCTGACT
>QDHC01002199.1:710871-722008 GCA_013186455.1 Papilio dardanus tibullus
CATTCATTAGCTTTTCGAACAATTCAATTGTAATATAGGCAACGTGAATTTTATTATATTGGAAACAATACGAGAGTGAAATTGTATTGTCGGCAATTAAAGGTGAACGCGACGTGGTACTGAAATTTTAATTAAATTCAGAGTTTCATATCGAACAAATGAATTCGTTACGCTTGACAAAATAATTATGCCCTTGTCAATTGGCTATAGAAGTTACGTTTATTTATGACTAGCCGTTGTGCGTGACTTCGTCCGCGTGGAATTAAATAATATAGTTACTATGTTACTCGGGGATAATGAAGCTTTCTAATGGTGAAAGAATTTTTGAAATCGGCCCAGTTGTTCTTGAGTAATATCAATACAAACAAAAATACAAAGTATAGAAAAGTATAACAGGTAATATTTTTTTTATAAGAAAAGGAGACAAACGAGCAGCGAGAACACTGAGGTGATCATCGACGCCCATGGACATCTGCAATACCAGAGGAACCACAAATGCGCTGCCGGCTTTTAGCTAGTATTTAATATAAAGAGTCACAAATTAAAGCCCAAAAATACATTTACTAATATTTATATCTCGATTCCTTGATACATATCGGGTCCCAATTTCCCGACATCTTCAATTTCAACGTAGTTACTTTATCATTCATAAATTGAAATCTAGGGTAATATTTACGAAATATTAATTTTCATTGAAATGCGGCTCCTTTAATATGTACAGAATCTTAGGAACCCAGTTCGCAAATATGATTTGATTTTTTTATTAATCAGGATAAACAGAGCGTACTCCTCTCTCAAAGGCCGGCAACACATCTGTGGTTCCTTTTGCGTTGCAGATGTCTATGGGCGTCGGATCAATTAATCGTTTGCCCCTACTCCTATAAAAACTATGTTTTAATTTCAACGGGTAACGTCTACTTTGTTGCATTTTTTTCCTTTTTCTGCGTGTAAGAAAAATACTAAAACAGAAATGACGTTTTTCTTCTTAAAAAATATCTAAGAAATTCCCAAAACAAACATTTACAATGAGATTATATGATTAAGAAAAAAATATATAAAAAGGCAAAACTTTGTTGCGAAGTATTCTCAGTGGTAAACTTAATAATGTAATGGCCAAAATGTCTCTGAGCTTTTTCTCTGTGCTTTGAATCTTAAAAATAATATCTAATGACACAAAAACTTGAAAACTAAATACATATTACGTAAGCCAGCGGGGCTACCCGAAGTACTTTCCGATTGGCGATATAGCTGATAAAATCGACAAAAATGTATGAAACTGACAATGACATTCAATAAGTCTTGCTTGTCACGTATGAGATATCGAACGTCATTGTCAGATTCTTACATTTTTAACGTTCGCTATAGAATCGCTTCGTAGTGAATATACATTGGGTAACCTGCACAGTATTGTTTAATAATAAATTAGATGCGAGCTAAAAACAGTGATAGTTATAAACAAACAACAAACAACAATGTATTCATCGGAAGTTTGAACATTCGTATTGTTCAGAACTGTAATTGAGGTATGTTCCGCTGTTCAACTCTCTATTACAACTTGTTTATCCTGGATATATTGCTCACTAGATTTTATTTTTAATAAATTCTGCTACTTCACAACTCTCTTGGTAGTTTGCTTTCTTTTTCTGCATATAACTACAATCAATCGAATAAAACTCATTAAGTACAAATCAATAAGTGAAAAGAATTACAATTCTACGAGTCCAATTGAGTTTTTTAGTCCACTATCTCTTCCTGGGAAGGGGAAGAGGATTGGCATATAGAAAGAGTATTATCCTCTTGCTGTGCTCCTCCTCCGTAGATTAAGGGTAGGCGACGCATCTGCAATTGCAAATGTCTATGGGCAGGGGTCGCTTCGGATTTTTCAGCGAATCCTGGTGGCTACCTGCTCGTTTGCCACTTTATATTATAAAAAAAATACATGTCTATGAGTTAGAGATTACTAGTATTAGAGGCTGGTTCAGTGTATTTTTATGCCGTAGTTTTCAGCAATGTAGATAACATGATGCCGAGCTGTGTCGAGCGTCGCGTCACGTACGAACATTTCCCGGCGGCGTTGGCGCGACCTCGTGATCTCTACAGAAGCACTTTGTAACTAAATTGACTATAAATCGCTCTATTAGTACGGGACGTGAAACTTTTCTTATTTCTTATTTGAACTGTTGATTTTTGTACGAGAATTTCAATTTTTACTAACTTAGATATCTAGGTCACTCTCATTTAAATAAAACTCTTTTTTTTTTCTTTTTAATTTCTCAAAAATCCACAAAAACTTCTAAAATACAGATGTGTATACTTTAAAACTAAACTAAAAAGTTCCGACTAGCCGACTAAACAAAAATACGTCAGTTGATTTAACTAACAATACTTTGTTACCATACAAATAACAGCCAACACTGAATACATCACTTTCTAACTTAAACAAAACGATATTAACTTTTTAAATACATTTCCATGTTCCAAGTTTGTGGTAACAAAGCCGAGGGAAAGTTGCAGCTGTATTGTCCGCGGTCGCCACTCGCCTGCAACAAATGCTTTCAACAAAGTCTCACAGGATAACAAAATGTACGAATGCTGTTTAAATAATCTGCACTCAGACAATAAAGACTGAGTAATTGCTAGATTTGTACACACATTTGTTAGAAATGTTAGAGTAATATAATGTTTATAATGTCCAATCTCCAATTATGTTTACAATTTAACACACAAGAAGTTAGAACATTGAGGTAGAGTATGGTAATGAAACTGGTAATGTTGTACCTTGTGCTTAGAATATTTTACAAAGAAACACTTGGAAATCTATCTTTATTTAAACAAATTAAGGGGATAATGGTCTTTGCGTCTGCATCAGAATTTATTGAAAAGATTTGTATCAAGACTTTGAATAATTTATTCAATTCTTTTCTTCTCGATACTCCGAAGAAGTAAAAATGAGTCTATTTCCCAAACGGATTTTGAAATAGTGAATTATTTTTATTTATAACGTTTCTTTAGTATTTTATTATCTGCCATCTTTTGTTATTTTAGTTTACACGCTGGGTCAGATATGTAAAAAATCATAATGATTAAACAAATTGATATTTCTTCCAAAAACATCGTAGAGTATCTTATTCCGACCAATTAGAAACAGCCTGCGGGATGATATTGTACTTTTATACGTCCCTTATTATCTCCCTCGTTCCCGGGAACACTCACCCGGCGATATTCGACCCCAACTACGGGGTGTATTGTCCAACTTTTGTTTAGTTTTTACATTAAGGCGTCTGCTTCGTAAACTCGGACCCTTGGCTTAGTTAGTTGTTTTGTCGATACTTCGCTATTTGTTCTTGTGTCATTGTAAAAAATGTAAGTAGTATCTATCCACTTGGAGGAGGTTTTTAATTTGTCTGTATGTTTTTTTACGCTCATACATATTTCTCATAACAACTTAATAAAAAGACTGCGCCAAAATCACCATATACCAACCTTTTTAAGATTTCGATTGAAAATACGTAACTGGAGAGAGCGAAAAAATACTCGCTGACAAATGTTTCAATAAAAGTTCTTTGGGATACACCTTTGAAACAGGTAATGGAATACAGCGCACGTGTAAATCCATACCCAAGAGGGACTCGTACCGGAGTGCTAAATTAAATCAATTTCACTTAAGTCACGCGTAAACCGGCTTTTGTTGATTCAGTATATGTGAATAGGTAACCATAATACCGGAGATTTTGTTTAGCTCAAGCCTGTTTTATCGCGAACTCGGTCTAATGAAGCCAGGGGTAATATCGTTTTGTTTTTCGTGTATCATTATTTTTTTTAATCGCTTCATACCGGTTTATACCGACTTCATCGATACCTAAACGGTAAACTGAAAAAAATACTAGAGTTTATTTATTTTTAATAGTCTCCACAGAGCGTCTCGGCATCGAGCTTTAGTATCATTAAATATCAATTTAAGATGACAGACATTATGAGATAAAAAGTTTGAAATATTTTATATTAAAGTAGAAAATGATATTTTAAATATTTTTAATAAATTATCTAAGTAATAAAAATGTAAAATTGTTTTCTTTAATTTTGTGAGCGTTGATTGACATCACAAAGCACTCAGTCAATATACAAGTCGAATAATTGAATCAAAACAACTCCACGGTGCTCTTGTATTTACAATTTAATGGTATTTTTCTTTATTTCTGTATTTCCCCCTCAAAGTGCGCGATCTGTTTGAATTGTAAATAAACAATTGACTTTCGGAAAAAATAGAATAACACTTTTGTATAAAATGCAGCCATTTTAAAGCCGGTTGAAGACGCTCAGTTTTAACTGTATAGTTCTACCGCGCACTTAAAACTGATGAGTTCGACAAAACTGTGAACTGTACACTGCGACTGTGCAGTTCAGATTGCAGTGTGTACGTCACTTTAAACTGCACTGTTAAAAAACTGAACATGTGTAGCTAGCTTTATTAAAAATAAAGCTTTTTCTTCTTTTGTTATAAATGGTTATAAAACAAAACTCTCCGGTGACAAAAATCGTCATTTGTTTTTCCACTGACACTCTTGAAGCTGTTAATTATCTTTTAGGATTTCGTCCATGCCTTAATTAGTCTCGGAATAACGTTAATCTGTAATTCGATAAAATAAGGAACAAAAGAACATCGTTCATTCATTAACACCTGAAGTCTTCTCGTCTCTAATTAAAAAGTTTCAAGTTTAAAATGACACGATTTTTTCAACGTTAAATTAACCTTCTTTGAAGTGACTTCTTGTTTCGTTCTAAATAAAAAGTTCTTCGCAAACGGATAAAATTATCTTCTTAAAGATAATTAAAAAGGGGTCAACAGAAATACGATATTAACGCTCATAATGTCAACTTTGATTATGTAATATTTTAGAATTTTGAAGCTTGTTGACTTTTCTGGTTTGTAAAATATTAATTTTACTGTTTTTATTACATTTTTTTACAGTAAGTAGCTAAACGTTCCTAATAAAATGAACGAGATATCTCTCACAACATTTATGAGGGATGGTAGACATATATTCGCTTATCCATGCTAATTACGCAAGGGTTTGAAACTGGATCATGTTTAATTCGTGTCAGATAAATTATACGATCCGTTTGTTAGTCCAATCTTAATTTATTCGATTAGTATGCTACTATTAACATTTGTTAATGTATAAATTATTTATAAGTTAACTATGTGGTAGCCGGATTTATGTTTTCAAATAGATGGCCGGTTAGAATCGGCTAAACGTTTATTCCTAAATAAAAAAGACACACATCACAATATCATCATCAATGATCGGGCCTTTGTCATCATCATCATCGTTTACATCAACAGTAAGGTTACTGGGACCCTTTTTTTTGAGCTTTTTATTACAATTGGACCCTTTTCTGGGTATAGACCTCTTCCACTAGTCCTTATTTTTACCCAGTTTGATTCAGTCTCTTCCCACAGTTTGTACTATGTCGTCTTCCCAACGTTGTTTTGGTCCCCCTACTTTCTTTGCTTGGACCTTTTCATTTGGTTGTTTCTACTGTCCACTGGGGCCCTTACTGTATTATTATTCGCAACTTCTCTAAGACTAGAAAATGGTTCATTCATATCTCGACACGATTATGCTCTTACATAATTCCTGTACTCTTCCACTGTGAAACTACTCTACATATCTTAATGATCGCGTAATACGCGTGGAAACTATATATCTCTACGTGTCGAGAGAATTAATCTTGAACCAGTCTTAACTCGCTTCCGACATAAATTAAATTGTCACCCCAAATACACACACTCATTGTAACACGGAATTTTAACAAAGGAATAATAGTTTAACAATTTGTACATGAAAATGATATTGCTCCAAGAAATACGCCTAATGTATATCCATTTTGGTGACATTAAACTTATCTTTGTAGAGAAATAGCAATTAAACATTTTTAATATTAAAATTTAGTACTTTACACAAATCTACACTAAAGATTTAATTTATTGACCATTGAAAAACTCAGTGTTAGTAAGAATGTCTATAGTAATATTATATATTTTTTTATTCGAAGTACAATATATTTGAAAATATACTTGCGCCATAATTTTTACGTAGTTATTCGTTTGAAATACATTATATATTTTCTCTGGAGAGTTTTCCTAAGGTCCACCAATTTTATGAAATGAAACAGTAGCAAACAGCTCGGTGTGTGCACAGCTAGCCACAGCAGCTGGGGTACAGTCATAATTTTCCTTCAAGTTTTACCGACGTTCGTATAATTCCACTATTTGTCCTTTTCAATCCCAAGAGTCCCGGAGGTATTTGTAGAGGATATACGCTCTTGAAAATGTACTATTCTTCATACATTTTTATGAAGTTTTGCTAGAAACTGTTATTCTACAGAACACGCTGAGGTAAGTATATTTCTTTATACTATAAATGTTAAGTTAAAATTACGTTTTTTGAATAATAAAATTAAAAAATCTAGAACAATTTTCTTAATTTTTAATAAAAACTTTCCAACATATGCAAATAATGTTTATTTATTGTAATAGCCATTTTGTTGTTAGAATTTCGTATATTGTTATAACGTAATAACAAAGATGGCCGCCGGCGGGTGAGCGCAGCGCCCTCTACAACCACATGTAATCCCAGACGGACGCAATCACTGCCGACCCGAGCGAAATTAATGAGACGCTACACTACTTTAAATCTGAAAATACAAATTAAGTAAAGTTAATTATTTTGTATTCAAGAAAACGAGGTAATTTATAACTAAAAAAATCTATCAAAGTCTCTCAAAGAAGAAATTTCCTATGACATAATTAATCTAAAATGTGATTTTCACCAATTATTATTTTTTATCACCTCCTCAAAGGCCGGCAACGCATCTGTGGTTCCTCTGGTATTGCAGATGTCCATGGGCGTCGATGATCACCTTGGTGTTCCCGCTGCTCGTTTGCCCCCTTTCTTATAAAAAAAAAAAAACGCCAATTCATTTTTTTATATTTCTTTTTTTAACGTTTATGCTGCCTACAATAGCTCACTTTCCTAAAACAAAGTTTATTTTTCATTTCTGTTGATCCTAAGTATCAAACATGTTTAATAATTAACGCTAATTAACGCATTTCGTGAATTTCAAAGTATCAACTCTTCCTGAAGAACAAACGTATGTTGACGTGTTAAGACATGGATACTGTCAGTGTTGCTCGCAAGACACTTTTGACAAGATTAATGTTAATGAACCCTTTTGAACTTGATTGAAATCATTTATCATATATTAGCTTAGCTTAACATATTTCCATTAATATATTATGGTATTCACATCTCATTACGCAGGTTAATCTTTGAAAGTGCGTGTTACGTTACATATTTATAATTCCGAACAAATAAAATCTAACTAGATCTTATACAAAACTTTACAAGCATTAGTGAAATATCCAAGCAACTGCAATTAAGAAAAGTGTCTTTCACATTTAAATGATACCAACCCAAAATAAAGATATCAATGTTACCACAACCCGCAAACCAACTCTAAACATTATAAATCTGATCTCAGTGTCATCTTTGAAACCAAGTTGCACACCTGAATTACCTTTAACATCTCAGCCGATAAGCAAAGGGTCCAATTTAACTAATGGATTACACGATACTTCATAAAGTTTATTACTATATCATTTATATTATAAATACTGAAACTATGTGCTATTAAAGTAAAGGCAAAATTACTAGATAAAATATTGCGGTAACGCGATATTTCAAAAGTAAAGATCAAATAAATTGCGTAAGCCACATTCACACGGGCGCTTTTTTAACGCGCGTTAAAAAAGCGTTGAGATAGAACAAATCATTTCCATTGATCACTGGATGAACGAAACAAGAGTCATTTTACCGATCGTTTTAGCGATGGCGTTAAAAAACCGCCAATGCCGACGTTAAAAAAGTGTCCTTGTAAATCCAGGCTTAGGCTTTAGCCGTAATTTAAAAGTGCTGCCCTGTGAACCGATACATGGATAAATTTAGTAAAACTTTCGTGAGACATTATGCACTAATTAATTAAAAAACACATCTCAACTCACGTTCATTTCTGTGTAGGTTTGTACAGCGAATAATCAGATACATGGAATTTCATTTGTTTTATCTCGAAGCTTTTTTAGCGCGCGTTGATAAAACGCTCGTGTGAATGCGGGCTAAGTTTCACTATAATCGAGATACTCAATCAACGTATAACTTAATTACAAGCGACACTTGATGGATGCAAGATAGATTGACAATTAAGTTACTTACTTAATGAAGCAGTAATAGGCAATCAAGGCATTGTCGCTGATAGAGATGCCGGGATGATCCGACCGCTGGGCTAGCCTATTCCATTATAGATGTAGGCCTTTAAGTAATTATTCTCATAGTACTGAGGGAGGGGGCTCAGAGGTAGAACATATACTCGAGTCTTTTGAAATAAAACTTGTTTATTTTATCTTGAGAGAAGAAATTGATATACATTCACATTGAAGGGCGGCTCTGGAATCAATCGAAGATGGGATGTCAATTTATTAAATCTCAAATTATGATTTTAAAATATAATTTTTATGAAAAGACTACGTTCAAAGAGGTAACATCCTTACAGTACTTAAGTATCTTGTATTAATAAAATAACCATAAAAGACTCTCTTTTTAGAGAAGGTAACGTAAAAAACTTAGCAAACATTATATAAATACAAAACTCGGAGAAAATGTTCTATCCTCTTAAACAACGCCATTTGTGAAAAAGCCACAACTTAAAAAGTTTTCTTTTTTAATTTCCTTTCATTCTTTAGATAATAATTCCACGAAAAGAAACTCAAGATCTTATGAAATAAACGAGTTTCATCCTCCCACGCGTGCTACTGATAAAAAGCTTTTAAATTGCGTAACTTAGACAATATTATTTAATGTTTGAAGTATTTATTTAATACGAAACACACATTAAACAAACAAATTATAGTAATCTGATTAATAAACGGTAAAAAACAAACATATTTTAGAGCTCCAAATTACAAATATAAGTGTTGAAGGTATTAATAATATTATTGGGATGAGTTTTTAATTAAATTTTAAATCTTTAACCTCCTTATTCCGAAAACATGTATAAAGTAATGCGACAAACGAGACTACTCGTAAATAAGTTAGATTACGAGTCTCGGTTGACCCAATTAAGTATCATAACAAATACCAGGACAAGGGTGTTCTGTATTTCTGAATAAAATCTATTAGTATCAGCACCAAACGTTGAAGGCACAACAGTAATAACGCTGATTCTTGTTTCAGAATAAGGCGGTTTGGGTTTAAATAACAACTCTGATGAGTTGTGATAAAATTGTCCATTTTACGAGTATACTTGTATACGCCACAATGCTCTCATTGCTTAAAAAGTGTAGTCAATTGTTATTTCAATTACATAAAGCTAGACACTCAGTTTTAACTGTAATGCTCGCCTGCGCAGTTAAAACTGACGTGTGTAGACAAGACTGAGAACTATAGTTCGACTGTGCAGTTCAAATTGACGTGGGTACGTTTAACTGCACAGTTAAAACTGAACAGTTCAAAAACTGAATGTTGGTAGCTGACTTTACTTCTCAATATAATTAAACTCTAATATGAAATGTAGACAAGAAGTCAGGTGCTCGTACGACAACGTGTTCGAAGTCCATAAAAGACAGTCTGCCGTCTCCATCCACGTCTGCTTCGTCCAGCACGCTGGCGACAATCTCGTCTCTTTCTTGTGGGTGCAGCTCGCCCTTGGTCAGCAGTCGAGTGGCCTCCAGCAGATCATCGCGACCGATGAACATGTCATCGTCCAGGTCGTAGATACGGAACGCATACCTGGTGTATAAATATCTACTTAGGTATATTATGTTACATTATGGCTTCATTAGACCGAGTTCGCGATAAAAACGGAGATTTTGCTTCGGCGTAAATTTTATCGCGCACTCGGTCTAATGAATTCCTGAGGCCGTAAGGCTAGAATATGAGTAGTTAGATAATGACCAGTCGACAAAGGTCAGAATCGTCCTAAATTGTCTATACCTCGTTTGATATCAATGTCATATTCTTTCTGTGTATTTTGTTTTATTTTCCGCAGACTCTACCTTGTTTATTTACATAATAAATAGTGTCTTTATCTTAACAAAAAATCTAAGCTGAATTTAGTAGAAAACACACGTTTGTATAACCTTTTTTGGAAGTCGTTTAATCATATTTCTTATATATGGTATCACCATAGATATGGCAACCCTCGCACTTCCTTTTTGTGGGCATAGGAATAAAGCAACATGGCGTGGCGAGAGTATTGAGAACTTGGATACAATATTAGAATAATAATAGAAAAATTAATTGAATTTCCACTTTAAGTACGATATAAAGAATTTTATAATCTACACGTTTCTATTTCATAAAAATATATTTTATAAATGCAATTGCAAAATCTTTCTCAGAAATGTTACATTTCAAGTGCATTTCCACTGCCTCACCAGGCTTTGATATCCCTCGGCGCCGCTTCACTGAACACCGACATCATGTCGAGGAAGTCTTCGAACGTGAGGTTCCCGGAGCCGTCGTGTGAGAATACTTGACAGATGCGACGCTTGAAAGGATTCTCCTGGAACCAATTTTATATTAACACTAGCTGTTGTGCGCGATTTCGTCCGCGTGGAATTAAATAATATAGCCTATTTTACTCGAGGATAATGTAGCTTTCTAATAGTGAAAGAATTTTTGAAATCGGCCCAGTGGATGAGTTATTTCTCTCTTCATAATATTAGTATATTTTTTTTATATTTCGATACGTATTAAGGTTCTAACGGCCGAACGATCAAATGACACCCAAATACTTCGTCGCTTAAAATCTAACTGTCCTCAAAATTAAACGAGATCGTCATAGAATTTGGAGTTTAAGCGTGGACTTAACATGTAAGATGCTCTTACATATTTGAGTGGCGTGAACATTCAGCCGTATGACTTTTAGTTAGTTTAATAAAGTTATAACTGTGTCACGATCCAGGCACAATGACCCATCATTGATTTATCATTGCTTGGTTATAATGCATGTGAATGTCGTTGTTGTCGCAACCGCTTAAAAATGTCCGATATAGTGAAGTGTAATGCGTGTAACATTG
>QDHC01002199.1:722478-743420 GCA_013186455.1 Papilio dardanus tibullus
CTTTAAGTCCAAATTTCCTTAAAATTAAACGAGATCGTCATAGAATTTGGAGTTCAAGCGTGGACTTAACATGTAAGATGCTCTTACATATTTGAGTGGCGTGAACATTCGGCCGTATGACTTTTAGTTAGTTTAATAAAGTTATAACTGTGTCACGATCCAGGCACAATGACCCATCATTGATTTATCATTGCTTGGTTATAATAAAAAAAATGGTCATGATCTAAAGTACCTTTAATTCTGGTAGTTTTTCTATTTCTTCAACGGGCACTGCTATTGTGTGAGCTTGATTTTCCGTCATCCGTTTCGGGACTAGGTCCGGGTTCACCTCACGAAATCGTTTGAAAACTCTACTTAATACAAAAAAAAGATTATGGATGGATGTTTCCTTGAAGTTATTTTTTTCGTTTGATATATATCGATGGAATTACGCACAGATAAAAAGACTGAAGAAGATCAAGAAGAAAGACTGGAAGACCACATAGGCTACATACAAAATGTTTTACAACTTCGCGCGGACCGACTCGCCGGCATCTGCTAGTGTATAAATAAAATAAGTTTATTGGCTACTAGCCTGCTTAACAAATAACCTATTTCGTATTCTTAACAGTCCTTATGTTTTATAATCTGTATCTTCTGAGCGAAACACTGGCTTCATCAAGTCGTAAAAAATAAAAACTTTTTTTGGGGACAATTTTCATACCGCGCCGGTCACTGCCATCTGCGTTCTCTCGTAATAAAATACTTACAAAGATAAAATGTTTTCGCCTTTTTTGTTTATTTCTTTACTGTTTTATAAAGTAATTTTAATTGAATCTCTCGGTGTTATTACGGTAGATTACTGTAGTAGATTAAAAAAGGCGGGAAAAACGATTATTTATTCTATATCATGCCAAAATAGAATCCCTAAAAGATCTATCATAGCTCTTCTTTTATCTATAATGTTTTCTACAAAACATTGCGTGTAAAATCTTCATTAAATTGCTATCATAGTATCGATTTTTTTGCTGCACTGTAATTAATGTTGACAGGTCTGTTCTTTATTGCATTGTTTTACAACGTGTTCCATTTTTAAAAATAAAACAATGTCCTTCAAATGATTTAATTATAATTTAAAAATGAAATTGAAGTTGCCAGTTATTTTCTTCGTTTTCTTTAATTTATTTTCCACCAGTTTTATTTTTTTCATATTCAATAATAGAAAGGATACGTAGAAAAGGGATACCTTAATGCTTAAGATATATTGAGAACAATATAAAATAGCTATGGAAAATATAAATTTCACGATACGGTAATAGTTTTCGCATAAAGTACCCATTTTCTTGAAATATATCTCGCCGAATGTTCGCGCCATTAAATGAAAGACGTCTAAGTGAATTTAAGATGACAGCTGTCATAGACAATCGCACAATAAACTACGCCTTTCAATATTTGAAAATGATATGGAAATAAATTAAAAATTCTAAGAAAAAATTTCAAGAACATTTTATTTATACAAAAAGTATTTTTACAAAAGTAAGAAAACTTTACTTAGAGTTTTACTGAAGTAGTTGTAGGAATAACAATCGCGCGTGGCTTTTTCGCGGCTAGACGCACTAGTGGAAATTGGGTTTAAAATTAAAAACAAAAGCTTTGTAAGCAGGACAAATACTGGATCCATAAATTGTTTACGTCTCTTTAAAGGAACCCCAAGACGATCAGATTTTTTTACTACGATACTCAAGTGAGTGCAGACAAGAGCATTCAAAGTTATACTCTATAACCTTTACTTCGTCTATTTTTCTTTCTTCTTTTGAAATTCAATTTGTTGAAAAATGCCGAACAAACCGATCCACTTACCTCAAAATTTCCTTCCTTGTAAAAAATGTACAGTCCTATTTCCAAATAAAATATATTTTACTATTAGAACAACTTTTTATAATAAACTAAACGAATACTTGCTTTTTAATTGACTTCAATTGTTTAAAATAATATTACGTACCTACTCTACGATATTGGTATGTTGGTACAAATGTGCCTCGTGCCTGAAAATTTTCCCTTGACATTGTATTTGCGCTAAATTTAAAGTCAAGGCCTCGAAACATATTATACTACGGATCTTGTATTTGATAAGTTTCAGTAAAATGATAATTCTACACATATTCAAAGTACAGAAATCCGAATTTGGACTTCACTTGATGAAAAGAAAAATATCTCATCGCTGAGGACTTTAATGATATGATACCTTTACGATTAAAATAACTTGATATCTTATAAAAAACAAAAGGAGATTAGTGTGCCAATTTTGTTGCAAAATGGATTTATTTAGGTACCTGATAATCTTCTAATTGCTGTTCCGTGAACGTTACAATTTTGTTCCCCATTCCCGTTGTCCAGTTTGTATGAATACAAATCCTTTTTAAACAATAGATCTCTGGAATATTCTATGTTTTGTACAAAACAGCCTGTTGCGACGATACCCACAAAACACTGCCGGTCGGAATAAAGTATACGTTTCGGATTAGGGCGTGACTAGTATAGAGTAATGATAAACAGAGGCTTCTATTACACAGAGAACTTTTGGATACTAATCCTACATACTATATTGTAGTCTTTTTTATATTATAAAGTGGCAAAATAGCAAAGCGACTGCCCATAGACAGCTCCAATGGCAGATGCGTTGCCTACCCTTAATCTACGGAGGAGGAGACGCACAGCAAGAGGATAATTCCTCTTCCTATACGTGCTCCCCGTCATATCTTCTTAAAATACTTCAAAAGGAAACAAAATAGTATGCCCAAGGGAGCACTTCAAGCTTTCTTAACGTTAACTAAAACTGACAAAAATATGTAAAGAAAGTACAGGTACATTTTGAAGCTCTAGGTATGTCCATTATCGCTTCAATTTGTCTTAAATATTCATTCCCTCTACTTAGTACATTACACTGTAATTACAGTTAGGCGGGCCGGCTGTTTGTCGCCGCACCCCGACCTCGTCTAGTCCATTCTTTACCGATTGCAATACAATTTTGTGGTATTTTCAGACTTTTTTAACATGAAGACTAAAATTGTATTCGATTTCCAATGTATATTAGCCTTACTATGGCTCTACCATGAATTATCTACCTAGTTACCTAAGCTACTTAAAAATAAGTAATTACTTAGTTTTATCATTTTGTATCAAGAAAATCTAACATCATAATATCATGTATTTCAAAATACGGTGTTTTATAAAGACTCTACTTGTCGTATCTGTCTAAAACAACAATTGCTGTTGCCCTCTTGCACAAAGAAAACCGATTCCGACGTTTTTGCTGGCGGCAATATAAATTGCTTTCTAATTCTATAGATACGTACCTACGATTCATCATTCCGTCACCAGCTCCGACAGCCGTGATCGTCTAGTGGTTAGGACCCTACGTTGTGGCCGTAGTAACCCAGGTTCGAATCCTGGTCACGGCAGCTAACAGCCGTCGCGGCGGAGCTCATATTTTTATTTGGCTTTTTTAATTAAAATTTATAATTGTCAACTATCAAAAAATCCTTAATATTTGCTTCAGATAAAGTAGTATTTCGTTGACAAATAATTCGACAACAGGTCTTTTTTATTAGTTTATCCAAAACGCCTAGCTTTCAGCTCCCAGTCGCATTCATCCTGGCACTCTTTAATGCTGGAGTAAATGTTGACATTGTTCCCTGGAGAGTCGCAATCGTCCGACCATCTGATCAGGATACACGTCTGCCCACTAGCATCGTAAGCGTACCTGGGTAAATTCAACTATGAATTAGTTTCTCCATAAGAAGTAATGCTGACACTTCGAAAATGAGTCAAATACTAGCAGAAATAAACTTGCTTAACAAACAACAAACTATAAAAGTCAAAAAGATTTACTTGAAACGAAAAGCTATATTTTTTCTGGTTCAGAAATGTATAATTACAAACATACCAAGTTTTTTTTTCTTATTTGTTGCATTGTAACATATTGAAATTAAATTATACTTACCATTTGGAAAAGACAGCGCTCTCTTCAACAACACATTTGGGATCAACCGTGTCGGAGTTACATTTCAAGGGATTTACTGGAAAAGACGTAAATAATTTTACAAACGTTGAATTAAGCTGCGAGTAATATAGTTGAGTAATTATTTATTTTACTTACTTGCTTCCGCTTTAAATAATGTGCAGGAAATAAAAAATAACAAATATGTTATAAGCATTTCGCTGACGATAAAGTACTAGGAGAGTTCTTATTTTTATAACAAACACAAAAATGAATGAGATTAGTTTTTTTAAATTAAGTTACTAGCATATTGAAATTATCGCATGGTCAATTTATGAAACAAGGAACGGTTAAATAATTGAATTAAATAAACCAAACAACCCAAGTCACAGTTCGAAGAAAAATATGAATTAAATAACAAAAATCTTGAAGTTGTTTTACAGGAATTGTAACTAGGAGAGACATAGTACGTAGGTCCGCGTATGTTATTAATAACAGGCAACTTGGGAACTGCTAAACAGGGATGTAGATATCCACAATTTTACATAATTAAAGGCAGTGGGTTTTAACGATTTCTTACCTCAATAAAATGTACGTTTTCGTTTCCTTCCATTCTTTCAGTAAGTTTATGCTAATGCAAACCGGCCATCATCATTGTCTCTACCTCCATGTAGGTAAAAAATAATAATAGTCCGTTCTATGTTATCTATACTATTACTTATATACTATTATACAGTTTAAAAATATAGGGACTGGTAAAATTTTGTAAATAAGTTGATCTTTTATTCAAAAAAATAGGTACAAAAAATAAGCTTTTTGGATTGAGAGTTTAATTAAAATCGTGCATAGTTCTTTTAGTGACTTTGACCGCATTCAGCAACACAGATATCTTGACTTGTGAATATATTTAAGTCAACTTCGGGAGCAAAACAATCGTTGGACCAATGAACTAAATCGCATTTCCTACTTTCCCAGTCGTAAACATACCTGAAAGAGAAGAAAATTACAATCGAACCTGGCGAGAGTCCAAGGGACCGATATTTGTCTCGGTTATAGAGGTTTCTCTGTAATCAGAGTTTCTCGCTTATCAAGGTAGCTCGTCGAGACCAGAGAATGACTCGCTTATCCAGGTCTCGTTTATCCAGATTTGACTGCATTACCACACTGTGGATGGTGACTGTTGGACCATACCAAGCCACTAATCGAGTCCCTTAGTATAGATTTAGAGTAGGAATCTCGCACTAAGGACATTTTTATCGACATTGAGTATTAAAGAAATAATCTATTTGCTTATTCTTAAGTTTTTTTTATATTAGAAAGTGGCAAACGAGCAAGCGGTCACCTAGGTTCGCTGAAAATGCGAAGCGACCGCTGCCCATGCTCATCTGCAATTGCAGATGCGTTGCCTACCCTTAATCTTCGGTGGAGGAGACGCACAGTAAGATGATAATTCCTCTTTCTTTCTATGCGTCCCCTCCTCCGGAAAATCCGCTTCCTCTTCCCATCATCTCCTTATAGGAAAAGGATAGGAGGGGAAAATTGATTAAAATTAGGCCTCCCTCACCATACTCGGCAGGCGAATCACGGAATTGCTTCTATTTGTCGCCTGTCTTCTGGGTGGCCGTAGTATTTCACCGGGCGAGCCGACCAATTCGTGCGAAGATGTTAAAGCGGGCTCTACCGCTGTTAAAAATGTAAGGGGACGTTTTGAAAAAGAAAAATAAAACTACCATTTGGAGCTCGCTATTGATTCGTCAACGAGACACACTTTTTCAGTTGGTTTATTCTGGCATCTCACAGGATCAACTGTGAAAACATTTAAACTTAAATAATAAAGTCTTAAAATAATACGAATATTTTATGAAATATATAAAAAGCTTACGAGCTTCTAACAGCGTCATGTAAAATAATAAGATGAAAGAAATTATCAAAATAATATTCATTTCTACAGTGTTTACAGACACGCCTTAAAGCTTTGTGATGTTGATTATATTTTTTATATAAATTTCATGGTTGTAGTAAAACAAATTGTTTTAATTTAAAAAAATCGATTATAAATAACTGTTTCCATGTTAGGCACACTCGAGATTATAATTATAAGCTACTATGTATTTATTTCGTAACAATTTTCTTCCGGTAAAATAATAGGCTTATGTTAAATTTATATTTATATGGTTAGATGGAATGGGGAAGTGGATATGATGATGGACGTATAGAAAGAGGAATTATCCTCTTGCTGTGCGTCTCCTCCCCCATAGACTAAGGGTAGGCAACGCATCTGCAATTAATGTCTATGGGCAGCGGTCGCTTCGCTATTTCAGCGAATCCAGGTGGCGGCTTGCTCATTTTCAAAAAGAAAATAATGACCATTTCTATATTGCTAAGATTATCATCTTCAAGTATGAGTTAAAGTATCTTCAATTAAAGAAATAAAGTTCAAATTGTTCAAAGTAAAATTATACTAAAAAATATAGTCCCGCCGCGACAGCTGCATGCTGCCGTGACCAGGATTCGAACCTGGGTTACTACGGCCACAACGTAGGGTCCTAACCACTAGACGATCACGGCTATCGGGACAGTTGCTTGGTTTACGAATCAAATGATTGCTATCGTTTTTAACTTCGAAACATGATTACAAAATCAGTTACGGTCGCTGATCAATAGCACTCAGTAACAAAATATTTGTTCCACTTTCACTACCAGTAAAAGATTTACAATTGGAGTATGATCGATGCTAAATTGTTTAAATAAAATAATTATTTACGCTTTTTATTTGTCTAACAATTTAACTTAAATAACAAGTTTCTACTTATCTAAGTAGAATCTAAAATGGTATCAACTTTCAAGCGCACATTTAGAGAGCTTAACTTTTAGCAGAATAAGTGTTTTATTATTTATTCTAAATGAATAAACTTCTATTCATATGAATGTAATGTACTAGGATAACATAAGAAACGTGAAGGAAATTTAAATTTTAATCGAACTTCGTATAGAGTCTAGGAAGTACGCTTCATCAGTTTTCAAAGCTTTGTATATGTTCGTAGTGGATGAAGTAAAGCCTCGAAGCGATACTGGAATTGAGTTTGTGTCGCGGTAAACAAACGGTAATCCTTTGCATTGATACAATCCACACAGATAAACTACTAAACCAAGTTTGTCCGAACAGGAACATACCTTTGTCTATGATTATTAAAAAACAACCCAACAGAATTCAATTTTACTACTTTGTATATAAAGGGCAAAATACAAATTATTAATTCTAATTTGCCTCTAGTCGAGTGTGTTATGTTTTTCTTTTAAATTAATAATTTATGAAAACTTCGTGCTTAGCTGCGACCCTCGGGTTATTTTATCCAACAATATGTTTGAGAGGAATATTTTCATAAGATGAACTGTTTAAGTATATTCTTTTTAAGTCGATACGCGTAGGTGTATACTAGGATCGTAGACAGAGAAAACATTATATTTGTCTATATATATTTGTCTCATTCACACAAGAGAAAGAAGGACTTATAGCCATATCTTGTAAAAGAACGAAATAGAATGCACTATCTCCTGTTTTACCCGGCGTGCCGGTTTTTATATGGCAGCACTTCGGTATGACAAAAAAGCCTTTTTTTGTCAGAGTTTAACTACCATTTTTTTAATATAAAAGTTAACAATTCTTATTATAAACAAATTGTGAACTATTAGTGCAATGTCACTTCACATAAACATGGTGCGTTGTAGTGTTTTGGGGTGTAAAAGTGGCAGTGAAATATACATGTCCTACATGTTTTGTCCCTTTCGGTGACACGCTGGCCAGCGGTCTTAATATATTAATAGTCTAAGACTAGGATGATTATTTCTTGTGGTTTAAATGTATAATGCCCTCTTTTCATTATTCCTAGATAATTATTTGTCGTCTCAGAAAAAAATGTAATATAATCCTACATTTATCTTCTTCGACGTTTATAAATGACGTGAAAATTCTTTTTAAGTAATGAGAAAACAAACGACCTCAAGAACGTTGCCGCGAACGGAAAGTGTTGGAAAAATAAGAAGCCATTTATCTTGATGGCGACAATCGAAAAAATACGCGTTCAAGATAAGAGATAAACAATTGAGAGAATAGAGGACATTGGATGAATGGAATGCTATTTATTTTATGATCGCGTCCGCAAATATCTACCGGTCTTCTTTATTGTGGATAGACATTTTATACTGGTAATAAGAATTTTAATAAAAGACCCCCCTCTAGCATATTTGTTATTGTGTTGATAACATAACCTCAAAAATACTCGTTAGCAAGTCAGGATGACTTTAGAATAATATTAAGAAATATCAAAAGAAAGTTTTGGAGTTTTTATTAATTCAATACTTTAGTTTTCTCTTTTCATTACTTGATAAAACAGGAATATTTATTATTGTCTGCATCTTTGAACCGATGCCGATTTTATGATATTCCACTTTCCCGCGCTCTGTGGACCGCGTGTAATCTAGTTATAAGTGTTACTAACAAATTTTCAAGATAACTCCGTGAGATTTCCACCAACATGTATATAAACAAACCACGATAACCAGAACCACGATAACCCTTACAACGATTTGACGCCATGTTGAAATGTTATATCATTATCTTTGTTTTATCGATGATAGTAACTCAAATTGCATCATGTGAGTTGTTTTAATGTTAAATATTTTAGGATTTTCTTTTAATTCTTTCCTTTAATTTAATTATAAAAAATAAATTAACTACTTTCATTTAGAATTGTAAAGTATGAGTTTATTTAAAATAAAAAAATGTACCATTGTTCGCTGACGCAATAAACCGTAAAGCTACGGCTTTATTAGACCGAATTCACGGCAAAATCAGCCTTACGCCAAAGCAAAATCTCCGTTTTTATCGCGAACATGATTTTTTTTTTTTTTTGAGATTTTATGGCCTGGTAACAACGCGAACGTGATCTAATGAAGCCGTAGTGTAAAAATAAGTCATTTTTTTATTTTTCCAGTGGACTCAGAGTTATGCAAGTTACTTGTGAAGGAGAGGCACTGCATCATAGAATCCGCCGTAAAAGACAAATGGGCACACACTGAGCGGTATATAAATTATGTTACAGCGAAATGTTGAAGTTATTTATGATTTTTAACTATGAATATGGTTACCGTTGAACATAGTTCAGTTTGAAAAAATACTAATAAAACCACTTAACCAGTGGATATCGAAATATAATCAATTTGGTATCGCTAAAACAACTAAATGCCCGACCATAGACAAAATTCCATCCCTTAGAAAATATTTTTTTTCTACTTTATAAAAGTGGCAAACGAGCAAACACTGACAACGACAACTTACCTGATTTCTCTAAAATAGCGAAGTGAATGCCATACATAATTTTATTTTCAGTTACTCGTACGATTGGGACCAGAAAAAATGTATTCTAATAAGATGGGCTGACCACTGCGGCGCCGCGCCAGCCGGCACCAACAACTTCGCCAGCACGAGCGAATGTAGCAACGAATGTGGAGGATGGGCTTGATACCAGTTAATTTATGAATTATAATAAATTTAATAAAATAAATATTGGTTTTGAATAAAACCCTTGTCATTTTTTAAATTGGGTTAATTTGTTAAACTCGAACATAAAACGCAAAGTTATTTATACACTTAACAAGTAGGTAAATATCGTAAGGACAATAAGACGGTGTTAGCCCTAGGGCGTGAGTAGACCGATGTCACGCAAAAAACGGTCTTACGTCGTAGTCAAATCTCCGCTTTTATCGCGAACTCGGTCTAATGAAGCCACAGGGTCACAGCAATAGGTAGTTTGCGAGCTTTCCAGCTCCATTAGACAAAAATTGAATGTCATTTTTCATTTTAAATATGGAGATAGCGATGTCTAGACTGTTGAGTCGAGTTGGGACATTTTTTTATTTTTATAGGTAGAACAGATGGCATTCTCAAATATTTTAGACATTCTTCTTAATGACTATATGAAAGTTTATACATTTGTTAGAACCTCCCTTAACTACGATGTATATTAAGTTTAAAAAATCATGTGATTCAGTTTATTAACAAAAAAACTTATCAACATCCTACTTTTCTAGCTAAAAAATTTAAACGTAGCTCAAGACTACGGATTAAACAAGAATCAAACTTTTTTTATTTTAAGTTTTGTCCATAAAAAATATTTCCAAGTACTCTCTCACTCACCATGGCACTAAAAAATAGGAGTTTTATTCAATTTTTAGCAATAGATAATAAATAATGAAAGATATTTAGATAGTAATACGTTAATTACCCAGTATCCCAGGTAGGTAGCTGTCTATCGACCATCTTTAGGCAGAAGACCGTAGTAAGAAAAAAAACATTTACAGTAAAGTGGATTATTGTACTCCAGTGCCATCTATTTTTTGACACTTGAAATATGTTCTACTTATATGTTTGAGATTGACGTTTGTCTTTTTGATGGTGCACATTCTCTTCAAATCACTTAGCTTCAAATAAAGGCCTTGCTCGGAAATGTTTATAATAAAAATAGTTTTGGTTTCGGCCCAGTATAGATCAAGTTCTTATTATTTTAACTGGGCAATGCTATAAAAGCCACAGATTAAATAAGCAAAAAATGCAATGTCACATGTTATATAAGGGGGGGGGGGGAGAGGACAATAAAACTTCAAAAAGTTCATTTGCTCTAACTCAACGATAATTCCCTGTAAAAATATAATTTAATTAAGATTAAGAATAGCAATCGCATGATAATGCCACTTGGTAAAAAATCGTCCACACAAAGTATTTCTAAGTGCAGAATAAATTATTATAATTAATACATTTAACTTTGTCCTAAATAAAGTCCGTTTATTAACTTTTCAAGCTTAAAATTATTATTATAACTGCAATATTGGCAGGATAAATACTTGTTTGACTTGATAAGACCATCCGATCCAAAAACGAAAACTACAAAACTACTTTGTCTCTGCACTCTGTGCTGTTTTAATCTATAATCTATATTGTCTATGCTTGAAAAAAATTGAAGTTGGTACTATACTTGCGCTTTTGTAGTCGCGTTTTGAGAAAAAACTATGCTAAAATGCTATTATAATTTGTTGTTATAGAATTGGTGCCTCAGAATTCGCTATAAACACGTGCAGTGCAAAGACAATTGGATATTTTTTACAATTATATGATTACCTGCTTTCATTTGATAAATTGCGCTAGACCGCATATATAAAATGGCAGCCCTACCACGTAGAATAATCAAAGAGACACAGCGACTTATGCAGGAACCCGTGCCGGGAATCAGCGCAGTGCCTAGTGAAACCAATGCCCGCTATTTTCATGTAATCGTTACCGGCCCGGAAGACTCGCCATTCGAAGGTGGACTTTTCAAATTAGAACTTTTCCTGCCAGAAGACTATCCCATGTCGGCGCCTAAGGTTAGGTTTATTACGAAAATTTATCATCCGAACATAGACCGGCTGGGCCGCATATGCTTGGATATATTGAAGGACAAATGGAGCCCCGCTCTGCAGATCCGCACGGTGCTGCTGTCGATCCAGGCGCTGCTGTCGGCGCCGAACCCCGACGACCCGCTCGCGAACGACGTCGCCGAGCTGTGGAAGGTGAATGAAAGCGAAGCAATTCGAAACGCAAAGGAGTGGACACGGAGATATGCCATGGACAACTGAGCGGCCGCGAGCCCCGCGCCGCCGCACGAACCCATCAGTGCCTATCCCACACGCGCGACTCGAAGGGGACGAAAGTAATAAAAATATCATGATTTTAAGAGTGCAAGTTACGTTTACATCCTAGGCCCAATAACTTGTGAAGAGACAATTGTGAAGAAATTTATATAATCGGTGGGCGAGGGCGCAGCGCGCGGCCTGCGCCCGCCGGCAACCCCTAGCATTTCTACAGCCTCGCCCGGAGCCGGCAGCCCGCCTGCCCGAACCTGCCCCGCATTGTTTACCCCTCACTTGTAGCTTCGTTATGATATTAGGTATGCATATTTTTTTACTATAATTAAAAATAGTGAATATGGAGTATCAGGAGACTTAAATGTATATATTTCATGGTTATTAAATTTGGTTAATTTTATACAAAGGAGAAAGTGTCATCACAAAGTTCAACGCCTTTGTAAAAGAATCTTATCAATTGTATATCATTGCAAGACCTGATAATGTATAAGGAACAATGCACCTGTCAGATGTGTAGCCCCACCAGAGCTTTGTTTCTGACCCCTGTAACAATCATTAGGTAACTTTATTCCCATTTCAAAACACCGTTCACTCGATTTTATTGTCTCTTATGTGTTCTCTATTTGTGTCTTGTATTCAGAAGAGTTATCAACAAATTGTATTTATATTACATTTCATTTGGCTTTGTGAGCAAATTTCAAAAATACATAATATACAAAAGCTAATTAATATTTTATTTATAACAATCTCTACACTCACTAATAGGGTTTAACATATCCGTTTTTTAGCTGACGCAGAAGATTTGACATTTGTTAATATTCCGTATTTAAATATTACCAAGCACCTAATAAATTATTTCCTTACAGTTATCAGTTTACAGTTCTTGATTGTATGTTTTTAACAGTGGTAGAGCCTGCTTTAACATCTTTGCACAAATTGGCCGGCTCGCCCGTTGAAATACCACTACCACACAGAAGACAGGCATGAAATGGAAGCAATTCCATATTTCGTCCGAGGAGTTTGGTGCCGGAGGCCTAATTTTTGTCCACTTTCCCTTCCTATCCTTTTCTTATAAGGAAATGATGGGAAGGGGAAGTGGATGGGGGGTGGAGGGGACGCATAGGAGAGGTACTTAAAATTAATGTTTTGTGCAATGTAGGTTGGTAATATCAACTTTTGTTTTTTAGTAGGAAATGATGTTATATGGAAACACCACCACAGTTTAATCTTGAATAAAAACAAATATGTTTATACATTACTAATAGATAAAATAATAAAAAAAACCCAACTAACATACACTCGGGGAAAAATTTGAATTGAATTACAACATATCATAATGTAACTTGATTAGGGTGAATATAATAATAATTAATAGTTTATTGAAATGGTTAAACATACAATTTCAAATATGCCTTGGCTCCTTATCGAGGTAAAACCTGTATTTATGGAGCCAATGCCTTCCCTTGCAATAGAATTGACATATAGATAAAAATATATGCATCTATGTGCGAAAATAACAATTCAATTCGAGTCATTTAAATAATATATTACATTACATTTAAAGGTAAGGTAAGGTTCGACCCATGATGGGCTCCATTTTCTGCAACTCCACGATTAGCGTGTATTTGGCGTGACTTTACACATATATTTGAATTTCTTTGCTGATATGTGCAGGTTGCATCACAATGTTTTCCTTCACCTAAGAGCGTCAAAATGGAAAAACACATTGGTACATGACCGGATTCGAACTTGAAAGCTGTAGTTTACAAACCAAGAGCCAAACCCCCGAGCCACCGACACTCTTATAAATTACTAATAGTGTTCTTGATTATATTATTTTGTCCTACATAAATTAGTTCATCCCTTATGAGCATCAAAATTTAATATAATTTCTTTTTCAAAGGCTAGCATAGCAGTTGGGATTCCTCTGATGTTGAGGATATCATGTGGCCTCTTCACTAAGGTTACCACTGCTTGTTTCTCCCTAATATAAAAAATAAGTGAGTGAGTGAGTGAGTTGTGAGTTTCTATTGTGGAGACACTGGTGCAGTTCAGGATCAAGGATGACATTACGAGTTGTATCATATTTCTTTTTGCCACAACAGTTTGCAGATGCTTGCAGTTGATCTTAAATGTTTAAGGTTAAAAGACAATTTTTAGATGAATCACTAAATTTGATAATCTTGATATAACAAATGAGTTTTGTATTTATGGGTTCTTTCATCGAAAAAGTATTCCATGAAAATCCTGAATTTGGTCACATTTCAACATCAACTAGGTCCAAAGAATTGTTATCAAATAATATAAAGATGCGGGGAGACAAAGAAAAGATGAGGAAGTGTCATATTTGCCCTATAATTCAACTTCTCTGTTTATTGTTAAACTTACTAAAAATGTTGAGGATAAAATGTCATTATGCACAACCTTTGTAAGGTTTTAAGTGGGTATTGGCACGTCTAGATCAAGATTACTCTACCGTCCGACGTGCCAACTCAAATCTCTAGGTATGTTTGATATTCAATCGAAATAACTGCCACGTCAGTGAACTACGTCATCTATAATTGCGACTACGTTTTTGGTTGTCGCGAACCATCTGATTACTTTTTGTATGACTTTTTACTGAGCACGCGACATTGCATGTACCGGTGACGCAACGAAGCTGTGACGTTTTCTCTTTATATAAAAAATCGTAAAAAATCAACAAAAAATCGTCACGTAATTTAAAAAAATGTACTTTATTTTTAACTAGTGAACTGTCCCGGTTATGCACGGGTAGATATTTTTTTGTTTAAATATTTATATCAATTTAAATATATCCTTTGTTTCTCAGGGTTAAAGTAGATCTAATGGTGAAATAATTTTGAACTCACTTCAGTAGTTTTTGAGTTTATTCGTTTCAAACGTACAAATCCCTTTATAACATTAATGCAGATAAAGCCTAGGCAAACTATGCTTGCCTTTTCGACCTAGGCTGTGTTGCTGACTCGTGTGAAGCCTTTGAATGCCGTTGGCAAGGCAAGGCATTGTGCTAAGCTATTTAATGTTTGTTTTCCAACCAATGTTTTATTGCATTTATTTGTTGCTACCCTACAAATAAATTTTAGTTTCAAGCTTTCAAAACTTTTTAAAAGTCGAAATACGCGAGACGTAAGTCCTCACCAAACAACTGCTTTAGTAATTAGTGTTTGCTAAACATTCCTAATATATTTGAAAAAAAAAGGAAACTACTAGGGGAATTATTTTTTAGGTTAATATTTTATGAGGTTAGCTATAGCTAATTAGCTAGCATACTTATAGGTGAAGAAATGTGAAATATTTTTATATAACCTTGATCTGGGAATCGAATCAAGAACTCAGGGTCAGTCTTCACTGACCCAAATATTTGTGGTCACATTGGTCTGGTAGAAATTATCTATAATATGATCAGTTCCTAAAACAATGTGACGCAAATACCGCAAAGCCCGAATAATGCAGTACAAAATACGCAGAACCGTCGCATTGTGTGAGTATATACCGAAATTAACAATTCAAATCTGTCCGTTGTCTGAAACAAAAATGAGATCATAATTTTAAATATATCGGCCTCGACGGTACTGCGATATAAAAAGGGGATCGGAGTATAACTGCATATATTGGTAACATCATGGAAGTTTTCATAAACATACTAGCTGTGTCCCGCCAGTCTGCGCGGAAGTCAGTCTTCCAGACATGTCTGAGCAAAATTTCATTCAGATCCATTTGGCCAATTCATTTCTAGAGAAAGCATCATATTTTTTTTATTTAGATAGATTTGATAGGAAGGATGGTGAAGGAAAATAAAAGACTATGCATCAATTTGTTCAGTTTATTCTTAACTTTAATGCAGACTAGAATACTCTTAGAAATGAGAACAACAATAGTTATTTCACATGTTACAGTGTCACCTACCGTATGTACCAGCTTTCGATAAACGCTATTTATTATCTGTGGGTTTTAATGTAAATAAATCTTATTCACAACAGCTAGCAAATATAAAATTACACTTCAGATTATATATTATATCTACATACAACTTGAACGTACACAGCTCACGAAATTCCATGATATTCCACCCCGAAACACATGTGTTAAAATATATTCTTGTCTCTTTAATCAAAGATATGAGCGAGACATATTTTCACACAAGTGTCAGGACAATGAAAAATCACGGTAACAGACCAGTGAGGACATGACAACATAAATGCTAAGGATATGAAAATTAGAATAAATTAGAATAATTTTAATTAAAGTAATCAATGAGGTGTAATTAAACCATAAAGTATTTTAAAAAGGACATTTGATTAGTCTTAGTAATATTAGCCAATAGTAAAAAAATGTGAATGACTTTAAACTATCAATAAAAAAATTGTTCAAATATCAGTCGACACTGGCCATATAAAAAAGAATACACAATATAAAAGACAGAGAAAGAACCTACACATTGGAAAAGCATTTGAAGATAGAAAGAAGCTGGTTTCCGTAAGAGGGATACGTACGAGTTACAGATACACAATTTCTTTTAATAATAATATTTTTTATATATAAATAAACATAAAAACTCGTCCTCAGAGCGCTAAGCTTAGCTAAGAACGACATACATGTTGATATAGATTATATAGTAATGCTATAGCCACACTATAAAATTTACAAAATATGACATATCTTTTGAAACGCTACACGAAATAATGCTTTTTTTATTTATTAATATCTACTAATCAATTCATTTTTTATTAAATATGATCACTTTCCGCACTCGCTATATCATGGAGGCGGCGTATATTATTAAATTTACTTTTAGAGGGGCAGATATATTTTAATATTGGCAGTATTGAATCGCTCCCAATGTCGACAACTTGCGAAAATAAACAATGTTACCATACGTTAGTAATTTAAGTCGACATTGCAGAAATTTCAATAACCTGGATCTGTTCAGCTATACATCTTAATTAGCGTGAATTACAACTATCTTGTTAATGATATAAAAACATCGACTAAAATCTTGTAATAAATAAAAAAAATATTAACAAAATAATCGAAAGTACATAGATGCTAAAACAATTAAAATGGAATGGTATCAAAGAATGCACGGACGATAAGATGCGAGAACTTAGTAATAAAATTAAATAATAATATGGCAACAATTTCAATTAAATACTTAAAGACTATGACGCACAAAAATCGAGATTATCTGTGGCAAACATGGCGACACTTATAATATTCAGACGATCCACTATTGTCCACTTATTTAAACATATTGATGGCAGATCATTATGCAGTAAAATACCTAAGCAGATATGAGTGGTTTTTTATATTTAATTTACACATACAATCAATATATTTCAAGGAATATTTGACAATGTCATGAACGTGATTTTTTCAATGCATTTGCACTTGCTATTTAATCTTTGACATATTTAAAAAACCATACTCAATCGAAATAACAAAGTTCCTGTAGAGAGCGACAACAATAGTGAATACGTTTTTTAACTTAATAATACTACTGCTTCATTAAAAACTTAAAATTACTGAGATATTACATAAAATGTTACCATAAATAGTACAATAGTGTTGCCACTAGACATTTAAACATATTTAGAATAAATTATTTATGACTGTAGTTCAAATTAAATAAGTAAATATAAATAATAGCAAGTACAAACACTTGATCAAAGATGATATACAACTTATCTAACTTATTTTAGCCAAGTAAGCATTGTAAGCATTATTGGACTTCAGATTAGTTCCCGTCATAGAGTACGCACCGACAGCCGAGCCAATATCTCTTAAGATATAAAAATGGAATATCGAATACAAAAATAATTTTACCATAGACATTTTTATCGAAGTTAAGATGAACGAAGGCGGGATTTATGGTGTTTTCGTATAAACAGTTGAGGTTTAGAAGTTTAATATGTTTTACTTGTTACAGTCATCAGATTCGAAAAATACTGAACAAAAAAAATATTGGAGTTTAAAAACATGGATAACAAATTGACCATAGACAAATAATTTGAATAAAGAACTAGTGACGTCACTTGAGTGATTGCATTTGAGTTTCATAATGTAAAAAAAATATTTCTTATAAGGAAATCAAAGAATTATTTGATACATGGTAATAAAAATAGTCGATTTAGATTTCTTTGCTACATGTCCTGTATCCGTGGGCTGTAGGCGTGGCCCAGCTGTGGGTGTCGCGGGGCTGTGGGCGTGAGGTAAGCAGGCACTTTGTATCGTGGCGAACGCGCACTTAAATGAACACGGGGTTCTCCTGTCCGGTCAGCAGCCGGAACATCGACGTCGGCATCGTCTTCATTAATATCTGGAAATGGGTATCAGACACAAAGTTTTTATTATTGTCAACTGCCAAGGTCAAAGAGGTTAAGTGGCCAAATATCAGAGTCCCTTTGAGTAGATTCAATACGAGAAATCTATACCAAGGGACGGTCCCTTAACTTAAACCATTGAATGTCTCTCATGGCCGCATTCAGATTTGAATTGAGCTCTATGGACAACTTTTATCGACTATGTGTTGGTTTTTCTTATAATACGACAAAGATTGACCACTTAACAACACAGAATATACCAGTATGACCGGGTTATTGATAAAAACGGATTAACACCGAACCAAAATCTCCTTTTTTATTGGAGTTTGAGTCAGTTTTGAGTTTGAGTGTGTGATGAGGTATACCTCTCCGACGGACGTAGCGAGGAGGTTGACGATGCGCTCGTGCGGCACGGCCACCACGCTCTGCGCGTTGATCTCTATGATGCGGTGTCCCACGCGCACGCCGCCGCGCTCCGCTATACCACCGCGCAGTAAACTGCAGATCTAACATACAACAATATAAAGCTTAGATCTTCCTACTTATCCGGCTAAGATTTAACCCTTAAATGCATCTTGTTGCCAAATGTGAAACGTGGTATGTACCACGTTTCACGTTATATTAAAGTCGTTTGGTATGTGCTTAAAAAAATACGCAAATTTCGGCGGCAAATCTATTTTTGACATTTCTATTTGGCGGTCGACTAAGTTTATAGATATAAGAAGCGTCTCCGTAATTTTGTAAGCATTAATTCCTGGCCGCAATAAAAAACCATGCATTTACGGGTTAATTAGATGTAAGCTTATTCCGTGAATCGACATAAATATAGACCGAGCTATTTTCCGACACTAAATTAATAAGTAGCCTGTGTTATTCAAGACTATATTCTACGTTCTGGAGATAGCCTCAAACAAACAAATTTACATTCATTATAATTTTTACAATAACTATACTAAAATATACTTATCTTTAACTTTTAATGCTCCATTTAAAAGTAAAGGTCCTAAATAACTTACCACTCCATTCTGTACGCTGAATCCGAGCTGGTACTTGGTGTCTGGCCGTTTTATTTTGACCTCTACGACGGGCGCGCACGGCACCACGGTGAGTTTCACCACAGTCTGGTTCTTGGAGTTCTTTATGTATGTTTGACATGTTGACAGCGGAAGCCCTACTAGGCTTACTCCATTTATTGCTATTATTTGATCTCCTGCAAGAAATATACGCGGTCAATTACCCTCAAGCGACACATACACGCTCTGACGTCACGCTCACGATGTTTTGCGTTTCTTATAGCCTAGTTATTTCCTTACCTATGTTAAGTTGTCCGCACCTCGCCGCAGCGCCGGCCGGCGCTAGGTTGGCGATGACCACCGTGGGCAGCATGGAGCCCCAGCCGGACTCCACCACAACTACGCCCAGGATCTCCCCTTTAGCCTTGGGCACCACCACCTCCTTCTGCAGCTCCTTCTTGGCGAACATCTGCAGCTCGTCGCCGAATATTTCCTGGCTGTTCAGCACCTCCTGGTAGTCCATTTCCTTGACGAAGCTGTGGTCCTCGATTCCGTTGGCTTTGAGGAATTCCATGTATGCTACTTGGAATGCTTGTCCGATCGACTGTGCTATAAATTGCGCCTAAGAATAAAAGTGGGTTTATTTACTTGTATCTTATGAGATGTTACATCTTGGGATATCACCACTAACTTCACTCACCTCTTCACTTTCGAAAACGTGACATATCATCTTCGGGGTTCGGTTCAGTTTCGGTTGATCGGAGTCGTTCTCGTGCGGGACGAATCTCCTCCTGGCCATGAGCACGACCAGGTCGCCGATATCCGCTATGTAGGAGATGGTCCTCAGCGCGTGATCCATCATTATCTCTTTCAACTCCGTGTTCAGGACCATTATCTTCTCAGTGGATATGAACAGGTCCACTTCTGTACTCGGTTGGTTCTCACCTTCGGGCGCCTGTGGACAAAAGACAATCTAAATAATCAACAGAAACAAAGAATAATCTAGAAAACAAAGAGTCGCTTCGTTGTTAAATGGACACAGAATACTCCAAAATTGCTGTAACCCTAAAGCCTTGTTACCAGGATAGTATTTTAGTCGAGTAGCAAGTAGCATTTATCCGAACAAAGGATTTACTACTGTTCGGACTCGTTTAAGCCTAAACCTACGCACTAGGGTAGTAAGTTAGGAACTAAACGTGTCTGAACAGCAACATTTTAGTAGAATAGATTAGTAAATCCTTTGTTCGGATATTTGTTACTTGACTAAAATAATATCCTAGTGCGTGCAAGGCTTAAGGCTTTATAGACCGATGTCACGCAAAAAACGGCCTTACGCCTTACGAAAATTACTAGGATTAAACTTTTACAGGTTAAATGATTGATGAACTGATTCGTTCAATTGTTATTAAATTAATCAACTAATATTTGTGGTGTAATAAATAAATCGACATTATCGGCCTTTCAAAATATAATCAAGCTGATTATTGCACATAAAAATAAATAAAATAAAACTTACCAAAGCCTGTTGACATCCAATGATAGCGAAGGAAAATGACATCAATTAGTAGGTTAAATAGAAAAATAAGCCAAAATATTTGTCATATTACTACATGATTAGTATTGGAGAAAGCCAGTGAGATGTTCGATATTTAAAACTTCTACCAAATCTGTTTCCTAATTATTTTGTAGCGTTCCCCTTATTGTATATTCAATTATTTTATGTTTTCATAAATCTCTATTTACTTACTTTCTCGAATATCCCGTTTCATTGTTCGAAAAACCTACTTAGCCAACTTTTTAATTAAATGAACTTCATCGAATGTGACTATTACAATTTTAAACTAATTTCCTAACCTCAATATCACAATCTGTAGAACTTATTTTTTTTTTTGAGATTTTATGGCGAACTTATTTTATAAAAATTTCCAT
>QDHC01002199.1:750409-766837 GCA_013186455.1 Papilio dardanus tibullus
TTTAGGCTTCGAGTGTTCCATCTATAGCATAATATATCTTTGCATCCATTCATTATTAAAAACTCACCGTGGATATACATCGTCGTGTGAAGCGTGTATGTGCGGCGTGTGCGTGCCGTGCGCGTGAGGCACGTGCGGGGTGTGAGGCCCGTGAGGCGCATGAGGCACGTGAGGCACATGAGGCACATGCGACACGTGAGGAACGTGCGGCGAGTGCGCCGGCGCGGCGTGCTCTGCGGGCGGCCGGTGCGGCGCCGGCGCAGGCGGCGGCGGACCGGGACATGCTGAATATACAAAAATACAACATCAAATGTATATTAAAAAAATAAATTATACAACATCTAAGGAATCTAGTTTTCTTTTTTTTATATTTCAATGTGGCAAACGCGCACGCGAACCGACCGCTGCCCATAGACATCTGATATCGCAGGTGCGTTCCCTAATCTACGGAGAAGTAAACGCACAGTAAGAGCATAATACCTCTTCTTATGCGTGCCCTCATCCGCCAATCCACTTTCCTATCCCATCATTTCCTTATAAAGAAAAGGATAGGAAGAGAAAGTGAATTTAAATTAGGCTTCCTTTAAGGTAAACAAGTACATTTACGAGTTAATAATAGTGTTTGACCTTGAACCTTGTTTTATGTTCTTACCTAAAGGATCCAGCGAGTGCAGGTCGGCGTCGGACAGTATGAGAGGGTCAGAATTTGTTCCATTCTCAACTATTTCCTCTATTATTACCGAAGAATTCTGTAAAAAATTGTCCTCACATTAATTACAATAATACCGAGAGAGACTTAATTGGGACAAAGGTCATAAGGACGAATTAAACGGTATCAAATTTTTGTATGTACCAGTGCTTTATAGAAAAAAAAAGTTCGCACGTGATAACCGATATTCAAAAATGGTAACTAACTGTTTACACGCGGATATAAATTGAAATCAAAACTTCTTTATCAGATCAAGAATGTCACGTGATGTTTAGATCATACTATACAAATTTTCATTTACTATAATCATATGCTACCTGCAAGAAGCTACCATGTAATTAGGCCTTTACTATTTTGGACATTTCTTGACCAAATATCTTGTTTACCTGATTATTATTGTCAGTGTCGGAGGCGTGTCCGGAGGAGAGACCGTCCTCGACCACCGGCAGGTGTGTCACCACCACGCGGTTTGAGTCCAGTTGTACTGGAAAAGGCGAAAAGAATCGTTTAATTATCAAGAAAGACCTATTATTTAGAACCTTCCTCCATCTATTTCATACCCTAGGGCTCCATTAGACCGAGTTCGCGGAAAAACGGAGATTTTCTGGCCTTGTTCGCACCAGGATAGTATTTTAGTCGAGTAGCAAGTAGCATTTATCCGAACAAAAGATTTACTACTGTTCGGACTTGTTTAAGCCTAAAACTAAAAGTTTTCGAACAGCAACATTTTAGTAGAATAGATTAGTAAATCATTTGTTCGGGTACTCGCTACTTGACTAAAATACTATCCTAGTGCGTACAAGGCTTAAGGCCGTTTTTTGCCTGACATCGGTCTAATCAAGCAATCTAATCAGGGTTAGGATGTTTGTAACAGAAAGGCTAACTAACCTTTCATTTCGGAGAGTTCACTCTCCATGATGGCAAGAGAGAGGTCGCTAGCAGAGTCGCTGGCGGCCGACGAGAGGGCGAAGGGAAGTCGTTCGCGAGACCCGTGGTCACGAGCTTCGAGTAGTTCCCGAAGATCCCGCGGGTCCCTCACATCACGTAAGTCACGCAAGTCACGCGTGTCACGTGTGTCACGAACGTCACGTGCGTCACGTATATCACGGGTGTCACGTGCGTCACGCATGTCGCGCAGATCCCGCAAAGAAGTCCGAGGCGCGGGCGACGTGGAGCCGCTGTCGAGGGTACCGGCTCGTAATGCTGACACATCTGGCGCCGCGTATCGTGACGTCTGTTGCTGGAATTAACGACAAGATTGTTAATCTTTACAACAATTTCTAATTGTGGTCTTGCGCTTCAACGCCTGTCATTTGTTTATCGTAAAACTTCGGAAACAAAACTGTCTATACTTCAAAAAGAGGATAAATACCATGATTAAACGAAAAGTGGTAAATGTTTAATTGGTCACAGGGAATTAGTGCTTAAGTTGCTGTGCTCTACCTTTCCTTTAGAAGACTAGCCTTTGTATACAACCGACCTGCAGTCCAAGGAAGTTGGTGTGGTTGTGGGTCGCGTGCGGCGAGTCGAGCGTGTCCGGCTGCGGCCAGTCCGGCTCGCTGCCCTCCTCCACGCCGTTCTCTGAGGGGCACTCTTGCGTCTGCCGCCGCAGTTCGTACTCCAAGTCCTAGACACATGACGACATGGTCATCATTACTGGTCTAGTAAACGAATTAGAAAAATAGCAGGGTACTGCTGAAACCAACGCATTTCTCATGTGGACCGCATAAGGTTGATGAGTCTAAATTCGATCTTCAGTTGTTTCCACTTGTTTTTTAAGTATTGAATTATAAAATTTCCAGTGTACCTGAAAGTTAACGATATCGTCGTTAGCTGCGAGCTGCGTGTGTCCGGGCGCGGCGGGGCAGCGGAAGAACTCCTCCAGCACCTTGCGCGTCTCCGAGAATTCGTACAAGTAGTCGAACGCCGAGCTCGCCGGCGGGGACTCGCCGCGGCTCTCCGTCACCACCCTCTGCCACACGATACTTTCATTTAAAACTACTTAAATACGTATAAACAACATTAACTGACATTATATACCAATGGCAGCCAAGCGCGATTAGAACTATTCGCTAAATAAATTCAATTCAGTTAAATTCAAACAGATTGTTTGCGATTCGTCTTCGTTCTCTACACTTTTGAAAACACTGGTCCTTCGAGCAGTTCTAAATATTCTAGACAAACCTGTGGGAAGCCGGGCCTGGGCGATCTGTTGCTGGTCTTCTGACTCCCAACGCCATACCTGCGGGGGGAGCCCTCGTACTCCGCGATGGGGAGCTCCCCAATGACCCGCGTCACCCTGCCCTCCCTGCCGGCCTCGTCCCCCGACAGCCAGGTGCCCGGGCTGCCCGAGGGCGACGACTCACTCCCCTCACTCAGTTCACTCTTATTGTTCACATCACCATCACCGTTCTTCATACAGTCTAAAGTTCGCTTTACACTAGTGTCTATATCATCATCACTAACGTCCGGGTCCATCCTCAAACCTAGGGACACAGAATTCAATATCACTGAAAATAAAAAGGAATAAGTAAATATTTTGTATTCTAAATCCACTTAAGGATTATATGTCGAAAGAAAAATACATTTGATTAATAACAATAACACAGAGCCGCAATAAAATCTTGACTCATTTGACATTTAAATCAAGGGAAACGCAAAATACCCATCAAAAACACATACAATTTCAACCCACTAATGACTATACACACGCGTTTATAACATGTGAATACAAACACAGTCCCGCCGGGATCCCGTGACATTCATTTAATGGGATCCGCGATGGCTTAATAAACTTTGAGCAGCTCCATTTTACGCGGACTTTAAAATTAACAGCCGTTAAAGGGGGACATCCACCGGGAGATTTCACAAAATTAAATTCATACTGTTTACCTACTTTTTATGGGCTTATTTACACCAATATGGCTCTTCAGACAAGAGTAATATTATACTTTAGTAATGTACCTTTCCAGTCGTCATTGTCGTCAAAGACCATGACCTCCCCGTCAGCAACAACAGCGATGGGGCTGCTCTTTGCACTGACATCTGTGGTCTTGTGCGGGTCCAGTATGGGCGAGCTGTTCTTAGGGATGCCCATCGTATTGTTGTCGATGGTTATTGCCCTATCTCCGTTCGTATACGTCGGGGAAGTGTGACGTGATATCATTGTTTTCGGCTCATTGATAATTCTATGTAGAGATATCTGAAATTATAACATTTTATTTAAAGTTCAGAGTTCAGATTATCTGCCACCTTTCAGTTTAAGAATGCATAATCATCTGATTTTCGAAAATTATCTAATGGCATCTTGTTGATTTTAAAAAATTAACAAGATGCCATTAGATTTCTGGTGGGGCTAGTGTTGGCCGGCGGCTTTTGTAGCCAAATTGGCTTTTGCAGGGAAGTTGGCTTGTGGTGGAAAGATAGCCGGTTGGCTTGTGTTATCAGTTACCTCATTATTAAGAGTATCAGTGTAGTCGTCGTTGAGGTTGTGTGGGGCGCGCTTGTTGCGCAGATTGTGCTTGTGCGTGGCGCTGTGCCTCAACTTGCGCGCTGCCTTCGTGCGGCTCTGCGAGTACACCTCACGACCGCCCGCTATCTCGATTATTCTGGCCAAAGAGACATATTTAAAAAAAACACGTTTTAAATTCTACAGTAAGTTCAGCATTTTCGACCTTTTGCGCCTAACATCGGAGGCTATATTGTCACCTTATAATAATTTACCTTGAGTCTCTCAACTTGTAGGCGCCTCCCTTGGAGTTAAGTATGACTAGCTGGCCGTCCGCGGTGCGCTCCTCGTCCGAGGACACGTTATTTACGGCGTTCATCTCGCGGCCCTCCTCGCCCACGCCAACGCCTAGCCTGGAAAACAAAACATGACCTATAAGGATTATTATTATAGAAATCATCTATTATTAGATTTGATCCACGTTGGAAGAAATTAGAGCTAATTTCCATAAAGCAAACAGCCGCCCGCCATCTCTATTTCTATCCATTCTCATTGGCGTGGTGACTGCCACGTAATGATCTGTCATGCGCGGCTAGTCGCTTACTGGAAAAAGTTTTGATTTATCTCTATAATATTTTAGTAATAAATTCATGCTTAACTTACCTTCATCAATGCTTACCTAAAGTTAATAAATATACAAGACAAGACGTGCAAGCGTGCAGACAACAAAATGGATACGACGACGAACAAAAGTTTCAAAATACTTAATACAATAAAATATATTACAAAGTACGAGTATATAACTTTGGTTGGTCAGGCGATCAAAAGCTTAAACTTAAACAAGCTTTTAAAATAAAACATTGTGGAATACACATATAAGCCGAATACTCGGATATGATTACAATTCTCAATAGTTTTTTTATCGTTTTGTTTTTTTATGGACCAAGTAAAAAAAGATATACGTAAATTTGTTACTACGTATTTATACATAACAAGGTTATTGTAAGATTTCTTAGCTAGAGAACATAATCAAGGTATTTGAGAAGTTGGACGCTTTGGAAATCTTTAAAAAATTCAGTGTCGCGGTGTGGATAGATGGAAATGCTTTTGTTCTATCTCAACGCTTTTTACCGTGCGTTGAAAAAGCGTTGAATGGGGGTAACACTTATAGACATATTGACAGTCTTGTTCTCTTTAAGAACACATATGCTCAAAGTGCTTGTGAAGCAATCCACATAAGTACATTTAACCACCTAATTTTAGCTTCTTCCATTCGTCAAACCGTGCAATTTCCTCCTTCTTTATGATCTACCCACGTACTATAAAGAGCTACCGCTACGTTATCGACGTTTGTAATTAAACTGCGATCACGTGACTTGACACAAAGGCAAGTCAGCACGTGACGGCCCGCCAATAAGTTAGGGGTAGAACACGCGATACGGCGATTACGTAAACTCGAGCCGCGATTGTCGGTTGCTATTTGGTGCATGTGTACTTGTAGACTATATACCTACCTACGAAAGTGTCTGACGCTTAACTTAAATACTGGGAGAACCTACGAAACTGTCTAACTGGAGCTTAATTCAAATACAAAAATAACTTTAAACATTTTCATACTGTTTATCTTATAACTTCGTTTTCCTTTTCGTCCCAACGAAAAGTTATCACTTTACCTCAACTAATGTCGTTTTTTAATTGTACATCTATCTAAAAAAATGTTAATTCCAACGGTAAAAGTTTTTCGCATTCTCAAAAAGTAAAGGGTACAAAAAGCACGTAGGTACCTACACGTATTATTATAAAACACCTTTGATCATGATATTTATGATAATATGACGCATTACCGTACGCATCAATTTATTTAATCAAGTTCAGCCACGGCAGCAATTTACTGACATGATTATTAATAAATTGATGTTTGATGTAAACTTAATACCAATATCTGATCACATCATTATTTATTACGTCAGCGTAGGCTAGCGGCATTAACAACTAGTAATAGGTAAAAATCAATGTTAATCATACAAGTATATTTAATTAGAAATTCAGATATTTCAATGTAGTATAGACACTCTTAGATCTTAAGCTTTTGCAGTTTTAGCATAAAATAGCCGCAGAAGATTGCCTAAGTTTGACGAGACTGTAGTTATTTGCTATCAAAAGCGTTTATTATTAAGCAGACAAGCGAACAAGCGGTCCATAGTTACCACCGCTTAGGACCAACGACAACGGTATACGAGGATGAGTTAAAATAGTAAAGATTATTACATGAAGTACGCATTAAATCCTCTTTGCCGAAGACCTCTTTGCCGAAATAATAAGCGTATGTAATGTTAAAATTTATAACGATGCCTTTCGTTTAATTGATTTAAGCTAAATAATTCACAACATTGCGTCTTAAGCCATATTGCTCTGTTACCAAAGAGAAGCGTAGCTTTCATACTATGTAGCATAATTTGATAAACCTACTAGAGATAACCTAACTTTAGAGCCCTTAGTTTACCTATTGGTTAGCAGTAATAGCAGTAGCCTATTTTAAATGAAAGTGTACTTATAATTTCGTGTGTAGCTGAAGCCGTGTCGCAGAGCAACATGTTAGGTTAGGTAAGAGGTGTTAGGTTAGGCGTGGAGTGTTAGGTTAGGCGTGGGGTGTTAGGTTAGGCGTGGGGTGTTAGGTTAGGCGTGGAGTGTTAGGTTAGGCGTGGGGTGTTAGGTTACGTGTAGGCGGTGAGGTTAGGAGTGCGTGTTACCTATCGTGCTGGTGCTGGCTGTTCCTGGGGCGGCACTTGGGGAAGAGGCGCGTGATCTCGCCGACGTCGGAGCCGGGCGTGGAGTCGCCCGCACGCGGCCCCGCGCGCGCCCGCCTCGTGCCCGCGCTCATCGGCCCGCCGCGTTCAACTCTACCGGCACACGCCACCCGCTTAGCGATTGTCTCTCATTTAATACTAATCTCAATTGTTAAGTTTAGACAGCAAACTAGTAAATTCATCTGATATTCAATTATCACTCCTATACGTAAGCCAGACGAAATAGTTGCTCGTGTTATATGTGCAAAGGAATAAAAAGTTGGAAGTGACCGTTCTGACCGAGACTTTACCGTCAACGATCATTTAATCCTCAAACCTGCAGTTGCGAAAGGATAAAGCTAATTCATTCAAAAATTCTAACAAACGTATTTCGATTATGTGTGTCTGCCACAGTTTATGTAGTTGGATCTAAAAAAGAGTAGACGGGAAGGGGATTCTGGATACCCTACCCTAATCACTAAAGAACGCGTTAAACTATTAATATCTAGATGAATCTTAAAACACTAAACTAAAGTGTAACCTAATAATTGTTAAAGTATGACTATTACTAATGCTTTGAAATCTATTTTAATTAGTAGTATTTCACTAGTACAAGACGCTAATTTAATTTCTAAATACGTTAATAAACTTAAACATAATCTCGACTGAGATACGCCTGATATTTGGTTAATAGTTACTGATTTGCATACACAACATATTGTCATAATATACTCCAAGTATTTACATTATAGATTGCTTAATCCATTTATGTTATGCCAGAATTAACACATCACTAGAGCGCCAATAAATTCATTGATCGCCTGGATATCCAGTCTTCTAAGGTAAATAAATAAATTGTCCAAATTGCTGCAGGAGCAATATTCAATGAAAACAAAACAAATCTCTGATCTAATGATATCGTTTCGAATTCGGCAGCCCGCTCGTACAAAGTTACGTCTGACTCCGGTCCCCAAACGAGCTCAAGATGCGATTTGGCATTAGTCGGCAAGTTCTGTAGGTACCCACACCCCCGGGGCCAGGGCAGGCCGATGACGTGTGCCGCATGGCACCGACTGTAACCGCTGCCAAACTACCGGATCGATAACACATTAGCCGTGCGGCCACGAAATCTGTCATAGGCGGAGCGGGAGCGGATAACTCGTAAATCAAGTAGTATACTATTTATCGACTTTGTTATAGTGATTTTGATAGGATAAAGAAACAATTGATAATTTTGTCTTTGACTTTGTCGTAGTTCCATTTCGTGATGGTTTCATTTCAATGCTAATATTCTTGTTTGCATTGTCAAAAGCAATGTTTCTAACAGTTCTGTTGGCCGCACTATAAAAGCACCGACACGCAAGGCCCGCCGGGGCCGCGTGTCTTGCGAGGGTAGATTTATTCCTAGGATTTTATTGGACCGCTCGCCGCGCCGACCGTCGCCACTTCGCCAAGCTTTACGTGATACGTTTCACTCAACCCTATTTACTTGAATGTTTTCATATGACATTTAAGTTTGATTTGATTATTATGACGGTGTGTTGTCTTTATTTGTTTGTATAACAAAGGATTTATTTTAATTTATCCTATTTTCTACAGTTTTGACGATATACCATGCTTCGTAGACCTTATCAATATAATGGTAACAGGAAACCATCTAAAATTATATCAGACGTCTTTGAGCATTCCGAATCTAACAAAAGTTATCACGCCAAAATATAATTTAGTTACCAAACAATACGATCCACTTTCGTTTAATTTTAATTAATTAAAGAAAGTGGAGCGACCGGCGACAGATCTTTTGAACGCTGTCCTGAACTTCTCTCTTCGCATCGCCAATTAAAACTGCGCGGTCCCGAATTCTAGTTACTTAATGAATTTCAAAGAAAGGCCACCACTCTACGGTAATTAAAACTCCATTGAATAGGTCTCATTTTGAACCTTGGTAACATAAGTGGAAATATAGGAAGAGGACGTGATGGAAAATCATATTGGTCAGCAAACATATTGCCGCACCTTCAACTTTAGTGTAGATTTCTCACGGGAACGCTTCATGACTCTGAGTAAGATACTAAGTAAGGCTACTTTAATCAACTAAGGTAAGGTATGGTTCTAATTAGTATCTGCTAATAGTCTAATAGATATTGCATTTGAATCACTTAAGTTGTCGTTTTCCTAAATGCCGTTGACTTGAATGATTCATTGTGACATTTAGAACATTTAAAGGCCTTGATGATAAAGACGCCTTTGTTGTTAAATGTGAACGAAACGAAGCAATAATAAGTTATTTTGTGTTCTTTAAAGGTTGCTACTTTTTTAATTATTGGCTACTAAGTAAGCTTTATTTCTATAAATATCATTGAATACAATGACTTCATAATATTAAGTTTAAACGAGACAAAAATTATTATGAAATAACAAATAACCTATACAAAAAGCTGTCTGCCGATGGTAGAGATTAGGGTTTTCTGCTACGGACGGCACGGACACGCCTCCCTCATTTCTTGTGCAATATACGAGTATTGCTTGTTTCCTTGAACATACAATGTATATTATGATGTAGTCATATTATTTGTTTATCTATATTTGCCACAACTTCTAACTACAAAACGATATATCTATACTAATATCATAAAGATAATAACTTTGTTTTTTTGTATGTATTTAAATAACTCAATAACTAGTGGGGCGATTACAAAAATTCTTCTAGCTATATTTATTGAATCATATGTCTTGTTTGCGCAAAAGGTAAGAAGTTTTCTTTGATTTTCGTTTGTTATTGCAGACTGGTAAGGCTTGTTACCTGGTTTACGAGGCGTCATAAAATAACCTAATTCCCCGTACACGTGTGCGAGGCGCTAAACATTCGAAATAGGTTGGTCGAACCAATCGCGTTTTATACTGTATTCTTTCTGTACATAATATTACTTTATTGTATGGTATATAAAATGCTTGTATAAGAAATTAAAAGGGTTCAAAACAACATCCATATGTTAAATGGATGGATTATATAGTATTTTAGTCTAGTATCAAGTAACAAGTGATATGCGTCTCCTCCTTCGTAGATTAAGGATAGGCAACGCATCTGCAATTGCAGATATATATGGGCAGCGGTCGCTTCGCTTTTTCAGCGATTTCAGGTGACCGCTTACTCGTTTGCCACTATGTAATATTAAAAAAAAAGTATCCGAACAATGGATTTACTAATCACTCTACTAAAATGACGCTATTCAGACACGTTTAGTTAGTAAATTACTTGCTACTCGACTAAAATACTATCCTGGTGCGTACAAAGCTTAAGAATTATTATAAAGTTCGATTTGACATACACTAGTAGGTATACTACGTCACTTGGCCCCTAATATATTGAAACAAGTATTTATTTATATTAAAAAATGGCAAACCAGCATGCGGCGACCTTAATTCACTGAAATAGCGAAGCGACCGCTGCCCATAGACATCTGCAATTGCAGATGCGTTGCCTACCCTTAATCTACGGAGGAGGAGACGCACAGAAAAAGGATGATTCCTCTTCCTATGCCACCCCCCAAATCCACTTTATATCTCGTCTAAAACTATACTGATATATATCTTATAAAATCATATTCAAAAACTGAAGAAAATTCGTTAACACGAAATTGAATTTCAGTCGACTCCGAAATTAAATTTGTTCGATATCAATTTAAAGCCGGACGGAGATTCAAACGGACGCTCTCTTGTAATTAAAAGTCCTATTCATTCAATTGAATGACTCTCGAATGACTTACAACTTCTCTACAATCACGACCTGAGAGTGTCTTTCGATTTAAATCTTAATTAAGAAAAACAAATGAATATTAAATACGATTTTGTTTTGCACGAAACTTTATTAAGCCAGCTACAGTACAGTAAAAACTGTACAGTTCGACTGTGCAGTACGAATTGCCTTGTGTACGTCATCTTTAACTGTGCAGTTAAAACTGCCAGTTTTGCCTACACAAGTCAGTCTTAACTACGCATTCGAACTGTAAAGTTAAAACTGAGCATCTGTAGCCGACTTTATATACAATTTTGATAGATGGGATGGGGATTTTGACGCATTTATAACAATTTAAGACAATTTATAAAATAATCAGATAGTGATTTAAAAAAAATACAACATTATTTACTCTATAAGTAAACTTTACTTAGGTATTAAAATTGTTAAACAATATTAGCGGTGATGCAGTGCTCGGTGCATTAACCTGTATAAGCAAGTAAGTGCTCTTATGTGGCGTTTAACATGGCGGTCTCTGAAACACTCACGGTCCGGAATATTGAGTGAATTAATTGAGAGAAATATTTTTAATGATTATTGAGTTCTGAATTAAATTTCATTCATGTGCACCCCTCAGACAGTCTGACTTGAACTCGACATACATTATTGAATTTACAACACAAAATACTAAATCCAAATTAAGTTTTAATACTGAATTAATGTTTACTTTCTTTTAATATTTAATACTCACAGACAACGAATTGATAACAAGTTAAGGTCTTAAACTGGACACTTTTTATCAAAAGACTGTTAAATGACAGCGAAAATCTTTATTCAAGAAAAATAAAAGTTTTGGGACGTGTTAAAGAGATATAAACTAGAACTTACGTAGAACTAACTTTACGGATTTAACTGTTTACTTGATTTATCTAATTGAAGACTTTCGTTTCCGGTTTACGACTAAACGTAAAGGAAACCCATTTCTCCATTCAAGTCGTAAGGAGAAACTGTGTGTAAGAAAATCTGTTTTATAACCTGCCCTAAAACTAAATTTTCCTTTTTAGCTTAACAATGAGAAACATCGACTCTAAGAAAAGGTATCAAAACATTATGTACTTTACTAAACTAGGGTTGAGAGGCAATTTACTTTTTTTGAACTAAATTTTATACAATTATTCATTTAAATAAATATTAAACATTTCAACGTCTAAAATAAAAGCCACAAAATATTCAAAAATAGTCGACTTCTCTCTATTTAATCGATTCTCTACAAACTGCTACAAAATATAAAATTGTAGACTAGAACAATGCATGCCAAGAAACTAATTTCATTCCTAATATCGCTAGTCTCATGCGGTTATAATTTACTAATGTATTTTTGACATTGTTATTTAAGACGGTACTAAAGAAGAAACTACTAAACAATCGAATGGAAATAATAACTAAGTTTTTCGATAAAACTTTTCGTTATTTAAAAGAAATACTTAATTATTTTATTTAGAATATTGTCACGGTGACTATAAATGCGGGTCACGCTGAGCCACTTACAGACTTTTGAGAGGTAGCGAGATAAATCTTAAACGGTTGAGCAAACGTAAGACTGGAGCGTCACTTTCGATACATTTCCACTTCAGTCGGTAGTAGGGCCAGATCGTAGTTAACTCGAATACTTAAAGAAAATCTCTAAAGTTTGGGGAAAATAGGCAGATTTATTCAAAGCTATACTATTTTTTAGTTTACTATTAATTGTATAATTGATTATTCTACTGTTCAATAATATTTAATTTATCTATTATGGTACATTAAGAGTGAATACAGTTAGTAAAGCTGAGCTACTAAATCCTTTAATTCTTCTTTTGCTAAGTACAAAGTATTCTTGAAGTAATCATTAGTAATTTAATAGGGAAGTCAGAATTGTAGAAATTAAAGATTTCCTTAATACATAGTAGGAGTGTTTCTAAGGCCAATATTATTATGAAATGTACGGGGCAACATTTTGTTAATTATTATAAATATATATTGAGGTAGTGTGCATGTCTATATGTTCATGCACATGCTTTATTTATTACATGTAGAAATACATAAGTGTCTATTTGTTTGTGTTTTTATTATGTATAGTTATATTATTTGTAAACTGTTTAACTATCATATAAGTAAGTAATATGTATTACTTTTTACTTCAAATTACCTATTTCTTTATAGTTACATTGTGCTTTACTTGATATGATTCTACAAAAATAACTAATTATCTTTCTATTTTGGTTATTACTTCTTTAAACTGTTATTTTACTACGTAATTTTGAAAAGATACTAACCTTTTTTCAGCATTGTTTCCGCTTAAGACCTGAAAAGAATAGACAAACCGTTTAAAAATGTATAACACGTATGGATACCTATCACCTAATATAAAAACACCTAAGGCAAATACCCTGACATCTATTTAATCTGTATGCAACGACAAACGTATGGCGCAAGTTTGTAAGATGTGTAATAAAAATAATATAAATAATACGCTTTACCTTGTCCCAATTCCGTGTGCAGCCCTGACATCCTCCCCTTGTTGCGGAGACTGCGCTTTAAATTTAGATGCAAATTCGCCAAGTGGAGTGGCGAGAGAGTGGAAACTTTGAATGCGCCGCGGAGTGGGTAGTAAAAAGAGAAATGCAGCGCTTTGTGCTTCAAGATACCGTGACAAGAGCCGGAGTGCGACACTTTACTAGTGGAAATTCAGTTTTCGTAGCGCACTCTCGAAGGGCCCTCGCTAAGGAAACACGAGCACGTGTCAAAGGCGGCACTTATCATGAATATTATTCAAAGTTAAGTCAGGACTTCGTATTACGCGAACACTTTGTTATTCTCTCTGCATTCGCGACCCACGGGATCATTTCTATCAGACAGTTTTTAAACAAAGACATTGAGAATATTGGAAATGGAGAAAATGGAAAAGGGATCTCTATTGAAATTTATCTATTGCTTTTATCGTTTTGAGTTGAACGAGATTTTTCGAAGTAAAACGACTTTATATATTCAACACGTATCAGTTTTCTAGTATACAATTTTCCTAAAAAAGGACTTACGCTAATAATAATCCATCCATCCATAATGTTTCTTGACCTATGTACGTTCATAGCGCTATTCGACATGCGAATTTGTACGAAATGAAAAATTCTAGAGGCTGCGAGCGAGAATTTGTAACAAAACATTAAGAAAGGAAAAACAAAAGCATATCGTAGTCGTATTTCAGTATGGAGCAAGGTAGAAGAGGAAGCGATCGAATAAAAAAACAATTACTTATGTGTAACATTTTCTTCGGAAATGTCAATGTGCTACGCCTAAGCTACGCGTTTGCTACGAACGTGTTTTTCATAATTTAAAAGAATATCGATAAAGATTTTAAAATAAGTTAGTCTATTGTTTCTTGGTTAATAAATGGTGTTTTATTTTATTGAAATTGAATATTTTTAAGCCGAGAAAACGCTTTTCACTTGAGCTACATAAATGCGGCCTGATTTCCATGTTCACTCGTCGTTCGTCCGGCCGCGCTCGCCGCCTGGCCGCTCCGGCCAAACACAGCTTTATTACCCAGTGTCGGTGCGCGGGAATATTTTAATATCTGCCACTGTTCCCGGCATTAAGCCCCGGATTATTTCCTTGTTTACTTTGCGAGCAACAAAGCCCCCAACTATGCTGTTATAAATTTCATATAGAGGGCTTTATTACTAATTAAAATTAAACAAACCTCGGCTATGTTGCGCGAAACTTTGAAATTAACTATTTGCTTTGCAACCGCGTTTCTTTATAAACATCAATTTATATTGGTTTAGTTTATTAACACAATGAAAACATTTAAATTCGAAATAGGAGATATGCAAGGTCAAGCTTTACCTAGATAATAATGAGTAGTGGACCTGACTCTCACTTCTCGTTTCTTAATTATTCATCACTTGATAATGAGAGTAAAGTCCGTTAAAGTTATACATCTTAGATTTACTTAGGTATTTTTAATCTGTAGATTGCTCCTGAACTTCTTCTCAAAAGTATTTGCCGGCTATAAAAAGGCGTTTGAGGCAACAGGCAAGGCAGTTTAATGAGTAGTGCCTAGATCTAGGTTAATGGTACAGCGCCCTCTACGCTTTAATTTCTTATTTCTCTCGTTAGTGTGCCTTTTAACCAAATCCTTGCAATTTAAAAAAATAAATCATTAGTGCTTTTTACAGCATTGTTTAAGGTCTTATAATTAAACACTATATGTCACAACTGTTTTTATTTTATATCTTACTTAGCTCACCATATCTTCGTTTATATTAGTAGATAAGCAAATAAAGTTTTTAAATAACCTACATTCAGATGTGTGCAGAACACATAACGCTACGTGCAGGATATGAGAATATAAATAGGAATTCCTCAATCCCTTTGTCAACGTCGCAACCTAGATCTTTAAATGACAGAATAACCCCCGTATTTATATTGTAGTTTTATCTTGACAGAAGTACAGAAGTTTTTACTAATGTACTAGGGATACATAAGTCCTAAGGAACGTGGACCGTTGTTCCATGTCGTCTAATCTGTGATTATCCCTCTGAATACGCATTAGCGCTTTCATTGCTAATGACCACTTCTGTGTATACAACACTAGCTGTTGTGCGCGACTTCGTCCGCGTGGATTTAATTATATAGCCTATTATGTTACTCGGGGATAATGTAGCTTTCTAACGGTGAAAGAATTTTTGAAATCGGCCTCGTAGTTTTTGAGTTCCTTCTTTATCAGTATAAGTATACATTCAACATATCGAGCAAAGAACCGCATGTTATTTATTTTTTGAAGACCGCAAGTACCAGAGTTTGTAAGGTCATACTAAACATAGTCGTTTGGCAGTGACACAGACGACGTCGAGTGACCGCGAGTGAAAGCCGCAAAGGGACTTTTAATTGCTCATCACTTCAGCGTTCTTTGTCGACAAATGAAATCAATTATAATATTTTATTTTATTAAATTAACAAGTCTACCATAACTAAGTTTTTACACATAAATATGTGTATACAAAAAACAAAGCGAGCAAAAGACGGAAAAAATATCTGTTGTCAGAAATGTATAACTTTATTTATAATCAACATTAATGTCCAAGAAGTGTGTTAACTATTGTGAAACTTTAGTATTATTGCGTTAAGCAAGTCAAAGAACATATAAAGATAGGTCAAGTATAACTTGAACGACCCATCATTCTCGGCTTAATACGTAGCGCGTAAGTTTTGGCAGTGCAATTGCATTTAATCACCAGTGGGCGAGTCGCCAGCACTTGACACGCCCGAGTACTTGACTCTTGACTCATTGGAACATATGCATTTAGTCCTTTATAGCATGACTTTCTATACAGAAATGGGTTAGTAAGTAGTAGCTTTACCATTAAACAGTCGTGAATAATAAAGACAAATCTGATTTCACGTCATTGAAATTTTAGATTTCTCCTAAACCAGATTTTAAATAATTAAGTAAAAAGCATGTAAAAGTTTTTTTAACTAATTATAAAAGTATGAATTTCTCCATTCATGTAAAGTTCGAGTAGAAAGTTTGAGTCTCGTGAGATTTGACCGTACTTCGAAGCTGTCAAACTTTTGTTAAGGTTAATTACTAATTTCTGTTCTCCTTAGCAATTTTATACAATTTTTTGTTCTAGAAAATAATTTTTTTAATAAAGTTTGGGAATAACATAGTTTAAATAATTTATTTTCTCTAAAAGTGTTTCCATTG
>QDHC01002199.1:772185-795178 GCA_013186455.1 Papilio dardanus tibullus
CTGAAGTTTGTTGTTTGGAGCATTTCTCCCTGACCCTTGTAATTATTTAATATCCTTACCCTACGGTTTCATTAGACCGATGTCACGCAAAAAACGGCTTTACACCAAAGCAAAATCTCCGTTTTTATCGCGCACTTGGTCTAATGAAGCTATAGGACTATAAATATACAATCATTATAAAATAACCTATTACGTTATCGTTCTTTTATTTCTTAAAAAAAAAACACGGATATTCCAAAAAATAACAAAATTTTAATTTAAACATCTTAGGCTATAAAATTAATACAAAATACTACAGAGTTATAATAATTCTCTAACTTTCCCAAGTTAAATGACACGTTATATGAAAACTGCCAGGATAAGGAATATTTGCTGAGAATAAACTTTGTTATGTAAGAAAACGTTGAGCTATTATTCAAGTTTAAACCCTGGGTTTCCATTGCCAAAAAACCTATACGAAATACTATACACACTATGACCATTCTCCTTAGATGATAACACATACAAAGTTACCCATTCAATCATTTTTCCTTTATAAAATGCTTAAAAAAACAATAAGTAGCCGCGTTAGTTAGCCTTCTTTCAAGCAGGAATAGCTTTGTCTAGACAGCGTTGCAGTTACGTCATACATTTGCGTAAGTGCTGAGAACATTTCCTAAAACCTCTTCAAAGTTCATTCTTAAATGTGCTCTAAAGTGGCGCGATTCCAAACACATTAAACACAGTTCCACTAGCGAAAATCCTTTACAAAGACTTATACCGTGGGTTTCCAAGGCCTAATATAGTTATCTTCCTAATATTATAAATGCAAAAGTTCAAATATTGAATTGTTCAATAGATTGGATGTTAGAAGGTCACTCCAAAACGGATCCTGCTGAAAGACACAGACGTAGAATATAGTGTGGTAGAAAACATAGGCTACTTAATAAACTTCTCTTTCAATTCCAATAGGACGGAAGGTATCTCTCTTACTCTTCTTAAAAAAACTGAGATAAGAATATGTTTTTGTATCGTGCTTCAACAGTGAAAACGCGCATTTATGTAGCAACTAAACTGTCGCAAACAAATTGCTTCCATGACAGTTTGGAATAACATTTCGAATTAATGTAACAACTACCTCCTTCTTCCACCTAACCCCCCTGTATCCACCTGACAATGACACTTGATAGCATCGACTGAACCGTGCCTCGGGCTGACTATAGTCGGTATTACGCTTGTTTCACACGACGGCAGAACGGTGACACGGAGCAGTAGATATTGCATTACTGCTTTGGACCGATATCTTCATACACTGTTCCTTACGGAGGATCGCCATGTACTACTCTTTCATACAATCTATCGGCCGTCATATCTGCAGTTATTTCCTACTTATGGATACCCTCTACGGTCTGCCCCATCTGGCTCGGCGTGTATGGTTAAAAAAAAACAGTATTGCTTTGTACTTTTCTGCTATCATGTGAAACTAGCATTATGATATTGGTTTTCGAGACTGTCAGTTACAAGGCGTTTATTAAACTATTGATTTACAAAGTTTGGACAGAGACAGAGATTTAATATTTATTGTAATACGAACCATCCGCTCTATCACCACCCGAGAGCAGACAGATTGTGTAACAAAATTACATTTATTTAAAGAATTAATCACCGACTGAATTTATTATATTGATAAATACACTATATTGTCTAATCCCATTTGATTAACTTTAACTTTAATAATACTTTTAGATAAATTTTGAATAAGGCAGGTGATGCCAACCATTGGTACTCGAAACTCCAAAAATGACTCTTATAAAAAGAATATAACATGAATGTTAATATCCATTTAAATTAAAATAAGGGATTTACCGAATTAATGCCAGAATCTGGACCGCAGCGTGAACGTTCAATATGGGTTCACCGCAACTGTCATAACATTTAGCACCTACGTAAATACATAAACACGTTGATAGAGAAATGTTAATACAATTCAACAGTATAAAATAATATATTTAAACCTACCTGTTGCCCTCGACTCCGTCCGCGCGGAATTATAAAACACTTTGTAAGTAGCCTATGTGTTCTTCGAGTCTATATTCTACATCTGTACAAAATGTCACCAAAACCGTTAAGCAGTTTCGAAGATAACTTCAAACAAACATCCATTTGTCGTATCTTGCGCATTTATAAAATTAGTTACATAAGAAATAAGATTATCCCATATACTAATGATTTATTGCCATGAAAGTAACTGAAGAAGGTCGGTATTAGTGTACGCGTAACCGTCGTGTATGCATGCGTAGATGTATGAATGTAGAAGAAGCGAAAGAGGTGTGTCAGGATCGGGCGAAATGGAGGTCCGTTGTCTCTACCTACCTGGGTTACGAGCGTGAGTTTTGTTGTTGAAAGTAACTGAAAAAAACTTTTTTACATGCTCATAAAACAGATTTCATTCTATCTTTAGAAAATAAAACACATTTTCAAGTGAGGTTCGTAAGAGCACATGCTGATCTTCATTTAAAATTCACCTCAATCTTCTTAAAACGTTCTCACATGCCTTAAGTGCTCCATCAGCGGTATGCAAATTAGTTCGATCCAACCCAACACTGTGATGGGTACCACTTAAGTAAGTACAGGTTAAGCGTAAACCGGATAGCCGTCCAATATTCAATTTTAAAGTCTTAAAAAAGGTTTTTCGGAAGTTGCCAATTTTAACGAATTTTGTTATATTTTCACTTTAGATCTAAACTTCACGTTAGCTCATTTTTGATTTAGAAGTCACTAAATAATTTAACTAGCGTAGAAAATAGCACGGTATGAGCATTTTATCAGGCACGAAATATGGCATGTAACAAGGAGAGCTTTAAGTATGAATGTGGAGGTACACCGGTAGAGAGACCTTGGAAGAGGACGAGAATACGTAAAAGGTGATATTTTAAACAAGGGTGTGACGACCGAGATGGTGGAGGATAGATTAACGTGGGGGACAAAAACCTGGTGCGCCGACCCTACAGAAGTAGGATAATAACGGGGAGATGACGATGGGCATAGAAAATATTCAGTTAAGATGTCACCAACGTGTAAACAGATAATTTGTAATTATTAAAATAATAGTATTTCTTTACATTTATACATCTGGGATATCGTTAAACATGTTATAGGTGTTCTAAAACTATGGTTTATGAGAATGGGCAGCCCTTGACACGTCACATCTTGACTTGACCCGGCAACCGCTATGCAATTTATGGCCATCTCTACATATTTGTTAGCATTCTAATTATAGTCCCCACGATTTTCATAACACTCTATCACCTATGTTTATAACAAAAAAAGTAATAACAATAAACATACAGACTCGTGTTTGATTTTTACAGAAGACGAAAAAAAAATACGATGAAACTCGGTATTAAGTAACTTTTACAAAGGAACAAACTCAATGCAAGGTAAAAATTACATTTAAACTAAAATCTACTTAAATATAATTTATCAACCAATCGTGGATATGAATTAAAAAGTAATAACTTCTTATAAAACAGTTATTTTATAAATTGCAAAATAGTTTTGTATAACGCAATTGCAATTGCAATCTATCAATGTCACATAAATCATATGCAATGGCGTCGCGTCGTCGTCGCCGCGTTGTCGCCGCGTGCTAATAAATACGGTGCCGTAACTTTACAATAAATCTCAAATACTTTAACGTTTCAAATGTTTACAATCAATGGAGACAGGGGTATGAAACATTTTGTTGAATTGGAAAAAAACTAATTTTCGAAAAAAAAAATGAAGCCATTTCCTAACACATATATGAAGATTAACTTACCTTTAAATTGGTTCTAAATCCAGGTAGAGTTTAAAATAGAAGTCCGAGTTGAAAGTAAGAAAAGGGTGACGTAAATTGTTTTCATATTCTTACAAACTAAATACGAAAATAACTCATGTACGAAATTTATGAAATAAACGGAAACGTTCTATAAATAAGGTAAATGAATTGACGTCCGACTGTTACCTGTCATGACAGTAAATTAGTATATGAATTATTAAGCAAAATAACGCTCACGCAATATCAAGCTGTCTCAAACAAAACTCGACGTTGAATTGCGTAGCTCAAACTATTTCGAGATTATTCCTTAAGCCGGCTATAAACGTTCAGTGTTTTAACTGCATAGTTTTAGCTGACGTATACACGTAAATTTGTATTGCACAGTCGAACTGTACAATTCTCAAGTTTGCCTAAACACGTCAGTTTTAATTGTGAAGTCAAACTGGGGGCTATCCAAAGTATTTTTTGATCGGCAATATCGCTGATGGAATCGACAAGAATGTATGAAACTGACAATAACATTCGATAAGTCATGTGCTTATCACGTGGGAGATATCGAACCTCGTTGTCAGTTTCATACATTTTTGTAGATTCTACCAGCGATATCGTCAATCGAAAGATTTAGGTAACCCCCTGTACAGTTAAAACTGAGCGTTTGTAGTCGGCTTGAGACGTAGGAGTCAATATTATGTTTCATATTATATTAAAGTAATTAACGGCCGAATACCGAAATTAATAAGAAATACGTAATTAAATAAAAATTATAAAATACCTTTAAACTAATTTCTGTTAAAATGAGAAGCATATTATTAAACTAGAGTTACAATTGTGCTGATATAAGGGAGAAATAGTTCGCGAATCTGTTTAATTGAATCTCGCTCCGCGTAGAGGCGTAGTTAGTTTATGACGTCACATTTCGGGTTACACCGTTATCCTTGTAATGAGATTACCGCTATGTACGAACACGAATATGTTATAAATTCGGAACAATTGATGCACGAACTAAATGTAGTGAATATTCAAACATTACATACCTCACATTACGTACTAAACCTCGTACTCTAATCCGTGATGGTAAATAACATTATTAGATTATGAGCCTGCGCTAACCAGACTTTCGTTAAAATATAAAACTTGCAAGTTTTATACTTTAATTAGCTATTATAATATAGCCTATGTTACTCGGGGATAATGTAGCTTTCTAATGATGAAAGATTTTTTGAAATCGTCTCAGTAGTCCTTAAGTTATTTCAATACAAACAAAAATACAAAGTTTATCTCTTTATATTATTAGTATAGACATAGGGCACGTTTAGTAAAGTAGTCGCTGGTCGGACTATGGATATTGGGTTGTGGTATCTTTGAGAGATAACAGGGAATAAAGCTGCATAAAATAGTACTTTAATTAATTTAAACTTGCAAGTTTTATACTTTAACGAAGGTTTAGCTATCGCAGGATACAAGTACCTACGTACAGGAATGTTTCTTGCGTAATATAAAAAAAAACATCAAAAAGCGTCTAAAGTCACCCCTACTCGTTTCATACGACATCGATACTCATAACAAATTCCTTTTCGGCAACAATTTGAAAGACGCAAAGTTTGATAATGAACACATTAATTCATTAAGTTCACGACAAACAGCCGTAAAGGTCGTTCGTGCGCTGCTCTACACCTTCCTTGCCTCCCTGTATCAACTTAATTAAACTTCGTTAAGAGGTTACCCGCGGACTAAGCTTTTGGTATAATATTTGTATAATGAACCCTGATGACCTACAAGTCATAAACATTACTTCCTTGTACAAAACTATAAAAAATCTAAAGTTAAAATGCTACAATACGACAAATTATTGTAGAATACACAAATATCACTTGTAAGCAGCGATCACGGATTTAAATTTGGCAAAGTCTTGGCAAACCTGGCCTGAGTCTATAGGCTAGTCCCACACGAAGCCGTCCCTGCTGCCCGCAGCACGGACGGCAAAGTGAATAAAACCATTCCCCGCGTCAACAAAAAAAAGTCCGGGCAAACCTCTCACACTCTCATAAATATCAGAAGTCTTCGTAAATCAAAGAAGAAAATAAAGCATATATTTTGATAGGCGCATAAAGTTTAATCATAAAGTAGGTATACAGTCGAAGGAGCAATGTTCACGCGGCTCTCGCCAACAAAGCACGATACAAGTGGAGTCAGTGAACCGACACAAATTCAACTTCGATCTACGAGAGGAACCTATCGGAATCGCGGGATTAGTCGTTTGTAAAATTATAACCTTGACATTTTGGAGGTGATTTTTAACTTTTGATGCGGACAAAATATTAAGGATAGACACAATTTATGTGGAAACAACAAATCATAGTTGAATCGTAGTCCATTTCTGCTACAAGAATGTAACCACAAAATAGACTTTTGTCGGAGACCAAGACCCAGTTTGGGTCGCTGCGCCAGCGGAGTAAGTATTTCTGTTTCCTCCTCTACATTTTTTACATCTTAGACTTACACTTTTACACCAAGAACCTTTGCATTTACTTTATAGGTATCATTTACTGTCTTCCAATAATCAATTTGTTTTCTATCCCTATAATTTATGAGTAAAGTCAAATATTACTCAATCCTTCATAAGCTTTTGTAACATGAAAGATCAACTGTTTTGTATCAAGTGCAAAAAGCTCGATTTACATTACAACATTGGTATTAAATATTATAAAGGTCCCTTCCGCACGATTGTTGTACGTTTATTGCTTCATTTGAAGGGGTTTGAAGCGGATAAGTGCCGTGAGCGAGACGAGGGCCTTATTACATTGTGTACACGGGCCGCACGGCGACTATGTCTAAACGGTGCTGTGTGCCAACGTAAATTACGCTCATAAAACTTTTTAATATATTCTACAAAGAATAGCCTTCGATGGGGTCGTGCAAATGATCTTTCGCACTTCATTTGTTTCGTTGGCACATATTTAGTTTATATTGATAGTTTAGAAGACATGAAATTGCACTTAACTCAAACAGTCAATAAAGCCGGCTACAGATGCCCAGTTTTAACTGTACAGCTCGACTATGCATTTAAAACTGACGTGTGTATGTTAGTTTTCACGTCACAGTTGCAACTGCGTAGTTAAAAAAACTGAACGTCTGTAGCCGGCTTAAGATTTTTGCAAAACATAGATAGGTACATCTAATGTGTTTCATAGTTCAACCTACTCGTACTTCGAGCATTTGATCTCCTTACATTTTGTGTCCTGTACTGTCAGAAATTCAATGTTCAATACACCATTGTCCATAGTAACGTTCAGCTCTGTAACGCAATATTAAAGTCTAGACTTGAAATTGCTCGGAGAAAGCCAATATCCGTTAAACTGTGCTCAGGATGGGCGCTGCTGGAAACGCGATATTGCCGGCTGTCGGTACTCCACATGACCTAGTTTTTGAATACTGTGTTGATACGTTCATCTAGACCGCAGTATAGGACATAACATGTCGGACGACGCATGTCAATTTACGACGACTGATGAATCTTGCGGGTAATTAACCACATGTTTTCTAGATATAAATGCTTTCTGGCTATTTGCAAATGTTGTATCTCAGAATCGTAAAAAAAGTACAATGGTAGTACAAGATGACGTAATGCCTAGTCGCAAGTACACATGGGACCACATAACTATTAGGAATCTAAACATTGCCTATTTTGATTTTTATGAAATGAAAAGCGATAAGTGAGTTAATTAACAAAATGATTACATTTGTCTTTCTATATTACTTCAAAAATTTCATCAATACAACAATGACTGCAAAAATAATTGTTATGTCTTTAATTTCATTAAATACGTCCCAATTAATTTTATTTAACTGGGAGATATAAAAAAGGTTATTCGTTTAGCCCATTAACCCGAGTGTCGTTTGTAGACCTAAATTGCATTCATAAAATAGGGGGAGTCCCCTTACTCTTAATTAAAGGGAAAGGGTACACAGAAAAGTCGCCTAAAAGTCTTAAATGTCAAAAGAAATTAATTTATACACATACGTATTTGTAAGCAAAAGTTATTTTGCCAGGAAATTGTTCTAATCTGATCAATAAACTTAATAACATTGTAAACCTAAAGCCTTGTTCGTACCAGGATAGTATTTTAGTCGAGTAGTAAGTATCCGAACAAAGAATTCTCTAATCTACTTTACTAAAATGATTCTGTTCGGACACATTTAGTTACTAAATTACTTGCTAGTCGACTAAAGTACTATCCTGGTGCGTTCAAGGCTTAATATGATGAGAGAAAACCATTTAAAAGACTGGCGATTTCACTGACTACCACTAAATATCTTATTTATAACCTCCTTCTATCGGTTTAAACTTTCCAACTTCTATGTAATTATGCTGATTTCGCTACTTGAAAAATGTTTTAAATTAAGATAAATAAAACTATGAAACACGAGCGTAGTGAAATGTATATTTGAATACAAAAAGGTTACACTAAAATATACAATAAAAGGAACAATATACGACGCCGCAATAAAATGGAGGGTCAGAAAACATTTCTCACCAAATTCCTTCCGTAAGAGGCGCTAAAATATAACCGGGGGCGACAATATGTATCCGGGGGGAGCAGAATCTGACATTATCACGGACGCTGTTATTTTTATTTAATACCCCGTGCATTCTACGATAAGAAGCGTGAACGTATTCAAACACAAAATATTTTATTTTGATGTTACTATGAATCTACGTCGTATTTCGAGCTTAGAGGTTTAACACAAACACAATAGGAAAAACAGTAATAAGAATCAAGCAGACTACTATTAAAATTAATAATAAAACAAATAACAAAACGCATTAACAAAACAAATCTTATTTTCATTGGATTTAAATTCAATTTGGAATAACATCACAAATCCTCGCGTTTGCACACATCTGATAATCCGCGCCGGTCCGACGCTGATTATTTATTAATTTATCCATATCTCTGTTCACACGAGGGACTGACGGGGAAAAATGATATATCAATATGTAATTCACTTTTTCCATTCGAAAAAAAACTATCTGCATTAAATTAAATGAAACCATCCGTAGAAGCAGACAAACTAGTGCTAACACTATTTACCTATATAATGTTAGAGACAGTGATTGTTGACTGGTAGTTTGACTAACTCTTAACCCTTTGATACACGCTATAACCAGATAAGAACATAGTAAAATGTTATCCAATTTAATATACGCAAGTTTCATTACTCATTTCGTAAACGAATTTCACTAATTAAATACCACATTGCAAGAGGAAAAGTATGTAGAGTTTCCATTTCGCAACGTCGAACAAACATTATCGCTTTGAGTCAGTTCAAAAGAGATCTTATAAACAGATGACCTGCTTTAACATGCGGGTACAAATATGTTGCAAATTACAATTCACAAAAACACGATACTAGATAACTTCTATACAATGTGTCGGAGTTATGAAATAGTTTTTTGTGTTTTGTTACAAGATATATAACAAAGTAACAGCTAATTGTTACTAAAGGAAGCGTGGAGAAGCATTTAAGAACTACTTAAATAACTCAAACTCTGAAGCATTCATATTTGTTTTTAATAACTGCTTAAAAATTAACATGTAAACTCAACATACACTTCAATTTACAATTTAAATCACACCACAACGTTTATCTTCACATGCAAAATTAGTCATTTTTTTTTTCAAACAACGACAGCTTTTTCCAAAGCTCGAGCCACGAAATATAAAAGCTTTGCGCTGTGGAATGAAAAGCTTCGAAACACGTGCATTACACGTCGCTACTGGCTCCAGGAGGATCGTCGCGTTTTTATTGCTTCATTTGAAAGGTTTTGAACGCAATGAGTGCTTTTAAGCTCGCTAAGGGAATTATAATCCAGAGTGTGTACACAGGGACAGGCGGCACGCGGCTGGCGGAGGGTTGACGGTTGACGTTCTTTTGTCATTTTCGAGCATTAAAAGGTTTCTAATAGGTTTGATTTTGTCATATTTTACATGACTCGCATATCGAATGTGAATTAACTTTGATAAAGTTAGTCACTTTCATCGAATTTACATATTTAATGTAAATTTTTAAAAATGCTTTAATCTTCAGAAACACTATGTGTATTGTATTATTTGACGTTATTTTTCCATTTAATATTTATGATAATGTGAGTTTGATGTAGTTTTTGTGAAGGTTAATCGATTAACGTCAAATCGTAATTAATCATTATTAGCCATAGACGTATTAACTGATAAATAATGAATAATAACGTGCAGGTGTAAATATAGCTTTCTATTTGGTTCGTATCTTTATGTTTTTTTAAAAGAATCTGTTTTTGTACATACAAGTATAATTCGTATGTGCAGATCAAAGGCTTAAACGTACTAGAATAGTATTTTAATCAAGTAGCAAGTAATTTAGTAACTGAACGTGCCCGAACAGCAACATTTTAGTAGAGATTAGTAAATCCTTTGTTTGGATATTTGCTACTTGACTTAAATACTATTCTAATGCGATCAAGGCATAACAGATAAGACTTAATATTTTATGATCTGTTTACTTATTTGTAAAGACAAAGAACGTATCATATATCTTGATAGTCTTTTAGAAGCTGTCGTCAAAGCGCAAGTGCGACGAGCGTTGGATTACGGGCGCACTTAAAGGATTCGAGGCGATAAGCCGTCGCTAGTCTAGAAAGTTAGAGGAAATATCTCAAAAACGAACGCTTCAAAGAAACAAGCGAATTCTTTAGTCGTAGAAGAGAATTCTTAAGATATTTATGACAGTATATTACATGATAACACGCTAAATATTTTATACTTTTAATTTTATACAACTAGTATATTATTTTAGCAACAAGTTTGGTATTAGGTAAAGGTACAAAACAGAGGTGTGCTAACCTATACGTTAGGGAGATTTGATCTCAAACTTTGGTAGTAAAGCGCGAACAGCTCTACAGCGCCATCTGCCGGCGATGGCGAAACTTTCTCCCGCCGGTGATATTACCTACTCTATTCCTACGTGGATAATCATTTAGCTCGGCTATTCTCTTTGAACATAAAACGTTCCACGTGTAATATAAATTACAATTTTCAGATTATGCCTGAAAATAATATTCTTATTTCCAGGTATTATTCGAAATCAAATTTGCTGGAATATGATACTTCTCTACCAAACAAGATTCTTAATATCAATAGGATAATCCATTGTTAATAATTATCCTCCTAACCTTCAGGAAATATATTGTCCTTTGCTGAAAATATTCACCGGAATATGTAACAGAATTCCTACACTCTATTTCCGTCTTTATTTTTTAAATAATAAGACACAATATTCCATCAATCATATACAATTCGACGCTCAAGCACCAGTGAGTGTTCCGCGCGTAAATTCGGTGCCATATAATGAAGAATTCGTTCCCAAGTTTACTACTTATACTGTAAGTAGGCGTCGCGGTAACGTTTGCAGACAACGAGCCAACTTTCAGCCCTCACAGGAGATATTAGGCAGTTTAACGGACATAATTAAACAGGTTTGTGATTCTGTCTGGAGTCTAGACTGAGCCGCATATTTCCATTTCCAATGTTGACATGAGAGCATTTTTATTTTCAAGTCGCATTTACTTATTATTATGACACATCCGCGTATTAAATTCAATGATTCATCCAAAGAAAAGAGTTACATCTAGAGTTCCTATAACATACGTAACTCTTTTCGATTCTAAAGCCTTTTTACGAAGCTTTTATTGGAGAAAAGTAAGAAACCACAGCATCACGCCTGCTAAGTTAGAAGCATAAGGAGCAACTTAATATAAACTTCGCTATCAAGCTTCAGTTCCACTGGTACTTACCTGAAACAAAAAGAAAAACATTTTTAAGTTGAGATAAGTGTAGTTTCTTTAAGCAACGTTGATAGAGAATAAAAAAAACATAAAAAAAGGAATCAAAAACCTAATTAGGTAATGTATGTGTTTTTCGATTTTCTATTTTCATATGTACATATTTACCCGACCCTCTTACGGTAAAGGATAACATCGTGATTCAACCTGCATATATCGGCTAAGTTCAAAAGATATGTATGAAGTCATGCAAAATATGCGCTAGTCGTGGAGTTGTGGAAAATCATACATCAGCCCATCATGGGTCGAAATCTTACAAATATCGAAAATTAAAGATGATGCATCTCTTTCGAATGCCTAATCGTAATCATAGCTTTAAGGCACAATTACATGATGCCAGTTTCTTGCATGTAGCACATAATTAAAGTGGAGGAAAAATTGTCTAGCATTGTCTAAACATCATGTAACATTCTTGATCTGATATACAAGTTTTGATTAAAAAATATACTACAAAAACACTCGCATACCATTTTTAAATTAATGTCCGCGTGTAAACAGTTCTCTACCATTTATCTATATCGACTATTGCGTGCGAACTATTTCTATTATCGCCTTGGTATGTACAAAAAACTGGTACCATGTAATTTGAATTTTATACAAGAAACTCATAATCCTGATAAAATCAACACCATTGACTCATAAAGCTTATGAAGAGGACAATGCGTCACCAAGAAGAAAAACTTCGCACTGTAATTGCATATTCAAGAGGACTTCATTAGCGAAAGCCTGAAGAATAATACCAGGAGCACAATAAGTGGTAGGAGGTGTGTGTCTGCTCGCATTGTGCGGGGGTCAACGACCTCGCAGCGCCGCACCCGCGATTGTTCGCGACTACAAAGCAACCAAAACCGACCACTAGGCTAGAGCAAGTCATTTGCTTTTTTTATCTGTATCAGTACTTTTCATCAGTAAGCTGAAACAACGGTGGTACGTTGGAAGCTTTGATTTTCAATTAAAAAGCGTCTGAATCCAGGATTGCTTTGGGATTTGTTTCGTATTCTGTACTGCTTTTGTTTTAGTAATTGTCCAGATGCAATAATAGAGTCTACAATCCTGTTTCATTATGTGTTCTCTAGAATATTACTGTTTCAATACATTATGATACAGTTTCATAAGTTGTGTTTCCATAACTTTTATAACTATAGATGCAGGATAAAACGTTGTTTGTTACCGCACAAATCAGTGGTCGTTATTAAAATTAAATGACACGCCCTCTACAATGCATGTAAATTAAAATTCAGATTTGAATTTTAGACCCTGTATATTCTGAACAAAAACAAAATTGCCGGAAGCCTTTGAGTGTCGTATAACATAGCTGTTGTTTTAAGCAATAATTATAAACGAAATAACAATTTGAACGTTTGCATAACAAGTCTAGCAAAACATTGTAAATTAAGTAACCTTAATAACATTAATTAAAGCATGTATTAGTATCAGTAGTAGTTCGACCCATGATGGGCTCCATTTTTCGCAACTATACGCTTGTTTTGCGTGACTTCACACATATCTTTGAATTTCGTCGCCAATATATGCAGGTTGCGTCACGATGTTTTCCTTCACCATAAGAGGGTCGGGTAAAGCAAGTATTAAAATATTTCAAAGCGAATGGTCACTTAGTAAAGGAACTCTCGACAGCAGCCAGTTTCTGATAATAGGGCCATGTGAGCCATCAGCCAACTTGACCTACATGCACAAGAGCAAGCAGCGTTACCAGCAGATCAATGTCAGATCAGCAGTATACAATTTTACTAAACTATGTCATCTTGTACTACATCTTAGTAACATGAATACTGGGTCTTTGTGTATAATTTTACACGTTTCAAAAATTACACGATTGTTAGCTTACTCTGCTATTTATCATCAATTTATAACCAAAATGCTTCATCCGTGTAAAATTTAAGCATCATCATCGTGGGTCCAATACACCCAAAATTGAATATGCTCTTACAAAATAGTTTGAATGTAGAGACATCTCTATATTCTACGATATATCTTCATACAAAATTCAACAGAAGCCTCACTGGAACGGATCGCTCGCTTCGTCAGCTTACTTGATCCCGTCCATTAAGGTGCAGCGAACTGCACTCGCCTCTCAGCTCACTAAATAAACTATGCGAGGAATGAAAATAGAACATACATTCACTATTCGTCGATAAAATACAACAACATATAGAAGTACAAAAACAACTCAGAGTATTGTACACAGCATAATAATCACAAACCGCAACGTCCCTTACGTTGCGGTTTGTGATGTAAAGCCAAGTACAGACGTTCAGTTTTGTGACTGTACAGTTTTAACTGTACAGTCTGAACTGCACAGTCAAACTGTACACTTAAAACTGAGCGTCTGTAGCCGGCTTAACAAACGCCTTAAATATCGCGTAATAAAGATGTTAATTAATTTTACTTCTAAACTTCTTAAATAAGCAACACTTCGCACTTATTTAAATTACCAGGATGCTGAAGTATCATTTAAGCGTTAGCCAATACAAACAATTTAGTTTAACAAAGTGCACTGGGGATGCTTTTATGCAGATTGGCAATATGGCGGCGCAGCACATGCGGGCCCGAGGCAAACAAGAGGTTGTGTTGTCATTTGATGTGACCTAATAATTAACCTATGTTCTCCTGGTACAAGACTTTCACATTAGCTAGACTATCGACGTACTAAATAATCAATTGGCCTTGATAACCTAATACCTTTGGTATATTTACTTCTTACTAGACTAAAACATATTTGAAACATAAAAATCAAATAATTAGGCTTCACCTTATAATCAAATAAAACTCAATAAACAAAATATTCGATTAAATTTGAACACCTTTATTCATATACAAGCTAAAGGCAATGGATATAATTGCCTAAGGTTATATCCAAAACTCCATTAAGGAGAATTTAACATAAAACGAAAAACCCTATCAAAACATCAAACGGGGCCTGACCTTACTTTTAGGACCCACGCACTTTTTCAGAGCGTACCTTTCCTTAAAATGTTTATTGGAATTTATTGCCTATTAGGCAAAATTATTAGGCAAATACTCATAGACATTTAGAACAACGTTTTTTTTTAATTCCTGTGTTATCTCTGCTTCCAAAGTGTTAGCAAGTAAAGAAGTAAACAAGGATATTAAATGCAAGAGCGACGTGTGAACCCGGACAAACAGTGCAGGCGGTGCAGTTAACAACCACGTTATGACGTCATAATCAGCATAACCGCTAGCTACGAGTCGTATCGTAAGGCGTAGAGTACAGTCACCCCAGAACCACAAAATATAGACAATTGAATTTTTAATGGTCTATCGCCAACAAAAGTACTGAAGATTTACATTTAAATAAGTTTTTAAAATTGCAATTTCATAGCAAAAATAAAAATAAGAAGATACGAAAAGTAGGTGACATGATAATCAAATAGAGTATAGTTCAAGTTGGTTAGTAAATTTGGCAAGAGGGCGCACTACTCGACACAGCTGAGCTCTTGACCCGCGTTCCGTCAGCTCTCACCTTCAGACAACATTTCAACTATAATTAATATAAAACTAAAAATGCCGAACTTAAATTTATATAAGGCATTTTACGAGTATTCAACAAGCGACCACCTGATGACGCTAAAGTACCAAAGTGACTACTGCTTATGACCATTTACTATAAGAATTCTTCAGAGGGCGGAGACAGATTTCGAAATATTCAGTAATTTTATGACGCAATAAAAAAATCTGTCCTTTATACTCGTAGTAACACAAATTACCTTTAATACAAAGGTATTAATCCATAATTTTAGCAACAGCAACAATTTTGCCTAAAGCCCTGTCACTGCTGACATCTGACGGCATCTGACGGCATCTGACGCAAGTTACACGAAGAGATTACAATACTCCAACTCTCAAAGCCCTGCCTGTTCACTAAATTGTCAGGATTATATTGTTATTAAACAATATGAAACGACAATTGTTCATGAGAAAATTCAAATAATATTTGGTGAAGTTAGAATAAATAAGGTCAGCTATCGAAAATTAATAAATAAAATAACACTTAAGATATGTGTGAAGTCACGCAAAAGACGCGCTAGCCGTCGAGTTGCGGAAAATGGAGCACATCATAGGTCGAACTACCTACCTACCTAAAATAAAACTTTAAAAAAAACATTTAGACAACTACAAGTCTACAATTCATTACAATTCAAAAAGCGGAATGTTTTAAGTCCAATAAAGACTTTGTATTTTAGAGTCCTACGAAAAGTGCTACGCTTCCTCATATGCTACGAAACAAAAATCCTAACAGTATAATGTTTTTAAAAAGTGCTGCCATGTTATTTATTTACGTCTAAAATATAAACCGGTATCTGTAAGATTATTATAAAAGTGCCCAGTTCACGGTATCTTAACGGCAATGATTCGAAAGTTACATTTTCTATATTTCCCAGAGGACGGAATTGTGAAATTTCTAAGCGATACAGCGAGCTCTTTGATATTATATGATTCATTCTAATCCCGGCCGAAGGGACAAGCGTAATTCAAGTCCGGGGAGATTGTGTATTGGATATCAAAGGAAGGGGACAGAAATATAAATATGAAACGAGAATGAGTGAGATGAACATTTATGATTCAGTTATCCAGTAAAGAGCTCACTTATATGATACTTTTATTTATGAAGTTTAGGAGAATAAACAAGGCATATGAAAGCCAATAATAATCGCATTTACATTTTATATTCTTTTGAAGTTTTAAAATAATATTTTTTGTATTTTAATATTGTGAAAATGTGGTAGCATTTCAAAAATAATTAAATTTTCGTCAGTTGAACGTATTACGATCCATTACCATAATTTATTCCTTAATTTAAAAAGGTCTGCTTTAATTTTTCGCATAAACAGTCAAATCATCAAATTTTTCCAATTTCCTGATTCAATTTTCTTATGAAATGAACTAATTTTTATTATTTGCAAGTCACATATTTTTCTTTCGATTATTTCAAAAGAAACATTTACCAATTCAATATATCGAATCGGTACACAGGAAACTCGCCTTTAATACCTTGTTGGTAAGATTGTTTTTAATAAATAGCTATCCACCCTCTTTTATACCCGACTGATTGCAACACAAATAAATGCTGTCTCCGACAATAACGTTTGAAGCGTATAATAAAGCTCGTCTCGATATTTGCAATTCATTACAAAGCAGTAAATATGAAAATTTAAAGACTGTTCTTTTTAGATGGTGACACTTTATCATCCTTAGCATCTATCTCCAAAGACTATTGAAAACAAAAATGTAATTACACTTCGAATACAAACTATACACTATCTAGTTCCACTTTCATTAGTTGTCATTATTTTCCTTCACTTCTGTCGTATTCAAACATCGACACCCCATTAAATGCAGAGCTAAAGTAAGAAAAACTACTCAAACCCATTGGACGCCACAACAGATCTACGACCATTGATTTGTCCAGTCCCCTTGACAGAGGGGAAATAGTAATCTCACTGTGGGCAGATAATGAATGTCATCGATTAGCGAGGCCTGAGCATATAGGGATGGGCTTCAAGTAGCGACTTCAAACAAAATGAAATAAAGTAAATAGCTGGGTAATAGAGAAAAATGAACCAGAATATAGACTCTAAGACATTCCGGGAAAGAAGACGGATAACACGTCAAAATACATTCAGTTGTTATGGTTTAAAAAAATTGCATCCATACAAGCATGCATACATAAAAAACAAACAACGACTTAGGGTCTTTTAAGAAGCGAGCGTAATCTCAAAGGCCAGTAACGCCTCTGCAGTTCCTCTGATATTCCGGATGTCCATATGCTCCATAAGCGTCGATGATCACGTCGGTGTTCCTGCTCCTCTTTTGCCCACTAACTTAAAAAAAAAACAAATATATATTTCACACCACTAGCAGAAGTAGTTCTTAAGATAGTATTTCTCCAAGTCACCTTTATCGTGAATTTCCTGCGATATTAGTTCTTGTCGTACAAAAGGATTCCCGCTAATCCTCACGGGGTACAAATGAAAACGGGGAGACAATCAGAGATGAAGTAGACGCGGGCGCAATTACTAGATATATGAGGTCTTTGTGCTTTATATGAGTAAGCCAACATCTAAAACTACTTTACAGAAAGTATGCTATCTTCTACTTAAAAAAATATCAATAAAAGCGCTACATTTAACTGAAATAATTTTTGTTTGTTTGTCTCTTAAGCTTTCCTAAACCACTGGGAAAATGTACATACTACCAATTTTTACATTTTACGATTGAGTCACCATCCCCAGTCGCACAATTAAACCGAAGATATCCCCTCGCCAAGGGAACATACCCTAGGGGTCTCAAATTTGTTTGATTAGCGAGGGTCGATGTGGATTCATAAAACTGTCTAAAAGCAAAAGACTAATCAAGAACCACATATCTTTATTTTTAATAATTAAAACTATATTAAGTTAAATTAAAAAAGAAACTCACGCTGAACAAATGGCGATAAAATACCAAACGTAGAGGCGGATATTACTCCGAGATACGTAAGTCAAAACTCAAGTACTCCAACGAGGCTAATTCCTAACATGAGAAATTTCTAACAAGTGAAAGAATTGTATTAAAACTTTTTAATGGAAGCACTTTCAGCTTCCGAGCTTTAATCATGAACAAGTTTCAAGTACTTAAAAATTACACTCTTCTCTACGAGTACATAAAACCATGTAAGAGTACATTAATTGCATTGTCCTTTAAAAATATTTTAAAAATATTGGCGAAAATATTCCCATCATGTCAGTGTACCAAAAAAAAATCAATTTGCTTTTACAATTTTCCTTTTCTCTCTACAAACACATAATGATTAATTATGTATAAATTTATTTATGTCGGTTGGTTAACCCAACCAAACCCTCATCCTTGGAACATTTCTCAATCCCATAGGTTTAATTTAGTTAAGAACTTAACATGAGTTGAGAGGATGAATGAATGCAGGTTGACGAAGAAGATTTATGATGCGAAAGTCAGTGGCAGTATTGTACAGGGTCGCCCGAGACGGACTTATACCGGTCAAATTGAGGAATTACTCAAGAAGGCAGGTATTAACAGCCCGCGCAACCGTCGTGTAAGCGTAGATGTATGAATGTAGAAGAAGGGAGAGAAGTGTGTCAGGATCTGGCCAAAAGGAGGTCCGTTGTCTCTGCCTACCCCTCTGGGTTACGGGCGTGAGTTGTGTTGTAAGAACTTAACATATCAGATTACATATAGTATTACCAACATGTATGTAATCCATCACATCCCAATGGGATGTACGAGTACAGTCGTGTTATGTCCAACATATCATAGTGCATCGAACAGAGATCGTGCAATTTGTCAAAGATTTATCGTGTCCGAGAAATGGATCGACGTCAGTGAACCGTGCAGGATAATGGCTCACATTTATCATTGCAACACTATGTGGCATGTTCCTGTGGGAGCGCAATACTCATAAATGAGTAAGTACAAAAGGAACAGATAGAAATCCAAGTCTTTCACATCAGTTCTAGATCGAATCTGAGTGAGCTTCGTTTCAATGGACGTCTTAAGTTTGTGATTAAGAGTTTAAGCGTGGATTTGTTATTTAAGACGCTGTTACTGTTTGGCCTTAAGAATAGCACTCAGATTTCGAGAACATATTTGAAAAGTTAGTAAAGAGAAACGAGTTCTCTGTAAAATGTTTTATTAAATAAAGTGACGTCATTGTACCCGAAAACCCCTAACATAAAGAGATGAGTCACCATTAGAAGATATATTTAATATGACGAAGAGGACTGAGTCATGTACACTGCTGTGCTCTGATACCAGCCATCTGTCGAGGGGTTGGTCCTCGGCCTCGGCCTGATACGGAGATTATTTGATTATCGAGGGGTTGTTACATATCGTATTGTGGTTATGAAAACAATTGACTATTACACAGGCATACTTTGACCCTCACTATCTATACTAGCTGTCGCCGGCGACTCTGTCCGCGCGGAATTAAAAAGCAACACAGTAAGTATGTTTTCTTTCAGACTGTTCTACATCTATACTAAATCGCACCAAGGTCTGTTCCATCGTAACATTCTCGTTTATAATATTAGTAAGTTTTTTTTAGCTTAAATGTTGTTAAGATTAGTGTTTTAGTTAGGTAGTTGATTACTACGTAGTCTTTATTGAACATGCTATTGAATTTATCAAGACAACTCGGACGAGATCTGCTTTGTTAACTTCTAACAAAGTTAAACAAGCCAACATAGTTGTAATACAAATCGTTCTAGCTGAATTGCTTTAATTAAAGACGCCATTTAAACGTTTAATTCTACAAAATGTACATTACATTGTACTAAATACATTTTACTTACAACATACAAGTTACAAAACAATAACGAACATATAGTAAAATGTGCCTACACAAGTGTCCTGTAAATCCAATGTAATTTGTCAAAGTATCCAAGTTGTTTGAAAACTGGATACGCAGCGGACAACATTAAGCTTCTGCACAACTGAGATAAATCTTTGGACGGCCGAGTTTGCCTACGCATCACGATACACGTTACACATGTTAACTGTGAGCTTCCACTGTCGGTATACCAGTATAAAACATTCTATGGTGCTCTACATCAAGCTCTGAAAACATATAGCGATAACAATACTAAGTACCGGCTGCTGGGGTTCTTTGGAGAGCTGGGCTGGCTGGAGTGATTCAAGACCTGCCCTCACACAAAATACGCGCCAGTCGTGGAGTTGCGGAAACATAGCCCCTACCAACTACTACTACTAAGTACCATAAGCATAGATGATATCGGCTTATCTAGCAATGATATATTTTTAATATAGTGAAAAGTTCAGAACCTCTTTCGTGTATTAGTTAACCAACCAAACGGATGGTGAGTCAGATTCCTTAAAGGAAATCCAGACTGAAAACCTTTTCTCTGCATAACATTGAGGGATATAACTCCCCCGCTACAGATCCAAAATTAATTTATCCGACGCGTTATAAGACGAGGGTGGCAACTAAATTGTTGGGGTGAAAGTATACGTGCCAAGATTAAGGATGGGAGCATTAGTCATACGCGAAAAAAACTATTTTATGCCATTTGGTTCAAATTTATGTAAGAATTTTGCAAAGTAATAAAGCTAGTGATATAGTTTATAACTGGGACTACAAACACACACTTCCTAAGCAGGCGTAGAATTTTTTTAATCAATAATATAACTCAATTAAAATCGTTATTAAAGACTTATAATATTTTTGATTTGAATTGCCAATATATCTTATAACAACTTAATAAAATCTGGGTATATTAAAAGAACTAAGGGAGCTTCATATCCGCGATTGGGTCTGGATGGCGCGGGATCGCCAAGTTTGGAGAGATTTCTTTTCGGAGAAGGCCCACTTCGGGTCATCGTGTCACCTTAGTTAGTTTTTTAGTTTTATATCATTTAGCACCATCTGTATTATATATTGTTACATCGTAAAATAAAATTTTCCACTTTATTCATCATCTGAGTGAAATGTAAAATGGTAAAAAGTAGCATCGCAACATAAAAGTCGCGTTGACGATCATTCAATTAACGGTGAATGACAGCAATACAATTCGATTAGTCGACGCCAGAGAAAGGAATCACTCTTGATTGATTTAATAACGTCCAATCAATGTACCCAGCTATCATCTGTCCAAATAAATTATTTAAAAATCTTTCTTCAGAGAAAATTATAACAAAATTCACCCTTTGCTAGGAATTTTAAACTTGAAATGTAGGTAAACAGGTGACCGAAACTAATATTAGATCTCGAACTATTATTTCCTTACTGTGGTGTTAATTAACATTTTGATTAAGTTCAAAAACCGATCTAAAATTAGCAATCGTGAAACATTTCATAGGTTTTTTTTTTAATAATTTTCAGATCGATCTCCAGAATCATAGATCAAATTGGTATGTCACATGTAAATTAGTATATCTAAAGATTACAAGAAAATATGGTTAACAACAAAACGTCTTCATCATATTCGCCCCTCTGAAATTTGTTTGCATAACCCAAATATGGCGAAATATAATTTAGTCATTAGTATACAGCGCGTCCGTCCACAGGAAATTAATTTGACCTGTACCGTCTGTTACAAGATATGTTTTTGTTAAAAAGTTGGTAGAGGGTTTTTCTTTCAGTTGATTCTAACAACATTTGTATGAAAAGGTACGGAAGGTCTAAGGAATAATGTAATGGAAATACAAAGGAATTGCAATCGAACCTGGATAGCGAGAGATATTTGTCTCAGTTATAGACGTGTCTCTCTAATCCGAGTTTCTCGCTTACGGAGGTAACTTATCGAGACCAGAGAATGACTCTCGCTTAACAAGGTGTGACTGTATTTGAATGTTATGGGTAGTCTATCTGTTGACAAACAGGAAGATTTTGACAAATATGAAAGGCGTATACGTCTGGGATTAGTTATGTATACGCAGCCTTACAAGGTCATCATGTGTCGACTGGGAAAACAATATACAATGCTGAAAATCGTTATGCTCTTACCACTATAAAGAATTCGGACGTTTAACAATTCGTAAAAATAAAGGCAATCGATTAACACATTACTAGTGGGCAATTTTAAAACGCCATGTAACCACGTAACCTTTTTAACCAGCAACACAAAAGCTCTGTATAATAAATTGTCGTGTCAGAATATTTGTAAAGAAATACCGCATTCGAGTTTATTAGAAGTCGTACTCGGAGCGGCTTTCCGTTGCTCGATCGTGCTGTGAACATAAATAGGGTCACGCTCATTCCGTTCCTAAGGCGTACTTTTTAAAGAATTTCTTTGCATACAATTTTATTTCCTAATTTGATTTCCCTAAAGAGCTTAGTTTTAAGACGTCTAGCCTGACCGCTTATAACCTATTTAGTTACATTGAGGTTAGGATTATTCTATTTTTAATATGGATTATAATTCTTGCTTATTATGTATTCGTATATTTAAGTTTTCTGTACTTCAAGTGCTAACTTTTAGTAGTTGTCAATGTCCAATATACAAAACATGTTTCATAATCCTAACCTCTGAGTAACGTGTTACGTGACATTGTCAGACACAGCAGTAGAAATCCACCACGTCACTGTAATCGCGTCTGATAACAATCTGAATTAAGCATTTAATTTCTTACGTAGACTATTGGGTATTGAGGTGACCCGAATATCTTAGTTTACTTACATCACAGTGGTAGACGTATGTTGTAAACATCCATCAGCGCATAGTCACAGCAACACTATAGCACAGGTTTTCACACGTTATAACATGTTAAAAATAAGTCGTTCGACGTCAGTGCGGCGTTGAGGG
>QDHC01002199.1:803385-826968 GCA_013186455.1 Papilio dardanus tibullus
GTATAATTTTACTACGTCAAAGATAGCAATGATAACATATTTTTTTTATAATACAAAGTGGCAAACGAGCAAGTGGCAACCAGGATTCGATGAAAAATTCGAAAAATTTAATCCATTAATACTATTTCTAAGAACATGATATTTAATATTGAGAATTTTATCAATCAATGTTGGTGCTATTCATGAATAACAGCACAAACCAACATTTTGAAAATTCGTTGCCGATACGAATGTGAGTATTAAGCTTTAAATAAAAACTATTTTTTGCTGTGTAATAAACCAGTATTTTCAAAATTTTGGATTGTGCTGTTATTCATGAAAAGCAGCGATGTATATTAAATTAATTCCCATTTGCCACCTTTCTATGTAAAAAAAATGTCGAACAAGCGAATAAATAACATGAACCATCATCATTTTAAACTTAACAGGATTAACTGCTAAATCAATGCACCCAACATTAACCTCACAAATATAACAAAATCTTAATATGTACATTATTAACTCTATAATTTAATATGTACTAATATATTATGTAAGGTATTTTCCGTCGTTTGGTAAAGAGTGTTTGAGAGCTTACAAGCGATTACCTGGTTCAATCAGGAAGTTTAATCGTCAAAGAGACGCTGCGATGCGCGCTTGAGTATGCTCAATTATTAAACGCATATATCTAGACTACACATAGACTAGTTCATGCAATATATAGAGAACTAGCGACCCGCCCCGGCTTCGTACGGGTGCAAATCGGTATCATGTTTGCAATGTAAGCGCTAAAAATGTGTTAATTTACGACATCATATTAAAAATCTCCAAATTTTCAGTGTTACTCTACTATATTATAAATGTATTATACATGAAAACCTTCCTTATAAACCACTCTATCTATTAAAAAAAACGCATCAAAATCCGTTGCGTAGTTTTAAAGATTCAAGCATATATAGGGACAAACATAAAAAAGCGTTATTGTTTATACTATGTAAGGATTAGTGAATAAAACATATTATAATTTAATCCATATGTCCCTTAGGAAGAAACAAAATACAAGCATATTTTAGTAATAATTTTAAGCATCTTAGTGGAGTAAAGAAAAAAACTTACGAAATTATCGAAGCAGTGAAGAAAATAAATTCAGTTCTTACGGCAAATATAAACTTAGGTTTATCTGTGAACAAGAAAATATTAAAATTAGAAGAAAGGAATTCAATATTAAACTGAAATACTAATTATTATTAGACTACGTTTGAAATCATCATCATCACCAGCTCACTATACATCCCTACCGAGGGGCGTAGGGCCTATCCCCTTAGAGGTGACTAGGCCATAGTCAACCACGCTGGCCCAGTGCGGGTTGGTCGAATTCACACATATCTTTGAATTTCTTCGCCGATATGTGGTAGTTGGATCATGATGTTTTCCTTATAAATATGTAAATCACAATGGTACATGTTTTTTTCTATGCTTCGTTTGAAATGAAAAACTAATATTTTTTACTCATTCGACAAAGGTCGAGGAACCAGACGGAAGGGAATAAGCCGACGCTAGGTATATCATAAATAACAATGAGTCTATTTGCAGACGCCACGCCACCCTTACACCGGGCTTGGGAAAAAGCTTTTATTTGAACAACTCATAGACCAACTAGATATAAATCTAACTGAGAAAACACGTATACTTTATTATTTTTATCTTAATATTTGAAAAATTATCTCATCTACTACTTACTTCTTTGTTACATTGTTTTACATTAATTAAGAGTCGTTTAATGGTTACTTAAACCATCCCTTAGGGACTTCCTAAGTCCATTATAGTGAGTTAGCGCTTTAATATCTTTCTTATGAGTTAGTAGTGTTGCTAGTAAACACTTAGGTTAAACCCTAATTCGATTACAGGCGAAAACATTTTTTTACATAATCAACTTTATTTCCCTTCCTACAGCCAATGTACGTTCAAAAGACGTTCTCACGTGGCTCAAGAAAAGTCACGTTTTGTGTACAGTCACGTTCAGTAAACAACATTTTTAAAATGTATAAGTCGCTTACATTCGATACTAGGAGTATCGGCAGAACGTTGCACGCGACTGTCCATATCAAAGCCGATCTGATATTGGCAAGAACATGAACTGTCGTATTCAATAGATACGTAATTGATTTGAAATATAATTGCTTATAATGGAAAAGGTAACGTTGGTTCTATTTAAGAACAAAATAAAGCAATAGAGACCTGTAGGAAATCTACAATACAAAATTACAATAACGATTATTATTACAAAAGAAGAAGAAAAAATGATTACAATAGCCATAGTATTACAAAAAGTTGTAACCAAGCAAGCGATGTGAGCGACATTAAAGCCGGTAATCGTCCGTAAGCACTAACTCACACCTCGGCTCAGAGCGTGCTCTAATTAAGTGCTCGCTCAACTTACAGCACCGGCTTGCGACAGCGTTCAGCGGGAACTTAAAGTTGAGACCGTGTGTAAAGTATGAGACTGTTTGTAGTCGATAATACAGGAAACTAGTGCACGGTTCTGTTCTCCATACTAGTGTCGGCTTATTAGGTTTTTATTTCAACCTTAACAAAAATGGTCAAGAATTTTGTTAAGTCACAAAAAAAAGGGAAACCGACACGACATATTTGAATCCGAGGTCGAAAATGAACATACAATGCAATTTTCATGAAAAAACAGAGAACAATGCATCAGACCGTCATAAGGTAAAAAAAACCTCCCAGAATTTATACATGGTAATTGAAATACCGTTTTCCTTCTTAAAAAAATATCTAATTTTACTTGGTACTTTTTAGTATAGAAATAAATTAACACTCAATTAAATCTAAAATCAATCAGCTAAACAATTGTGCACGTCCAATCAATTCCTTGAAACAGTAAAGACAGACTCGTTGGTGCAGAAGCTGGTGTATAAAGGAACAGTCTGCTTGGATATCGTTTCGAGGGAATATCGGAGCGAGTAATGAAGCCCGATATAACATCGTTATAACATGCAAAGGATACCAAATTGATTACTCGCCCCTTGATATACGCTATACGTTGGTACGCCCAGAACGTTTATATTTCAAATAAAATTAGCTTTATAATCTACCCTAGAAACAAAATATAATTTGATGAAATTAGCTATGAAATTTTACCAAAATAATTTCACAACATATCTAGGGTACATATACCAGTTTCAGATCTATGAACTATATTTCAAGCATTTGCCTTCTAACACTCTCTGAAACCATACATTAGTCATTTTAGACTCCACTCTATGGAACACTTCAATCTGTTTCCGTCGATGGCAATTCAAACTTAACCGAAATTTATTCAAACAGAAGCTTGCGAGCGCTTACTGCAGACTGAAATCTTCAATATTTGACGTCTGGTGAATGTTAGCATCCTATGATTACGGTACCGTGTAATCAAAGGACGCATGTAAGATATTCACAATATGTTGAAATGATAAGTAATAATATGGAATACACTCGAATAAGCGAAAACTCAGATTAGAGAGAAACCTCTATAAGCGAGACGAGTTTTATGATCCCTTGTACTCTTGCTTATCTAGATTTGACTGTACTTTAATGTAAAGACGACTTTAGTGTAGTAATTGAAACATGGATTTTTTTTTTTTTTGAATGAAAATTATATAAAATGGCCGAGGGAATAAAAACAACAGCCTGTCATTCTAAAGAATGAATAAGACCAACAGAAAAACTATTTTTCAACAAAATATGTATGAGTAGAGATGGGACGGTTTCAGTTCCTGTTGCGGATCCCGCAGTGACTCACTTTGCGTGCAGGCCACGTGCCTGAGCTCACAGTCTTATTGAACCCTCCCCCGCTGCGACGTCGCGCTCCAAACTATATTTTACTTAAGCATGTCTGCATTCCGCATAAAACGAATATACAAGTGTTTTAAGAGAGAGATAGCAGACCGTACGCTATTCAGAAAGCACGGACATCCTGCAATCGCTCGGACATTCGCGCAATCACGCGTTTAAATCGGAGTAAATATTACTTAAGTTTACTTACATTCACAAAGCTGATTTTCACATATAATGCTCAAGGGACTATGACAATATCCCCTGCAAGGAGGCAGACACTTTGGATGGGCCAAACAGCCTCCCAGACGCTTTATTATTCCGCGCGACTAAGGATTCTTGAGTGTATTTAGTGGACTATATTTTTAAACGCTTGATTTTCATAAACAATGCTCAGGAGACGATGGTAATACCCCCTGCAAGATAAAAGACATTTTGATTGGGGCAAACGGCCTCCCAGACACGTCAGCGCTCAGGAGCCGCAAGAACTATGCCGGTGTATTGGAGGTTATTGTGTCTTTCTCTTTGCAGAGGGTATTATCATAGTCTTCAGAGCATTATATGTAAAAATCAAGGGATTTAAAATAAGTTAAGCTGACTTTTTAAGCTTTAGCGCTATGAGCCGCGCGGACATTTAAAGTGTCTGGTAAGCCGTTTGCCCCATTCAAAGTGTCCGACTGCTTGCAGGGAGTATTGTCATAGTCCCTCAAGCATCTTATTTGAATGAGCTTTGTGAATGTCAGTTAACTTCTGTAATATTGACTGCAACTTTAGCGTGTGATTGCGCGAAACTGCCCAAATGGACAGGATAATTAATGCCCATTCACTTATAGTACATACGAGTCCTATCTAATCGTATATTAACCCTCCGCATGCCGGTGGCGTGCCTATCACGTCATAGAAATCCTGGTAAGAACTTCCGAGACGCATTATGGCCGTCACGTGATCGTGTTTAGCTATTTAGGCTATTTTGTAGATTTTACAATATCGTATTCCGAGTACGATTTTCTTATTCTTTTCTCAACTATCTATAGTAAACAAGTTTATAGAAAAAATTCCAACTCTTAAATACACTCACAAAAATATTTGAAAATGCATGAGCGATCACGCGGCAACAGTTTATTCTTGAATGTTTAGTCCATGTTTGGAAATAGAGAAGTCAAATAATTAGTATGGGAACATGCATTTTTTTATTTTATTTTAGGAAGATTATATTATGAATATTGTACAGAACATAAAAATTAAACTATATTTTGAAACATTTCCTGAATAAAAGGAGTTTAATAGTAGTTACATAGGTAGTTATAGTTTTTGCAAAATTCCTTCCGAACAAAGACATATATAAAAAAGAACAAAAGTCATATCGTTTTTGTTTATATTTCTTCTTATCAACCATATCGTTGGCTAGCTGGAACAGTAACCTAAACCTCTTAAACCCAAATACAAGTCACTTGTATATACAAAAAACCGAAACAAATGCCGAACGCGCCGGGTGACGTCCGAAACGCCCGGCTTTTGGCGTTTAGTCATTTGTTGCGCGCCCGGAATGGGAAGGGTTAATAAATCATTTGAATTTAACTGAGGTCTGCCTCTTCCAGGACTAGCGTGGGTGCTACAAGACAGTTAACAGAAAATACAAATTAGTTAAAGTGTAATAATACATCACTCTTCTTTTGTTTTTATATTACTGTTATACAGACTGTTGTGGATAAAAGCAATAAACCAAGCGTGTTGGAAAGCTTCATTTACACTGGCTTTACAAGGGAGTAATTGTGCGCATTACAGGCGGCCGTCGGCGCTCGTCTGTCGATATATTGCGGACGATGTTGTTTATTGACTGAGAAGTCTCCAGCTATATCAGGATATAGAGACGGTATTTTCTTTTGTTTTATGTCTTGAAATTAAAAACGTCAAGTCAAAGAATTAAATTCTTCCCATTTAAGAACAAATATTTATCATGTAGCTATCATCAGAATGATTATTTTTTGGATATATTGAATATAAGCAGTAACAATATACGTTTATTAATATTCACTAGAACCGTTTAGCTTTTAGTATAAAGGAAACGTTATACTGGGGAAGTGCTTTGAAGGTGCCTCTGAATTGCTTTTATATTAAGTCGCACGCGATCTCAAAAGTCACGTAATTCATAAAGGTGGATTATTTTAAATGTATTTCTATAGCATGGAAAGGGTCACAGTGGGGGTCATTAAATAAAGTAGCACAATTTTATACTATGGGTAATAACGTTATGAGATTTGTTATGTATTTTGAAAGTGTTAAGGAAAATCATATTACATTATACTTTGCGTCAGTTATTGATCCATCAATCCAACAATATTGGTCCACGACATCGTAACATATTGGATAGAAAATTACCTCGCCACCGAGGCAAGCGTTCACGCAGGAGCACCTGAGATTTAGTTCCGACGTTTTGAAGAGAAATTAATAACGGCTTTTTGTGTCTGTAATTGCCATAGTAATGAAATCCTTGTGGCTAATTGCTTCCACACTTCACCGCAATAACTCTACTCGTGTTATGATTATAATACGTAGACTTGGCTTCGTGATGACGTCATCTTCCTAAGGTTACACAAGAATTAAAACGCTCACGGCCTAATGTTCCAACGCCACTCAAATGTAAGCGTCGCTTAAAATCTAAGTGGTGTCAAAATTAAACGAGGATTGCCGTAGAATTTGGAGTTTAAGCGTGAACTTAACCTGTAATACGATCTTAAATATTTGAGTGTCGTTAATGTATCGTTTTTAATAATAATATTATAAAATACTTTTGAAGTATTTCTTTGGATATTTGGGATACGCTGTTAGAAGCTTAAAGCTACACGTGTGTAAATTCTTTGGCACACAAGTCTTTAAGCTTCTTAAACCAGTACGCCGTCTTTATGTAGACTTTTACAAGAGTTTCATTTGTAAACGAAATTAACTCGATATATGTTACATGTTAGGCTTTTAACTTAATCAGGGTATAAAAAATATTACTAAATTATTTTAAATAACCTCGTGAATAAATGTCCTATATCCCTTTAGTGAGACGGAGGGAGACCACAATGCACGACTAGTAATAACCTCTTAAAGCAAAATTATTTATCAGTGTTTCTATGTCATATTTGTTTCTACACCATTATGTTTTTTACAATTAACATACAGATTAATTGGACTGTAAGCTTCTATAATGAAAGACACAACTCAGACGTAGAATTGGAAACATGTCTCCGCTGATCAGCCAGACTAATCCCCCGTCCCCACGCGAACAGAACACAAGGATTAATACAAGTCTGCTCAGTATTTTAATGTTCACTCTTATACACCAAAAATAGTATAGAGAAATTAAAACGCGATATATCTACAAAAGATTGAAGTATTTGATTATTTAAACTTTCGTGAGACATTTATAAACTAAAATTAAGCAGTTAAAAATTCACTTTTTAAGTCCCACTCATCCCTGAGGAAGAGCCCCGGAGAGTCCGAAAATAGTTGATATTGTAACCAAAACAACGCGTGAGTTTTTAGCCGCTTAATTTTTGTTTACGGATTTGCATAATTTTTTGAGAGATTTATCGAACGTTCTTATTGACGACGTTAATAAAGGGAAGTCATAGTCTATTGGGTTGTTATTTTATAGTTTAAGTATTGAATATATCTTTATCACAAGTGTAATGGACTGGTGCTCCTATCAAAGCGTAATTACCGGCAAGCGCGGCGTCGTCTGCGGCTTGCGGCGCTGCATTGACCACTGAGACATCTATTAAACTAAAGCCAGACACCGCATGCACATTACTTAAAACTAAAACACTGGAAGGAAACTAAATATTGTACTTACTCTAACTTACAAAATAAAAAATATGCATATTTATTGGCACAAAAAAGGCAACGATATTGTGGCTAGAGGTAGACAAATACTGTCAAACCTGGATAAACGAGAATCCTCAATAAGCGAGACAAATATCGCGGTCCCTTGCCTCTCGCTAATCCATATTCGACAGTATATACCTAAAAAAATACACAACATCGAAAAACGAAGTATTAAAATTAATTGAGCAGCATCTGAATTTACAAACAAGGAAATATTTTTAAATTAATGGTTATACAAACAACTAAATATAATAAGATTTTTCACATAAAACAATTTCAATACATTTCACATGTAGAGTAGCGACAATCCGCTATTCGAGGCCTTCATATCCCGTTTCCTCTGCGCTCGGCTCGGCTGAGCACAAACGCTAAAGACGGACGCTCACACTCCATTGCCTCGCTTAAAAGCCTACGCGAATCCTTAATCCGATCGCGGAGCTATCTAACATACGTGTTCAAGAATTCTTTACATTTAAACCATCTAAATTCCAGCAGATACAAGGCTGGTGGATTGATTTTCGCAAGAACGTGAATTACTCACAAAAAATAATACCTTATTGTGAGCCTCGCAAAATACGCGCTAGTCGTGGAGTTGACGAAAATGGCGCCCATCATTACAAACTACAATTATGTCTGTGGTCTTAACAACGGAAAAACATGTAAAATACATGTCATGTCATCTTTTATATTATTTTAAAGCAAGAGAGATAACAGTAAGATTTCACGAAGTCACGTTTATTATCTTGTTACTCGTATATTATGGTGTTGTAATAAAACAGTAAAGGCAGAACCGACTGGGTGTAGTGGCGTGCAGCAAGGGTCCGAGCGGGGCGGCCAGACAGACGTTACATATGTATGGCATACCGCCTTCACTTCACCCTCCATTTCTAAATGTCAATCACCTCGACGTAGAGGGATGTTGAAACGATATTTTAAGCCATTCCATACAATTGTGTTTACAATTTGCCAGTTTTAATATCTATGTTGACCAAGCAATTAGTAAAAACTTAGTACATGATGTATTTGGTACCATCACCTGATTTTCACTATAAAATGACTCAAAAAGTATTTGAAAATATTATTCGAGTATTTGTAATTGCAAATAGGTCGAGTTTGAAATTAAATGGATTTGCATTCCGCCGCCGCCGATGAAACCTATTTCAATCAGTTATCGATGCGACGAGGGCGAGCGCGGGGTGCGGCGCGGGGCGGGGTCGCGCGGCCGGGAGGGGGCGCGTGATGTTGCCAAACGAGGGCAATCAGTCCGCTACATCTACTATGAAATGCTCTTTCCGAATCATCCCCAAATTTTCACTGAAATTATAAAGGAAGAAATCTTTTTTTAATTCCTTTTAATGTAGCATTTGAATATGCGGCCATTATCAAAATCCGTTTTAGAGAAATTAAGCATTACGGAATACCATGTTTATTAGTTCACTAGCTAAGGGATCACATAATGTCTCTGAGTGCGGCAGTTACACTCTAGATGTCTACACGTAGGGATGGAACATTTAACAACGGAATGGTGAATTTAATAAAATAGCGCTAGATAACACCTCGGAAAGGATAGAGCAGACGTCACGGGCAGACCAACCGGGCGCGATAAACCGTTTAACTGGAACACTCAGCCTCTATTGTGGTATCTACAGTGTGAATGGCCTTTATTGTGGTCTGAACAGTGTGACCGAGACTTTGGATAATTTTTCACAGCTGTCTTTTGTTAGTTCTAAATAATAATAACACTCAAATGTTAAAGCAATAAGACCACTGAGCGTCATATTTAACATTGAAATCTGTAAACATCTACCCAAGTATAAAATTACAATACCTATTATCAGAAACTACGAGCATTAATTTGATGATAGTAAATGTATGTCGCTGAAGGCCTTGTCAGCGATCACAAGAGATAGCACGTTTTAATTCAGCTTGCAATAATATGCAAATGTGTCCCCATTCATTATCCACTCGTGGATGCCTCGCCGGAGCGCTTAGACATCAAAATCAGCGCCCCCTATTGCACGGATTAATATTACAATGAATTTAAAGTGCCTATGTCACGAATTAATTTTCAAACAAGTCTACACATGGGAAGTACTTTACTTTGATTATTTTTAAAACATGAATAATCATCGTATTAAAACCGCTAACTGACATTATTTTATTTCACTCACAAGTTTTGAAACTAAACAAATAGAAGTATTTCCTATTTGTTTAGCTCTAATATTTAAAGGAAAACATTACTCCAACAAAAGTAGAAAATAAAATCCATATTTACGGCCGTAACAATTACAATAAGACAGACACAAAAGCTTTGTATAACCAGAACAAAAGCTACTGTAACAATCACTCAGTAGCTACAGAAACATTAGCAAGCTGGGAACCGGCGTTAGTACACGCGGCCAGATTAATTAAAAAGCGAGCGCATTGTGTACCGCAATCCGCGTTTATTGCCCGATGCATCGCCATTGATTGCCGAATGAATCTTTGTATACAACACGTAAACGTAGATCAAATAATCATTTATCTTTCTGAATAACTTGTAGGGATAACAAAGAATTAGCAGCGTGGTGACCTCACTGATAAAGACGAGACTAAAGACATGAATGTAATTTAACGTAAATCTTATAGTAATATTATGAGCAACACAAATGTAGATATTTGAAAAATAAAATGGGCACTACAACCCCGTTTAGTAGACGGAAAGAGAAAGAGAGGAAGACCGAGGGGAAGTTATATAGACCAAATAAAAAAGAAAGTGGACGTCCTATCGTATCAGAAGGTCAAGATGTTGGCACAGGACAGAGATGGTGGGAAAGGACTCCAACGACAAGGTTGAAAACCTTAAATTAAAGAAGCAGATTACCCCGTGCGTTGCTACAAAGAATCTGGCAACATTATTTGAAACGGGTGATGAAATCGGTGCTCTATCTTGTTCCAACATAACAATAGTATATATTACAAAAGCGTCACAAAACAGTGTAATTCAAGTCGAACTTAAACACTAGACATGATATAGTGTCACTGAATTATAGCAAAAGGGAGCTTTATTTCAACGTGTCGCAAATATGCAAATGTGAGTTATTAATTATACAATCGCAGGCTGTCATCTGCACTCGACAGCGCCGCTGGTTGACTACTCCAAATTAATAAACCATTGCATACCAGCTTCAATTGTAATCATTGCTGACATCAAAATATTGTTTACATACATAGCAAAAGCTTTTTAATTTAATCAAAAAATGGAAAACTGACATGTCACTCTATTGAATGAGTTTGGCCTAGTTGTTACATGATTCGCTAACGGTATTCCTGTTTCATTTCACGACAGAAATCACATTTCATTCAGGTATTTCACAAAAAGTCAAGAGCGAATTCCTGAATACCTAATCAGGGTCAGTAGGTATTTTATTATTTACAACGCCTCTAGTGAAATTGTTAAATTCGTTAATTTAACAATTTCACTAGAGGCGTCGTGAATAATGTAAAAATGTAAAGGCATTGCTGGTCCCATTCCTTAGAAAATATGCGTTGGTAGTAGCTGAGGTGACATCAACTAGTAACAAATGGGACACTTACGTCATACACCTCTTGAGATGACGTCAGACGCCACCCCATGCAAATGACGGCTGTTGTTGCGGCCAGTATGAATATTTATATTACTCCTAAAATGCCTCAAATAAACCACAATATTGAGAATCTATGCATTAATTAATTCAATATGATAATGTATGTGATACAATATGTCTAAGATATTTCAACAGGATTGAAGTCAAAGATGAAGCAGCATTTCACAAAACAATTTTACCTTAACTTCAAAGAAGGCTTAAGAAAAGGAAATTATACTCACTGTTACAAAGGAGATAGTAATTTAATTCTAACAAAAGAAAACCGCAAACTTCAAAGGAACAACGTAGCTTAGAGAAATGCAGCCAAACATCTGGAGTGTTGGACAATAATCTTAGCTTGATCCACTTTAATCCCTTTAATTTTGCAGACGGATTTTCGCCTATTCGAGATGCAACAGGAATTACTGAAGTCTTATCAGGATTTACACAGAGTTTCAGAGATATTATGTTCATAAAATCGTTAACCGATTCCCTTGAGTAGGATACCAGGTCAAATAGAAAAGTGAACATCACCTTTGTCTGCCTACTACAAGCGTTTAGGAATTTTTTAATACAAGTAAACAACAATAACTTTTGTGACGAAAAAAATCCGTTTCATAACCTGTAGTAGTTAAATAGTTTCAAACAATAATTGATTGATAATAATAGAGCAAAATGCAATAGTTCTGTGAAAGCGTTAGTTTGTACAAAGCTTTGAACTGCAAAGCATTGGTGTCTCGTCGAGAGACGATGTCAAAAGGACGATTGTCTATGCCCAGAACCGCTTCAAACCGGTTAACTCGATTACCGTTGATTTGTGGTCACCGTTCACTGAAGACAAACGATCTATGTAACAATATGATTTGGATCTACAATCCATTTACTGCGCCTATTGTTTGGGTACAAAAACACGTTTGGACACATTTTCTGAATAATTTAAAAGTATCTTCTAGAACAAATTTAGCAACATCTTTCCATTTCCGAGGACTAGTAACCTTAATTGAAAGCAGACAATGACACTTATGGTTACAATATCATTACATTGTACGAAATTTGAATAGAACCTAAAATAAAATACGTGTAACACAAGGACCTGGACGCGGTCCCAAAAATAATGGAAAGCGAAAATAGGCTTACATCTCAAGGGTACAACTGGATTGTTCAGAAAATTGCGTTTGTGTAGCGTGTACAACAAAATAATAAAATAAATATTAGAAATAAGGTCACTATTACTGCTAGGATAAATAAATATCAAACAAGTAATAGTAAACAAAATGCAGAATTTGCTGCAAAGTTAAAAATGCTTTGATAAAAATATTTAGAGCATAAACTAGCTTCCCAATAACAAAACAAACTAAAGTATACTATGGATTATAATAATATTAAAGTTGATTGTGCTTTCATTTGGTTATGCTAGCGTGGAAACATTAAATGAGCTGCAAACGAGTCTGATGTAAAGCGACCGATATGACAACGAGATAGTCCATTCGCGGACTATTGTGTATTATAAAATGCCCTCTGGTGTCATGTGCAAACCTGCATACAACGTCTGTTAAATAAACATAACTTAAGCAAAAAAATTAAAACATTTTCATAAAATTTTGTTCTAAATGCACTAGAACTTTCCTGAAAAATGTAAAATTCCAAACAATTTTAATTACAAATGTTTGTTGCAGTTAACCCCATGAAATGTGAACTACTACTGTGAACACTATACTGAATATTTCAACAAATAACCGGAGCATAGTAATCAATGTAGGGCCGCTACGTAATAGAATTACTTTTTTCAATTAGCTAAAGGAAATACTTTCCATCGAAGCAAGAGCAATAAAACGTGATATGTTGTCTTTCGATTTTCGGTTAAACTCTTTTTGTTTCAACAAAATTAACAGTAAAAGTAAATGTTAGTCGAAAATAATACATTTGTTCTCAAATACAAAGAAAAAAACATTTGAAACCCCATTGAGAGCATTTAATTCCATATCATTTCGTTGAAATGTCACTAACAATGCAATTAGGTTCAAAAATTGTTAGGCAACAAAGAATTAAGTGACAAGGAAATTTAATTCCTTACATTACTTATTACAAGAGTTAAGCACAGAGCATTGGAGCTAGAGCTAGGGTGAGTTCACCTCAGCTGTCATTGCATCTAGTAGTTCATTAACGCAACCTTCCAGACAAAGGAGTCTCAAGTAAATGAGTTTCCCGAAGCGGTAAACTAGCGAGAGCACTTCTCTACACTTTTAAATTAAAATTGCAAATTCAAATGGATTTACTTGTTAAGTACTAGATGTTACAATGACAAAAGTGTTTGAATAACGTTTTAATTAACTAGAACTCTAAAAAGGACGTGACCTGTTTTCACTACGTTTTGATAAAACTAATTTACTTTGCTTTAATTTTATGTATTTTCAGTTTACTAGAAACTAATAGGTACTCGGAATTAGTTTGCTAATAAATTTTATATTAGTTTAGAAAATTAACATGTCCAAAGTTAAAATAACCAATAACCAGAGTCAAGCCCCATAGAAAAGGTAACTTTGTTATTACGTTTCTACACTAAAAAATAGTAAATACAAATTCACTTATGCTACTTAAAAGTTTATTACGTAAGTAGTGAATAAAATTATAAAATAGTAATGAACATGGAAGAGGTAAATTAGTCTCATATTATGCAAAGTTCTTTTGATCCACTTACGAGAGTCGTACGCGAGTGCGACAAGCTACTGCCGTCGACTGATACAAAACTGTCACGTATACAACTTCACAAACAATGTATCCTCGCTTATATTATAGACATTAAACTAATGCTTTGAATTAATCTCTATTTGTTATCATGTCTGTGTTATAAATAAAGTCAAACTCGCTGAAATGGGGCTACTGTGGCTTGCAACGGCCCATTTCTAGACTCACAATTTAGACAGCTTATTTAAATACGTCCTGGGTTTGAGTGTAACCCTGGACTCCCCACGTATCTGTAAGAGGGCGAGAACAAATATCAAAATCTAAACCTTGCATGAGAAAAAGTTAATAAACTACACTTAAAAGTGCAAGTACATATTCGACAATTTTGTACGTATAATGTAAACATTTTCTATAAAAATATATATCACTAACGCTGTTGGAACAGTACAATGCTTTCAAAACACCGAGAGCTATCTTTGTGTGGCAGCTGTGCGAATCCGATTTTACTTTACGCTACAAGTGACAGCGTTAAATGGGAACCATCGCCGCACGAGCTCGCTGGATCATCCCCAACCGTGTTGAAATTTATACTTAAAATTTTAATATTCATCGCAAAAAGGAAATTGCCAAATCATTAAACTTCAGAATGTAGATGTGTGTAAATATCATATTTACCAGCTCACAAGTAAGGAACGCCTAAATCTAACAGACTCTTAGAAGTACGAATTTACTGAAGTGTTCGCTCCTTCCATTTACCAACAGTCCACTTCCACAATTTTTAAAATACTTTTTAATTTATTTTGAAGGAAAATTAATTATTTTATACTTGGTATTAATATTTTAAGGAAATAAGTATGATAGCTGACAACTATACCAAGTATGAAAAAGAACGAAATGAAAATGAAAAAAGAAAAACGGTAACTTAACACATTTCAGATCAAGAATTACGTCTAATCCTAAGAAGTTGATTGTGCGGGATATTAAACAATGTAAATTAGGTCATAATTTATTAAAATTGCCAATGGAACAATAAAAAATAAGCAAAAATTGGAAAATTATGTAAAGCTAACCATTAAAACGGTGTAGAAAGAATTACCAGTACTGTCGTGTTGAGAGATGGCGAAACTCAGCGGCTGGAATGGTTCCAAACATTTCCACGGTACAAAATGTAAAATAATTGTATGTAAAACGGGAAGTTTTATAACCAGTTTGAAATTAAAATAAGGTGCGGAGATGGCGCCACTGCGCTTTTGTCCTTACCGCAGTCCCAAACCCGGGTCTTGAATAGTTAAGCATTTTTAACTCTTATTTGGACGAATTATTCTTTCTTTTTCGCAAATATGTTTTCCACAAAAGCTATTTATTTTTATTTCACAGATTATGTAATATCCTTGACATTCAAAATCACGATAATTTCGATCTTACTTGTTGTATATCATCAAATATTTTATATACATATTTTATCATACAAAACCAAACAATGAACATAAGCCTACCAAAATAATCCTGCCTGTCGATTTTAAACAGTAAAACCATTGTTTTATCCATCGCACGGGATGAAAAATAACAGACCAATGAAATAAAACACTCCATCAATCGTGTCGCCGGACGGAATAAAAGACAAATATTGTGGGAGTTTCACCGCGCAACTGGTATCTTTCCCCTTCCCTGGACAGAGTAACTAATGATAGTGAAACATAAGCTCAATAACACTACTAGTGATAAATTACATTATTTTATCAAGGGTCAGGTAAAGATATTATTCCAAAATAAAGATGTGTGCATATTAAAAAATACCAAAAAGGTATAGAAAAATTTAGTCCACAAAAAACTGACATATTGATAAGTGATATCCGAACGATATAACCTAACTTTACCTCAGCGTTTTCGTACTGACATTTATTATATTTTATTAGGGTCGTCTATACTCCCACATGTTCTTACTCCATTACCTAATAATGTCTTATCAATATTAATATAAAAAATAGACAAAATATCATAAAATCAAATAATGTTTTGTCATATAATAAAGAAGAAAGTATTTCAAAAGACAATGATACTCTGTAAGATTATTAAATAACTAAAACTATGACTGCATAAGATACCTATAACATATTTTTTTTCATAAAAATGCTAACATCTAAGTGCTGGCAATATTCTTCACTTCGCTCTAAAGTTGATTACCAACCCTTCCAAGAACTACTAAAGGTTCACAAATGAAATTTTATTCTCATTTCTATCGCTACTTGGAAGTGAGAATTTTTATTACTAAAACATCTCGGGAGTACAATCACTTTTAAATATACAGCAACTTACCTTGGAATAAAGTTACTTATTCATAAATATATGCAAAAATCTAGAATAACTCTAAATGCTTTGTATGTATGTAGATCGGCCAGTGATGGGCTCCATTTTTCCCCAACTCCACGACTAGCGCGTATTATGCGTGACTTCACACATATCTTTAAATTTCTTCGCCGATATTTGCACGTTGTACGAGTATCACGATGTTTTCCTTCACCGTAAGAGCGTCGAATATGTACATATGAAAATCGAAAACACATTGGTACATAGTGGGATTCGAACTCGGGACCTGCAGTTTACAAGTCAAGAGCTAAAACCCTTAAGCCACCGATACTCTTCTAAATGCTTTATTTTTTGATTCACAATTTTAAAGCAAGGGAAAAGCTTCTGTCAATATTTTTAATTATATTTATTGTGCTAAGTAGCAGATTATAGAGCTTAGTTTTAACACGATGTTATAAGTTATAATTTACATCTCTCATATCTATAGCCAACAATCGGAACCAATGGACTATAATAGAAATCCTCTTCGAACAAATACTTTATCTCACACAACTAAGTGTGACAAATTATTGTTAGCTGGCTTTATCAAATTTGTCTCAGCTCGACTGCATCTAGCACTCTATTGACACCTTGGAGCCACCGCAAGCCGCACGGGCGAGGGATTCTTTGATAAATGAATTTCACAGAGAGGGCGCTGCCAGCATTTCCTCGAAGCGCATCTCAGCACGGAATTAAATTCTTGATATTCAATTTAATTCACTACGAAGGAATATCTTCGAATGTCAGAAATTCACGGTGATATTTAGAGCTTTTAAAACCAATCTTTACAAATAAAGTAAGGGATGAAACTGACGCACTCAGAGTCGTTGGTGGTCAGTATGAACCCCTGTACCGAGGGTCTGCTTAAATATCCATTAACCATTCGTGAGTGTCACTGTAAGAGTTCTAATTTTTTAATTAATCCGGCCAACGCTTATTTCGAATCTCAAATTCCCATCAAAACCTATAAAACTGTTTACTTTCCTGAAATAAATAAACGTTAAAGCGAACTCTATCCCAAACATTTCGGCGCAATAATTAGAACCTCTCAAAGTGCACTAAATGAAAACGTTCAAACTCGACGCTTCTGTGCTTTTGTTTGCAGTGTGGCGCATTTAAACTCTATAGAGCTTTCAAACGCTTTCTGTTCCAAACTGGTAATGTAGACTTTTTTCTCGCCAAGATGGTAATCAGTGTCTTCAAAGTGTACAAAGTGTTTGGAACACAACGTCGTCTTGCAGACATTGCATTAGATAAACCCTTTATATTACGCTCTCAAGTGCGAACACGAACGCCAACCTAAAAATCCCGTGATTTAAAGCATTTCTATTTTTATATCCCAATTTGCATTAGCAAATCGAAAAGTTACCCCATTATCACCAGAAATCAATTTGAACTTTTATAACTTTATGATTGAGTGTTTTATTCATACATTTGCTTTATCTTTCACAACTTGTTACATTCTGGTATAGATTACGAATGAATAAAAAATATAAAGAAAACATGATATAAAGAAGCTGTACATAGTTGTCAATCTATGACTACACGCAGTCATCCTATCAAATATTGACCTGCGTGATACTACTGATACGTACATCGTTATCTCAAGTACTATGCCCAAACCTAATAAAGCTATCACAATTACCGTCACCCAGCACACTCTGATAACACGTAACAAGCGTAATAACTGACAGGGTAATACCAATACTCCATTGGAAATTCTTTAACAATATTCCAATGTGTTAAAGTATATTTGGAGAAAAATTGAGATGACAAATTTTATACTGGTAATATAAATAAAGTATATGCGTATAAAGGGAGACCAAAGCTCCGGTGGTTAGACAGCGCAAATAGGAGACCAGAGCTCCGGTGGTTAGACAGCGTAAACCAAGAGGAGAAAAAAGTTGGCACTATTAATTGGAAGACCGCGGCCAAAGATGAGACTGAAATGGAAACAGCTGCATGGCAAGGTCCACAAAGGGCTGTCGAGATACAAGAAGAAAAAGGATTTTACAGACACTAAAGACTATGGACTACCAAGCTAAGAATATTACTAGGTATTAGACCTGGACTCATCAGAGATAAAGCACATTTGCCAACTCACACATTTGTTGCTCTACCACTGTTATTACTTTAGTCAGTTAAGTATAATTATTATTTTGGTAGCAATTATTTTATGGCCATTATTTTCATATACGGACATTTCTCTCAAAAAGCTCATTGTTTTGCTTAATTGGTATTTATAACAATCGCAACCACCACAATGGTCTCTGCCTCAACAAAAGTTTTTAAAAAACTTGGACGTAAAAATCCATTAAGGATAACAAAAGCTTCAATTCCATATTGCGGAATAACAGTAATAATTTGTACAAATACATGGTATATGGACATTAAAATGTCCCTTCTAAATATTGGGAATGGGATTTGATGTTCTATCGCTAACATATACAAATAAAAATACGTATCTCTGTGTATCCAGTAAACAATTTTGTAGTCAGGGCCGTAATATCAACAGACGACACAAAACTTTCGCAACCGCACACCGTATATTTGCAAACAGAGTCGTATATAATTGTTAGTGAAACTGACTTTCCCTCACTCGGCCACGGTCCGTCGTCCGGCTAACTAAACTAAAACTATTTCACAGAACAGAGCACTATAATTTCCACCGGAGTACACGAATGACGTAAATGTTACCTGTTTAAAGTTTAACTAAATTACTAACCCGAGTAAAGTGGGGTAATGCAAATTTTTATGTACTCGCTGAGAATATCTACAGAGTAAATCTCTGTATGTCTGAATAGATATTTGAACAGTACATTAAAAGATTGTAGACATTTCAACATTTTCGTGGAACATTCTGCAAATCTACGGGAAAAAATATGGTTAAAGAAAAAGTGACTACAAAAAGTACGTAAGCTACAAAACATTACAGATACTTGAAATTAGCATTGCATTAAAATAAAAGTTAACTTTACCTAATTGAAATAGAGGGCACTTAAATATTAAAGCCCTCAGTCATTAGGGGCTCGCTGCGGACAAAAGCTCGGCGGCGCTGGGCCTTTCCGTTTTCATTCGGACTTGCCTCGTTTACAATTATTACTTGGAGCTTGTTACTAGTGTAATGATCAGAATTTTTTTTTAATACCACATGTGCAAAAGTAACTTCTTGATAAAATACTAATACAATTTAGATTTTTATATGTCTGAGGAGCTATCAACGCGGAATACCCTTCCCGAAACAAGGATTGTATGGTTTATCACCACTTCAAATTCCATGACAACGAAAGTTCAAGTCTAAAGGTTAACACGAACAGTGCAATGGTATTTCACTTAGCTAATTTGGTATATGTCAATGACTTGTCTGTTGTGTCACCTCGACTTTGACCGTAGCCTTTTCTACAAGTCAACTTTTATAAATAGACTGTAATCGATATATTCGTTCACATGTTTCTCTATCTATATTAATAACTGGCTGTTCCTCGCGACTTTGTCCGCGTGGAATTAAAAAATATAGCCTATGTGACTCAGGGATTATCTATGAGTGAAAGAATTTTTGAAATCGGCCCATTAGTTCTTGAGTTATTTCAATACATACAAAATACAAATATTCAAAAATACAAAGTTTCTCTCTTTATAATATTAGTATAGACAAATCATGAATACATCAACACACAGTTTAAAATACTGGCCATGTGTAAGGCGCCATCATCATCAACCCGCTCTTTTCCTTACGGAGAGTCGGCAGAATATGAGTCACTTTTCTATGCATCTGTATCAGCCGTCATAATATTGTACTCGTATATTGTTTCTTCTAGAGTATGGCAACAATACTACATGTACCTTTGATAATTTGCATAATTTTCCTTTAGTCTTACCGCATTGAATAGTTAAACTAGCTCCTGTCATACGTCTACGCCAGGTCAGGTCGGCTTACAACTGCCTCGCGTGTCAGTAATCGCTTTTCCAACTGAGGTTAACGTCCTCTAACACATTACTTATCCGTTTATTTTTAAAACTTGGCAAAATGTACAGATAATCTATACAACAAGTCATGCACAATGACATTGCTAACAGTAATAAAAAACGTTTATTTGCCTTTTACTTCTGAACTTATAAAAATATTGTTTAACCAAAATTAGAGAAATGGGGACAAAAATCAGAATTGGGAGAAATGTAATACTGTAAGATAAAGTAAAATAAAAAAAAGTAAAAGCAATGGCATAAAGTATTTTAATATCGAGCGATGTCAACCGTAGCAGTCATTCCATTCTAAGACCCTTTTCAATTGTTGGCAAAGAGGAAGGATTACTTATATTTTTTTATTCATCTCGAAACAGTATTCTTTTCAAGCTATTTTTAATGTAAGCCCCGGAATACTTGCACGGGATATCTTTCAGTGACAGGCAACTTCTTTCGTATTTTTTTTTAAATAAAAATAGATACAATAAAATCATATTCTACGGTTACTAGCTGGCTAGCAGATCTGTATTAAAAATGTCTTTTAACGAAGTTGACTTCCAATTCAACTGTATTAAATTTAATAAGTAAGCCATCGAATTTATGAAACTATCCATTTTACCCGTAGTCCAGTAAACAACTTAAGCTGACGTAAAAAGTGTTTTAAATGTAAATTTAAATAGTGAAAAGGGAAGTTGTGCGGGCAGCGAGCAGTCCTACAAACAACTTTGTTAATTTCGCCACCGCGGCTCGGCCGAGGAAACTTGTTCGCCAAACGAGCGCACTCTGTGAACAACATTGCCGCTACCTTTACCTGAACAACACTAACAACAAACTTAGCTTATTACATATTAAACCTCTACCTTAACCGACTTAATTGGAAGTGGGTTATAGGAAATTTACAGAAGGGGGCAAACGAGCTTCAGAAACACCGAACTGGTCAACGACGCCCATGGACATTCGCAACACTGGAGGAACTGCAAAGGCGTTGCCGGCCTGTTAAAAACAGATAGAATGTCAGGAAGTTGAACTAAAAACTCATAATGCTGAAGACTTCAACATTTGAACAGTATTATAAAAATGTATCCGATATATACAGTAGTTTTAAAATATCCGTTAAAATAAAACACACACAATGATATAGCGACGTAGTCAAAGATGTTACAGTCAAATAGTCAACGTCCAGACTTTATTCTAACCTTTGAGTGCATGCTACGCGATTTGTAAAAGTTGAGCTATTCCGTGTCCCGCTTGCAAAGCAGAAAGCGAGTCAAAGAGTTCGATAACGAGCTCACAGATGTTGCTAACTGAGTTAACCTTACCTATCGGATAGAGCTAATACAAGCTATACTGATTCTGAGTAAACAGTTTTGCTGTATACACGCAATTGATAAAAGTAATTTGCGACAAATTGCATTAAAAGCTTAAAGACGAACCAAGTTTGTAGCAAAACTACCCACCCACTCCCAAAAAGTCAGTCGATTAACAGATATTATAACAATTGATAAGACTAATGACTTTATAGATACGACATGTTGGTCAAATTGCACATCATTAGTAAAAGCATCCACTGTTGCCAGTTTTGGAACATGTAAAACATCGTTACCTCTATTTTCCAACGAGAAATTGTGGGACACTGTATTTTTTGTGTAAATTCACGTTAAATGGCAAACATTTTATCAACAACAAATGGTCATCATAGAATATGGAACAGTATAAAAAGCGTAAAATACAGCGCGACGCTGAAAAGGGCGTCCGTCATTAAAAAGCGTTATCGTAGCGATAAACCATCGCCAGTGGAGAGCCGATAAAAACGAACCGAGAGCTTTTGACGCTACGACTGCTACTACTTTTACATTGCAAATGACGCCAACAAAAAATATTTTCTTCTTTGAAATAGTTATATCTATTTTACGCTGTTGTTCCGTTGTTATTCTATAGAAAATTCAACAGTGTAAAGAAGAAAAAAGAAGGAAAACATCGTAATGCAACCTGCACATATCGGCGAAGAAATTCAAAGATATGTGTGAAGTCACGCTAAATACGTGTTAGTCGTGCAGTAGCCGAAAATGGAGCCCATCATAGGTCGAACTACATACATACATACATAGTTTAATATACTGAATTAAACAAAAAGAAACATGAAGTAGTCATAGTGTTATCAAAAAGTACGTAACACAATATAAAGGGGATATCTTAACAACATAATAGCGGAGTGGCTTTTAGTCGTCGTCCGCAAAGACTGGCAGTCGTAAACTGTTAACAATTGTTCCGTTCAAAGTGCCAGGTGGAAATGGAACATTCGAGAACCGGACGTCGCCGCTCAGCTCGCAGCCTCCCGCTGTACTGTGCGAGATAACGTCCCGACCGCCCGACCAACCGCAATTACACATATACGTATAAATAAAATAGCAAAATTTCTTCTGATTGTCTCATTTAGATAACCTTCTAATTATACTAATGTTACCACCATATTTGGTCGTGGAGTTGACGGCGAGTTGGTCGCCTATAAGACAGACAGAGGAAAACGAGCCCATACAGCTAACTACTATTAGCTAACTAACTACCATAACTAACTACCATATTTATTTTTGCTTTTCAAAGTAAAGTAACTAAAGAGTTTTTGACATAAACAAATGAACAGCAGAAAAACCAGTTGTATCTTCAAGAACAAAAGTCTAGACGCTTTCAGCCAACTTTGGAGACCGCGGTACCTTCGTGACAGTAACTTCAAGGTCGTACTGACTGTACAACAATAGCTATACCTGACATTTAATTAACCTGTAATCTGTGAACTACTGACCTTACAAAATCGATGAATCTATAAAAGGATAACATCCATATTGCATATTTAAAACTGGGTCATAAGCTAGAGCAAGCGTAAGTGAAGTGGGTAGCGAGAGCTCTCGTACCGTCCGGTATCCAGCGAATGCAACATTGCATATCATTTTTAATATGCGCTTTTCAATAAGTTCAAAACGTTTTTGTTACACAATCGAGGTATAAATATTACAAAGGCAGCATGCAAATTATCATTATTAAAATTCACATCAACAAAATCAATTAACATTATAAAATATTAAAAAAGTATAGCCTGTTACGAGTAGATTAGTTGCCATGAAAAACAAAAAGATTCCAAATAAATGTCACTTTATTTAACAAGTTAGAATAGACGTAGACGATTAATCACATTTAGCGAAGTTCCACTTGATAGCGTTGAAAGTTTAAAAGAAAAGTTTATAAAACTGTACCGCTCTCTTCATAATCCTTATAAAATTAAGTTTTTCAATACAATTATTAA
>QDHC01002199.1:835589-849208 GCA_013186455.1 Papilio dardanus tibullus
TCTGGAGCAGTGTCCTATTTCTAGATTAAAAAGTTACATCAGCCAAGTCAGCTAAGTGTTGGACAGTCCAAATCAGAACTGGAGCAACCTTTCATAGTTCCACAGCTTTATGAGTTATGGATGTTAAACAATAAACTATTTCATAATCACTTAATTCAAAGATTCAAAAAAGGGGAAGATGGATTCGACAGACGCAATCCTGGGGGGTTTACCCAAAGTACATTCGCTACGAAGCGATTCTATAGCGAATGTCAAAAAAGTATGAAACTGGCAATGACCGTCGATATCTCACACGAGACAAGCATATGACTTATCGAACGCCATCGTTATTTGCATACATTTTTGTCAATTCCATCAGCGATGTCGCCAATCGAAAAGTACACAAAGTACTACCCAAGGTAGCCCCCTGAACAGGACAGAGTAATGTCTATTTTATTCCCCGTCGAGTGTGTGCAACGCATCATCATATTGTTGTAGAGGTATATAAATTGACTGCCTTCCACCTTGCTATAAAGTATCTGAAGGGTTCACATAATTTGGGCTATCTTAAAAAATCTTAATAAACTTAAAATAAAAGAATACAGTAAATGTGGTCGTAATAACTGTCAATTGTTTTAAAGGCAATAAAATTAACAATTATCCAGATCAGCGCGCCGGAATGAACTGAGTTCTGCAAACAGAAACACGAAGTGAAGGGTTCGCATTCGAGGAAGCGAGCAATGTAAATTATAGTTAACGCCATATTTTAAAACCCTTTTAAAAAGCTTTTTCGAGGGGTTCTTTAACTGTTGAAAATTATCTTTTGTCTTAAAAAATGTATACGAAAAGTATTTGCTTCAGGGGAAACGAAACGTTTCTTTAAATCTGAGAAAACTTTGTTTGAAAAGGTTTTACAGTTATTATGGAACTCATATAATACCCGTCTCTGGAACTGTCGTAAAAAAATATGTACTAATATTAAAACTTTAATAAGATACGTACGTAGATAACGAAGCAATAAAAAATATTACGACTCAATACCATTGGTAGTTAGCCTTAGATATCTTGCAACGTTATTCAGAAGCCGAGGAAAGAGAAAGCATTAAAAAGTTTAACTGCTAAGTTAAATATAAACACAGCAATTCAAGTTGCGGTTCGAAAGCCGTAAAAAGGAATAACAAATGTCCAGAATTACAAAATAATCCAAGCAAACGATAAAACTACGTTCGAAAACCATTTTAAAAATGCAAATATTCATAACCATCAACTTTTGCAAGACAAAACCTTAAAGTATTAGCTAAAATGTAATGGTCTATTATTCCATTTTATCATCAATCAGGTTCAACTGTTCAGTGTTTTTTGAAGATAAGACGAGCTTTCTTTTAGATCTATGTTTATAAGTTTCTTCTTCTTCTTTAATTTAAGGTTTTTAACCTTGTCGGTGGAGTTCTTTCCAACACTCTCTTTCCTGTGCCAAGATCTTCTGATCTCTTGATCTTCTGATACGACACGACTTCCACTTTCTAAATAAGTTTATAAGTTTGTAAATTAAAATTATAACATGAATCAAAACTAAGTTATATTACTTGAACCATATGCTGCATTAAACATTGAATAAGAGGAACAACTCACGGAAACCCCTTTGCGCTTCCGGGAATTCATTCCTACTTAAAAGTTGGCACTCATTTTCAACCCCAACTTTCTTAGATGGATTTTACATACCTAGAACCGAGTTCACAATAGTTTTCATATTTGAAGACTAACTTAGGTAATTAACACTTAAAGCGGTAAATTTGCATAAAATGAAACACTGATTGCCACGCTCAGAAGTCCCTGAGCGTAGCTTGATTACGGCTTCACTAAGGGAGACCTCGAGTCACTTTAAACGATGCTGTTAATAATACAATACAATTAAGGACAAAAACAGTTATATGATAATTTTGCATGAGCAGTTTACGTAAATATACCATGGCGAAAGTTCGTGACCGCAAACAACTTTGAATACTACGCCAGAGTAAAAGCTGGCAGGCATTATCTACATAGACTTCTTGTTTATTAATCTTTCTCTAATGTTCTAGACAAACTTTCGCGACTGAAACTATAAATCAAATCCACGATACTGCTTAAAATACGGTAAAAAAAAACAAACCCTCAAAGTAACACAAGGCAAAGCACAAATATATTTTCATGTAACCCAACAATTAACTCTGTCCTAGATTGCATTAAAAGTTTCGAGAACCCTTCCATTTTAATAAATGAAAAAGTTGTGTTTGAAAGTTTGAAGCACTCTGCACTCCCCAAGTTTAATAACAAATATAAATCTAAACCAAAATATTAAACGGGCATTACTGGACGAGTTAATTGAATTTATTTAAATTGTTCAAAGTATGTTTTGTATAAACTAAAATTGATAAAACTACTCGAATACTTAGATGGTGGTAAGAATGTTCCTAATCTTCCCCTTAGTTTAGTCCCCTTTTCGTATGATACAACCCACACTAAGGGACTACAAATTGACCAAAAAACAACTCTGAGTGCGTCAAATATATCTACACCAATAACCAATATAGCTTCTATTTATTCAAGCTCTCGAATGTTCGTAAATCAGTAGGCAAGTTTGATTGCACGTGCATGACTCGCAGATACGTCCGCTGAAAGGGGCTCGAAGTTTAATTGTCTTCCGAATATCGAAGCATGAACCGCATGCCACTAACATAGGAATCCATTAATCATGTAAACATGCATCCACAAATAAACTACAGAATAAATTGTAGTAGGTAATATAGTCAGACTTGGATAAGCGGGACATATATCGCGGTCCTAGTGTCTCTCGCTTCTCCAAGTTCGACTGTAGTAGCTATATTAAATTTCCCTTAAATCAGAGTGCTTAAATATTCAATTTCCATTGTGTATGACTATTTAACCGACTTCTTTAAAGTATAAGTAAGCAAATGGGCAAGCGATCTCCTGAATTAACTAGAAGGGCGAAGTGACGGCTGCCTATACACATTCGCCATTACAGATGCTGGAAGAATAGATATTGGTTCAAAAATACACAAAGAAAACCTAGTTACTGTATTATTTCCAGTCTTCCAAACGAGGATTCGAGTCTTAATCGACTTACATACATATAGAATTTGCCAGACATTGTAACCGAAGGCAATTCAATACAGAGATCCTGTAGCAAACTTATTCCTTACATCTCTCTCAAGTAAGTCTGATATATTACAAAAAGCTAGTCTAATAATGGTTTATTTATATTCAAGTCTAAATAAGTCTGGAAAGACGATTGTAGATACACCTGCGGCCGCATTAAAAGCAAATTTAAACCCCCGCTTTGTAGAAGACATTCATTTTATTCGTGTTTATATTCCAAAGGGTTGTTCAATGTGACTTAAAAAACAACAATAGTAATAGAAAATACAATCTTATTAAGTTTTCTTTGTAGCTATTATTAATATGATCTGTTTAGTAATAAACAAATTAATGCACCAATACAAATATAAGGATGCTTCTTTGCTGCCGCGAAATACGAGAAGGCCTCATTTTAGTCTACTTTCTCTTCCTATAAGGAAATGATGGGAAGGAGAAGATGATTGGCGGGGGGGGGGGGCATAGGAAGAGGTATTATCCTCTTGCTGTGCCTCTCCTCCTCCGTAGATTAAGGGTAGGCAAAGCATCTGCAGTTGCACATGTCTATGGGTAAGGGTCGCTTCGGATTTTTCAGCGAATCCTGGTGGCCACTTGGGCGTTTACCACTTTGTTACAAAACATTGAATCGTCAGGAGTGGACTCAGCTATTAGAAACTAGCATGTCTAACGTACAATTTTATCCTACTCCATTGCAAGTAAAGTAAAAAATTCTTCATAAATATCAAAAACAAACTCCTATCTCGTGTCAATTAAGACCCCCGAGTTTATGTAAATCTGGCAACATTTTCACAAAACTTTTCCCTACCGTACACATCCCGCTCCGAGTCATGCATATAATGAATGTTGGTATTTGTATAGCGAAAACTCTAAAACAACCCGACGCTAATATTAAACCATGATAAACATTCCTTCTACTTTATTTATTCTGTCTAATGTTCGTGCAAGCAAAATATTAAAGCTTTTCGATTAAAAATAATTAAATTACTTTAATGAATATACCGTTGGCTTAGTCAGAACAAAAAGGTTTGCATTATTTTTTTTATAAATAAATGGGGATGGATTATGGAAACCCAAAGTTAGAAAAAGCTGTCTATTTCACAGTGATCTCTTATCATAAGATATCTAAAAGCTAGAAATATTTATTTAGGTATACTTTGCTATCTTGTTATATTAAAAAGGAAACCTTTAGCAAACATTATAAGGGTAGTAAACGTATATCGCTTATGATATTGATTTCAGCGAAACCTTACGAAAATTTGATGAGTCCCGTATAAAGAAACTCGAAGGTTATACGGGGTTTGTATGAGCGCGAAACGTATCGGAAAGTGTGTACCCCCTTTCGATTTACTCAAGTCTCACGTAAGATGACGGCATAGAGAAAATCTAAAGGGATATCTTCACGGTACAGCGCCCGTGAGGAGACACGATACTACATTGTATTTACGAGGGATGTGCCAATTTTAGGGACATATCGATATATTTTATTTTAAAAGTTTTATACCTGCACTGACTGTCGTGTGTCTAATAACAGTAGTTAACAAGGAGAGTTTGTTTGCGTAGCTTATTCGTCTGAAGAGGTCGAAACGTATACCTACTGCTTTTCGATAGAAACTAAAGAATTAGAAATGATAAGTAATGAAATATTGGCGTATCGTTAGCAATTGGCAGCTTTTTTTGCAGTGACGTAGTTCAACGTAACATGTATAATGTAGTTTTATATCGAAAAAAAAGGCACATCACTATTTCTAAGTGTAAACGGAAAGTTGATTTTGTCGGGAAATTGAAAGCGACGATAGTTCGTGAACGTCATTAAAGTCTAGATTTATAGTTGCAATTTATAATAAAAATAAAATAAAATTCATTAAACATTAACTAACAGTACTCGTATGTAATACAAATACATTAACTTGAACTATTGAAGCTATAGCAACCTAAAACAATAATTAATTTAAAAAAATATATTTCGTTAATAATGTAGGAATCGAACTTGTAACTCTGTTTTTACGTTTTCAAAAGATCATTGTACACTCCACAATGTCGGATCGTTTCTAGAGCCTACAAAAACCATAACAATGCATCTCCATTACCAAAAAAAATATCGACTCACACCGTCGCCTAACAACTTTCATAATAAAAGCATAACTAAATAAAAATACCAATTGTTGATTACAACTCGTAAATATTTTGAATTCTACGCAACTTTGGAAATTAACAAAAAAGCTCTCCGCTAATGGTGTGAATCATTAAGAGCAATTAATCATAAACGGAAAGATGTTAGCCGAGACCAAACCGCCAAGCATTCGCTTTTATTAACGCATTTCGTAACGACTATTGGATGAAAATGAAATTTACCATCAATTCCTAACAATAAGCAAAAAAGACGCTTCGATGATTGTCACATGGTTTATAAAATATTATTTCCTATCATTTCAAATAATGGGTCAAAATTATTAAGAAATCCATAAATTATTGATAAGCACTGTGTAAGTATTTATTGTATTCATGATATAACTTAACACAACTTTGTAAAATGAATAGAATCTAACTGGTCTTATGAACTCAAACCAACTACATTTTAAGTAAATAGTGAAGAGGCTACATGCATCGGATATTCCGTGAGCTTTGGCAGGGACCTTACCATCTGTGCATGCTGAAAGGTAATTTTATAATATTTATTTGAGAATTATTTTTTTTTAGATTAAAAAGTGGCAAACAAGCAAGCGGCCACCTGGATTCATTGAAATAGCAAAGCGACCGCTGCCCATGGACATCCGCAATTGCAGATGCGTTGCCTTTGAGATTTACTACATATTAAAAATTACAGAAATGCATACAAACATGAAAATTTTACATTGCAAATGTACGAATAAAACTAATTTCCAAATTCTTTAACTTATCAGTTGTCCCGAAAAGATCTGAGACTGGTTCTCCTAGGCTATCAGCACTAGGCTACACGGTAAGCCAGTGGTAGTTTGAGGGCAGGTCTAGTCCTCTGCCTCTTAATATGTTATTGTTAATTATGTTATCATGTATGGGTATCATATTAAAATGTGAAATATCCTTATCCTTACATAGTATAAAACAATAACGCTTTTTTATATTTGTCCCTATATATGCTTGAATCTATAAAACTATACAACGGATTTTGACGCGTTTTTAATAGATAGTGATTCATAAGGAAGGTTTTCATGTATAATACATTCACAATATAGTAGAGAAACACAGATAATTTAGAGGTTTTTAAAATGATGTCGTAAATTAACATATTTTAATTCTTACATTGCAAACGCTGCAGTATTTAGTATCAGCATTATACCTGTTTGCACCCATGCGAAGCCGGGCCGGTCGCTAGTGAATAAATAAAATAGTTCTCTGTCTGGAGAACTAAACAGAAGAAAGTGGAGAGGAATTATCCTGCAGGCTTTCCAAGAAACATTTAAATAATATATTCGGCTCAACTTTGTTTTATTGATTAATTATTTAAACATTAAGATATGGTTACCAAACAATTTCGAGACAAAAATGATAAATTTGATGACCATTCTAGTTTATTTTAAAATATTATTGCAGGTCTTTGTTTTTTGCATAATAACTGCTCTCTGTGAATAATAGAAGCATAAAAATACTACACATAACATAAAATAAATGTAAAAACTACTAAAATAATAATATAAAGTATTTTACTATGGTAAATATTCTTTACGAAGTTTAGAATTGCTTTAAAACTGTTAAAATTGTGTATTGAATAGCCTCTGTAAATAGATGTGACAACTTTCTAAAATTATTACTACAAATAGCTGTTACTTTGTGGTGAAATTAATAACTTGTCCCTTTATTTTGTTATTAATATAATTAGACATTATTAAGTTCGCACTAATAGGTTTGGTCGCAATAATAAGTATGTCATAAAAGCTTACAAAGCTTAGTAAAAGCACCGTTGTATGAAAAGGAGTGTCTCCTACAATTTTTCTGTTTATTTCACTCTTATAATTATGTCCCATGCTTCAAGACTCTTTACATAAGAAATAAAGCGTTTATTTTCTTTTATCGATCTATTGTTTGTATCATAATGCGCTAAAATATGTCATATAATGTAACTTACATGAAAATCTTCAAACCCCTGTGTATCACTTTATTTTACACACTATTTGATAGTCGAAAGTATACTTAAAACCACAAAATAAAACTACACACACCGCGAACTATTTTTTTTATTGTTTTTATTTTTTTCTACTACAAAACATAGAAATAAACTGCAAAACGAAAAACACAAGGATGGCGCTACCGTCACACCGGAGCGGAAGTCATATAACTTTGACATGTGTTTGACACTTTGACAGACAAAAATAAATTCTGACAGTCTAAGTAGTAAATATTACCAGTGCAAAAAATGCTCAAAAGTATCATCATCATCATTAACCTTTCTCTGCCCACTGCTGGACACAGGTTTTCCCCCAATGCCTTCCACAGAATGCGGTCCTCAAAACAATAATGATGCAAAAATAGGTTTTATTGTAAAATACCTATAAAATTAAAATGCAAATATCCTTTCTATCTTTCGATTAAAATAATAATATTTGACAAAACAATAATCTCATTATCGATTGAAGTTATTTTATTTAATTACCAATAAATTAACAGTTCTCTATGATATGCAGCTAATATTGAAAAATCCATGCTCAGTTTGCAATTTATTAAAAAGATAAACTTTTATTTCATTCGGCCAAAACACTATCAATGTTTAGGGTCACTCATGATTAGTCATGATATGCGAAATGACCGTTTAAAGTTCTTTACCATAGGTTTACAGTTTGCAGTGACATAAAAGCTTTTATCCGGTGTTAGAACTTTTTGGGGCCACCCATACAGAGAAAATGAGCTGGAGGAATTAAGAAGTCTTTTTTGTATTTTAGAAAAAATAAAACTTTATTTATGGACATCACAGATAAAAAGGAACATAGATGAGCAGTATAATTAAAATGCAATTGAGTCAAAATTAAAAATACAACTTATGCAAAAACAAGATTTCATTTTACAAATTATTATGTTCATCAGTTTTTAAATTTATGCTAAAAAATCAATACAAATTAACACATACAAATTAAGTACAAACCTAATTTACTAATTAAATATTACTTACACTTAAAATGTGTTTATTATTATTAGTCTTGGTTTTAAAGTTGAAAATTGAAATCATAAATTACAAAAATACATGTTATTATCATACATATTTTTATAAAATCACATAGAAATGAAAATAATAACTATTATGCAAAATCGACTCCTGTATCGAGCAAATCTCTAATTAATACTGTGGCCTTCCTCGGCAGTATCCTGAGGATGTGTCCGAGGTAGAGCAGGTGTTTGGGCACAGACGCCTCCGGGTAGTTGCGTCGGACACTATCTAATATAGACTTGGCCGCTTTTTCCGGTGTTATCGTTCCGAAATAACTTGAAATCCTAAAAATACATGAATATTTTTAAATACGTACAAACATTTAACCTAATTAGACACTATCATTAGTGTTCATTGTATTTCTTGAACATTTCTAGCACTTTTTTTTTTTAAATGTGCAATATTTTTAGTGGCCAGTACCTTTTTGGCGATACATCTTCTTGTCTAGCAATAGTTCAAACAACTATAACTACACCAGACAATTTAATTAAAAAAAAATTTTGCTATCCAAGTAAATATTACATCACAATTTCAATAACTTAAAACTAAAAATGTATTATTAACCTCACCTCAATCTTAAATCAGAACTTTCTTCTACAATAAAAGGGTAGATATGAGTTAGAGTGACATATACACCGTCAGTCTTGTTGATTCTCAAATGCTCCATCAGTGACTCGGCAAGACCCTGCACGGCAAACTGCGCTACGCTGAAAGGCATCTGATCCTTGATGTAACTCAGACCTGCTACGGAGGTCAATGCGACTATATGTCCATGATTTCTCTCTTTCATTTCAGGCATGAAGTTTTCTATAAGCTAAAAACAAAATATCTATTAGGTACTAATGCTTCAGCTTCATTAGACAGAGTTCGCGATAAAATCGCTTTACGCCAAATCTCCATTTTTATCAAAAACTCGGTCTAACGACAAATAGGCATAAAGAAGAGGGGATTAGATTTAACCTACATACCTAGCTAAACTAAAACCGCACCATAAAGTATTTTGTAACTTATCCTTATCCTTACATAGTATAAAACAATAACGCTTGAATCCTTAAAACTACGCAACGGATTTTGATGCGGTTTTTATTAATAGATAGAGTGATTCATAAGGAAGGTTTTTATGTATAATACATTCACAATATAGTAGAGTAACACTGATACTTTAGAGGTTTTTAAAATGATGTCGTAAATTAACACATTTTTAGAGCTTACATTGCAAACATTATAGCGATTTGCACCCGTGCGAAGCCGGGGCGGGTCGCTACTTAATATTATAAATGCAATAGTTACGATTCATGGATGATTGGATGTTTGAAGGTATCTCCGAAACAACAATGGTTCTTGCTGTTTGGTATGGATGTAGAACAGTCTGGAAGAACACATAAGCTACTATGTTTTTTTTTTAGTTCCACGCAGATCGGCAACTGCTAGTGTTTACTAATTATATTTTTACAGATAAAAAAATATCAATCAAACTAGCCAATTCATACATTTTTAGCAACAAATCAATATTATCTGTGTTATAATGATAAAATCTTACCCAGAAATACGAAGTCAACGTTAGGTCCAAAGTCTCATGTATATCTTGTGACGGTTGTGTCATCAAAGACCGCGGACTCGGGATACCGCAGCAATAAAACAACATGCTGACAAAACCAACATCTTTCTTCACTCTTTCAGACATTTCTGTTACATTTTCCTTCCTTATTATATCACATTCGTAAATAAAAGCTTTTCCACCTCGACTTCTTATTAATTTAACTGTATCTTCATTATTTGTTACGTTTTTATCAACACAAAGAACTACAGCTCCGAGATCTGACAATTGCATCGCTATTTGACGACCAACACCTCGTCCTGATCCAATTATCTGGAATATTTAACAATTAATAGACAATCATATATGTTAATAGGTACAAGATTTGTTTGTTTAACGTTATATTATTCTCTTTATGTAAAAAAAAAATCATCATTATCAACATTATTATTACAAAGCTAAATTATAGTTAAATTAACTTTACGGAATGGTAATATATTCCTTATTAAGAATATTTATACCATGTTTGGGCTAATTATTATTTTAACTACCTACATACATCTCTAATGACACAATCTTTTGCCTAAAGATGATAACAATTTATGCTTTATCATAACATCATTGTTATAATAAATAACAATATTCATATGTTACATCACACAATATAAGAAGAAAGTAAATCATTGAGAGTTTTATAGCAGGATGTTCCTAAACTGTTACCGTAGGGCTTCATTAGACAGAGTTTGTGATAAAAATAGAGATTTTGCTCCTACGTAAGGCCGGTTTTTGTGTGACATTGGTCTAATGAAGCCGTAGGCTAACAAGAAATTATTGTCTCTAACTCTACAGCTCTTTGTAACACCTGTATGTATATTTTTTTATATTTCCAGGTAGCCATTTTCTTAACAATAGACTTACATTTAACAAAGAATAAAACGTATATTTACCAGAGCAGTTTCTGTCTCTAATGACTTCAATGGTGGAGGATTAAAGAAACCATATATAGCTTGAAGTATTGCATAGTTGGTGTTAACGACCACCCACATCACATCCACAATCAGAATACAGAGTGAATATGATCTAAGCAACATTTTGAATGGGAACATAGGGTTCAAAACTGTTCCGATAGTATTCCCCATCAGTTGTATTCCCTGAAATTTAAAATACAAACAATTTATTTAGAGTTTTTTAAAGAACAACTTGCTATAACAAAATTACATACTAAAACATACATAGAATATGTTATTTTTCGTTTACGATAAAACAAGAAAAAGCAGAACAGTTTTAATAGCATACTTACTATTTTTAATACAAATTCCATCTCTTATTATTGTACTTACAACTGATACAAATGAATTGTGAATGAAGTAAAAGATAACTGTACCTTGTCTGTGTGTAAATTAAATGAACTTTAATTATATCGCCCGGAACTCGGTTGCATCACATCGCCAGCTAACATTTCTCTTATCAGCTAATAAGTTTATTTGATAACAACTCAATTTGTAATTTAAACACTCCACAGTAAAATATTTTTCTGATTTGACAATTGATAAACGTCAAAAGAACAGTTGACCATAGACCGATCAGCTGTTCTTAGTACCATAGACGTAGTATACTTTTTATTACATCTCTGTTCTCTTCTCAATATCCTATTTGTTTTATAAATTCTCCGTTTTAACCGGCCTCAGTATACCTAGAGTCTAAGAGGATATTTTAGACGTGTAAAAACCAATTAGTACAACCACTTCCAGATTATTACTTGTAGTAATTTAAAACTTACAGTATCAAACTTAGCCACGACAAAAATATTGTAAGCCCTGGCATAAAATTCGTTGACTTGATCGGAAATTATCACGTCAAATGTCATTTTGACATAACGACGGTGATTGTTTTGACTTTATGTTTTCAATATAAATTACAAAAACTCAAAAATAAATTTCTTTCTACTAGTAGATTAAATCTAAATTAGTGATCCATCTCATATATAAAATGGCCTTCGTTTACCAAGGTGATTCCGAACTTGAGACGAAGGCAAGAAAAGGTACAGAACTTTTCCAAAAATTTTGCAACAAAAACAACAAATATTTTAATTTGAGTTTTAATTTCAGCTGCTGAAAGGATTTCGGAGAACATGCACATCGTAGCAAATGAGCCATCGTTAGCACTTTATAGACTGCAAGAACACGTAAGGAAAGCTCTGCCGCCTATGGTAGAAAGACGAGTTGAAGTAACTAAACTGCAGCATGAGTTACAAGGAAGATGTTACGACGTTGAATATGCGTTGAGGTGAGAAATTAATTTTATAACGTAGTTACTACATTTGGGATATTTTACACTCAGTTAAATCCCAACTGGAGTCCTCGTATATACCTCTCAGATTTTTCAGCATACTATGTTTATATTCCAGTGCTGTCAAATCAATGGACGGTGCGGCAAACAGTTTTAAAAACATTCAAGAGATGTTGAAACAATCTATTTATCTTAAACAACAATTGAAATATGAGGAAAGTAGGAGAAATAAAAAAGATACAAGTTCTGTCTACAAACGTCTCTCTGCTCATATAGTATTAGATTTACCGGACTTGTCTGATTTCTCTATGGTTCGTGAAACCACAAATAGAATTGAAAACATGATGGCACATGCCAGGGGTTCTAATAATGAGTTGCAAAGATCACACACAACATTACATTAGAATCTTCCAAGTTAAGACTTAAAATGGAAAGATACTAAAATAGTAATATTAGTAGTAGCTTTGGTAGTTTTTAGTACATGATAAAACCATTCCAACATAAGTGAATACCACATATTAGAACATAGACAAAACACAAAATTTATGAGTCTCATAAAAAATAATTAATACAGTACAAAATTTCAAAACATAAATGTTCTTGCTAAAATTTATTAACAACTAATGTCTTCCTTGCACAACAAATAAGTTTAATACAGTCAAACCTTGATAACCGAAAAACCTCTATGCGAGTCATTCTATGGTCCCGCCGAGCTACCTCCATATGCAAGAAACTTGGATATTAAAGAAACTATAAGTGAGAGAAATATTGTTGTTCCTTGGACTCTCGCTCTATCCAGGTTCGACTGTAACTATTTCATGATTAGCTAGCACATAATTTAAATACCAGTTTGAAGAATGCATGGGAAGGATAAGGTTTGCACGGAACAATATAAAAACACAATTTAAGGCACCTCATAATCTAATTTCATTCGTCAGGGTTTATCATTTCTTGCTTCTGTATAACACAGCTTTATATCTACCTCATTGTACAGCTTCTAGTCAGTTATGTTAGGGCATTTATATATTTGCCTAGTAAAGGTCACTGCTCATTACACACATAACTTGGTACTAAGCATGGTGTTCATGTGTAGACAAATGAACATTTTTAGAAAAAACATGTTTCTTGCTAAAGCCTTCAGACCTTCAGTTTTATCTGTACAGTTCAACTGCGCAGTTAAAACGTGTGCAGGCAAAACTGATAACTGTACAGTTCAAATAATGCAGTTTTATCTTTTAGTGTCTGTAGCCTGTTTGGACTAGTTTTATGAAGTAATCGTATTCTTGTGTTTATGTTATCCTAGTACCGGATAAATATTATGCTCACTATGTGTGGAAAAAAGTTTAAACCTCTTTTTTTTGGTCTGGAAGTTATTAAAAAATATGTTTTTTCTTTGTTCAGAAATATAAAAAATAATCTAATCTAAATTTTTGACTCCACACAAGTCTTATGTGAAAGCTAGATAACTGAAAAACTGAACATGTG
>QDHC01002199.1:856061-873331 GCA_013186455.1 Papilio dardanus tibullus
ATAACAAGGCTTCAAAGAAGATTTTCTGGTACTGCGGTTGATACGGTTGATAATTAACTACTGCTATTTTCCTTTCATCCTTTATATTCAAGAGCATATTTTAAAATGGAGGAATCATTTATACTTTCAATGTGCCGTTGTCATGATATATTTCTATGCCGTAAGCATACAGCGTGAGGTAGTGTTGAGGAGAGTCGATCGCGCGAGTCACGAGGTACTCCGTCAGACTCTGCGGACAAACAAATGAATGAACAAACGTTTTAATCATCTTTTGTTGTTGTCAGAAATAAATGATGGCTTTCTTCGTGTGATTATAATGTGGTAATTAAATTATAATTACCTCCTTTTCAGCCAGTGCTGTATATTCAATGCAATCAATTTCAGCGTCAGTGGAAAATGTGTCCGAAAGTATGTAGCTGAAATATTGGTTAAATTCTTTATTCTAAATTAATTACAAGGACGTGTAAATAAGATTCAAACTATTTTCTGTTGAAAGTCACTCACTTATTTGCAATTGATGTAGCGACGTTTGATTTATCAAGACGCAGTACTAATGTAGTGTTTTGTTTTCTAGATTCCACGTTTAAAAGCTACAAGAAAACATACTTTTTACAAGTCCTGTATAGTCATAAGCAAGTTACAAGCAAAAGTATCAATACTTCTAAGCAATGGCACGTAAGACTAGTCTTGCCACAGCGTTTGCAGACTCTACCATAGATTACTTAAGTAAAAGCACTTACTTCGCCGTGTAATGATTTACTCGCATCAATCTCTAAATGAACAAGTAAATCAGATTGTATAATACCAATTGCAATCCCAGCTAGAGCCGAGGACAACATCTATTAATGAAAAAAATATAAATTCGTAAAATACTTCGCTAATGAGCAACGTAAAGTCTGATTACGTAATTGTATAATGGAACGTGTGTATCTTACTATTATCAGAAAGTACATTTTATAATAAGTATAAAAAGCGTAATATTTTCTTCCGAACGCTTTTATTTGTGTTCCTCCACAGCATTCTGATTTCTTTCTTTTCCACAATGGATACTCTAAAAAAATACACAATTTAACAAAGACTTGGTATATTATTAAATTGAGATTCAGATTCTCCTTTTATGTTGAATTTACAGTTTTGGTTATTGTTCGTTTAATTATTATACAAAGCAAATATTTACCAGCAATTTGTGTCAATGCATTCTTTGTTAAATCTTGTGGTGCGATATTTTCATACAGGGATGCCCTCGATTTTGATTCATTAATCGCCCTGGTAACATAATGTGCATAATATCTTACAAAGCAAGCATTATTTTAACTATTTCGTAATTATGGGATCATACAAAAGCACAGACTTATAAAGAGTTGGGGCAACTGACCTATTGCACACTTCTTGTGAGTCCGGAACGCTAATGTGCATGGAGGTGATGCCATACTCCTTGGTGTTTATTGTTAACTCTTTGACGAAACCAGCGACTGTCGCGGTGGGGAAGGCGGGCACCATGAGAATGAGCAGGGAGCCTAAATTTGCCCGGACCCTTGCGCCGGCCCCCTGCGCCCTGCGTAACAACTCGGGCATTGCTTCGTTCTCCAACAAGCCAGCGTTGAATGTCAGTCTTAAACGGTATTCTCGACCTGTTTCGAACAATAACAACGGGAATTAAAAATTGTGGTCATGGCTATCAGTAATCTAAGTTGTTTACTGTCAAACATCATGAAGAAATATGTGCTTTGTTCTCTGTCACTCTCTCTGACAAAACTGAGACAAAACTATATTTATGTATATATGTTTTGGTTTGAAGCTCGTGGGAAAATGTCCTTGTTATTCACTAAGAGATAAAAGAAAAAAGCGTGTTAACCATTTCTGCGTCTCTTTTTTTCTCTAAGAGAGACTCTCTGAATGATTTGGATCGATCTATTGATAGGATTCGTTCTTTTAGGCATTTTTTTAAACGTAAGCAAAAAAGGAGTAGAAGTAGTACCATATTTAAAGAACATGTAGGCCGGCGTGCCGCCGAAGATGAGATTTCTTTCATCAAACAAGAACATTCGGTCAGCAAACTCCATTTTAATACTCGCAAAGGTAAACTTCACGATCGTTAGATATTTCTTGTAGCGCTTAAATAACAATATATTATAAAATAACTTTATAGATTAATTAAAAAAGATATTAAATAATTTATTGACTTTACCATAATTTTGTCTCTGATTAATGCGTCATATACAGGAGCAGGGGTAAAATTGTCAAGTATAATAATCTGGAATGAACATGGTAACAATTATTATAGTCTTTACTAATATTATAAAGAGAGAAACTTTGTATTTTTGTTTGTATTGAAATAACTCAAGAACTAATGGGCCAATTTATAAAAAAATCTTTCACAGTTAAAAAGCTACATTACCCCCAAAAACATAGGCTATATTATTTAATTGCACGCGGACGAAATCACGCACAAAAGCTAGTATAAAATAAAATGTTTAAACCAATAAAATTTTATAATACGCAACTTTTGAGTTGGCACGTTTGCATCTAAGAAACTCTTAAACTGTACGTGCCAACTCAACCTTCGTCTAACGTACCCGCGGCTCCAAAAGCAATGCTATCGCCCAACACAACTGCGCTTGATAGTATATATCTAAGAATTTAATTTGTTTATCCTTTACATGCTCCAAGTCCCCTTCCTTCAGCAGCTGTCTGATGCGTACTTGACTATATTCAATTACGTTTTCACTTGATTCGTACCAAAGACAAATCTAGGAAAAACAAGGAATAATATTACTAATTATGAATGTATCTAGACGTAAAATCGTGTACACTACCTGAGGTTATATGCAATTCGATATCACTAGTGTCTTGGGCACTTTAGGCACTCAAATTATCTTAATGTACTGCTCTCTGTTAATACATTTTTGACCGGCGATTTTACTGAGTTTTTTTCTCATGTCACCGGCAACAAAAAGGGCATCACAAGTTTATTAGTGGCCGGTCAGAAATGTATTAAGAAAAATAACGTATGTTGGAACCTCTAGAAACAAGATAAGATGTTCCTCCACAGTAAGATCATGTATTAGGAAATGGTTGCGATGACAGAAGCCCGTCATGTAAGGTACGTTCATAAAGTTGCTGCCGGGCCTCAGCTCGCGACCCAACACGTTGATCGTACCCTTATCCGCAAACGTTAGACCTGAACAAACAAATGAAAAAGTCTGATTTTCGAGATACCAACATGAACTATAGCCCCAAAAATTCATGTGACCCTGGTAGGATCAGCGCTATTATAGCAATTAGCCTGCATTAACACGGACGCTTTTTTAACGTCGGTGTAAACCAACGCTGGGAGATAAAGATTTAAAAACACCATCGTTTTAACAGATACATAGAAATGCATTTTTTCTATCTCAACGCTTTTTTAGTCAGCGTTTAAAAACGCTCGTCTGAATGGGGTTTAATTCTGTCAGAAAATATACATATGTGTCATAAATGATACGCAAGATACTTGTCATAATTAACCCAGTTTACTTGTGAAATATGATAATTTAGTGACACCTATACCCCCGCGTATATCAGGGCTTCCCAAACTTATTTGTAGTGTTAGGACTTTGCAATTTTTTATACGACGCCTCTCAACCCAGTCTTTAAAATTGCTTTCCAATTTTAGTGCCAGCCTCGTAACAAGTAATCAAGAAAATTATATTGGGACATATTTTTTTTTTATTTATGCGACGCCTTTATGACAATGTCACAACGCCCCAGGGCGTCGCATCTCACAGTTTTGGTAGCCCTAGACTAGTTTAAAGACATTTATGATGCTGGCAAAGTCTGACAGCTTACCAGTTAAGAGATCGGAGAGTGTGACAATCATTTTATGGTGAATGCGGTCAGCGAAGATCATTGAGAACTCGCCGCGGTACATGTCGAATGTAACGTTGCTCAGCACAGCAGTTCCCATCGTGCTCTGATATTATAAATAACTGTTTCAATTCCAATACAAATAATTCAATAAATATTCGACAAGATTGGATTGCACATGATATTATTGTGATATTATTTAATATCACTAAGCCTAGTAGGAAATTTGCGAGAAAAAAATCAATCAACATTGTCAAAATTTATATGAGATTTATCGATGTAATTTACCCCCGATATGAATAAAGGATGATGCCCAAATCTGGACTAAATATCGTAGTCGATACGAATATTTTCGTGATAGGTTGGGTTGCTTTCTGTCGAAATGTAAAGTTATTATAAAATAATAATACCTTAGAAACATTTCTAAAACTGATAGCTTTAGCAACAAGTTCGTCGACAGCCTGAAGATTGTCCCTTTCAGTTCCAGTCAGAGATTCAATACGATGCAATTTGTGTAAATCCTGAAAATAATAATCTATACTGTTATTATAAAGAGAGAAACTTTGTATTTTTGTATGTATTGAAATAACTCAAGAACTACTGGGCGATTTCAAAAATTCTTTCACTACTAGAAAGCTACATTATCCCCGAGTAACATAGGCTATATTATTTATTTCCACGCGGACGAAGTCGCGCACAACAGCTAATTTAGTTATAAAAATCTTTGTTATAGAATTCCAATAAATGAAATATAAATCTCACCGAACTTTTCTTGAATATTACAGTTTTCCAATGTACTTGACCACCTATCGCTTTTTCAAAGCTAATAGTTCTTTGCAATACCATCAATAGAAGGAAGTAAAACGCAATCATCAATATCCACGATATAATAGGATAGACCAGTGAAACCACGTTATCGAATTCTCCTGTAAATTAAAATATTGCATTTAGGAACTTAATATTATAATTTTTAAAAAAGAAAATGCAAATTAATAACAGCGCCATCTATGAAGTAATGAAACAATGTTCAAAATGCATTATTTTTATACAAAGTGTGAAAGATAACTTACGGCCAGTTTGAAGCAATGCAAATTCATTAAATGCATGCACAAGACCTAATGGAGGCAGAATCACTTGAAGCACGAAAGTCAGCGCTTTGTTTTCAATATCGAATTTATGATGCACGAGCAGCTCCGATATGAACGTCTGCATGAGTGTGAACAGCATCGTCCATGTACAAGCTATCCAAGCTGTAAAAACGGTGAAAGTGTAATTTGATTGCTTACTCTTAAAGAAAATTAATATCTAAACTACTTTATATTTCGGAAAGTAGTCTTTGTCAAAATTATGTTACGTTATTTTAGTATAGCTTATTATAATCTGCGCCATACACGCGCCTGCATTTATTTCATAGTGATAATTTCTATACATTTTTTTGCGGTTGAGAACGCTTCACATATTATCACTATAACACTCAACAGCTTGTCATTGCGCAATATAAGAGCGTTTATCACTTTTTAATTAAATACCTTTATCATGAAACATGCCCATTATTAGAGCGAGCATGATCAGCACGGTCTTGTAGGCGAGAACGATGATGAAGGCGAAGAGGAGGTGTATCCAGCGGAAGATGAGGATGAGCGTTATGCTGGCCAGCAGGCAGATGGGCACCGCAGTTAGGTACGCGTACATCAGCCACCCCAAATAGATGGAGGAGAACGACACGTCGCGGATACGCAGCGCCCTCTACATACATTGTAAAGCTTAGCATTTTATGAAGTTCTTTAATAATACGTGAATGAACCTAAATAACTAAATACTTCATAATAAAGTCAACAGTTCAAATTATTATCGCACCTTGAATTGGGACTGGGTCTCACTAACAACGAGGGCTTCCACCTCAAGCACGGGCGGCAGCAAAGCCACTGTGAAGCAGAGCAGGATGCCGGCGAGCGCGCGCTTCACCGCTGTCTGCAGCATCAGCGGCGATATCGGCATCGCCACCAAGCTTAGCTTCAAATGTAAAAAGAAAAGAAGGAAATGTAAGGACAGAAAGACGAGGGAAAGAAAAGAAAGAGGAAATGATGATTGTTTTAGGCTCGATTTTCACTGCACCTTTTTTGATTGAAAAAATGCAATTCATTGCTGATAGATGGCGCTTTAATAAAATACTTCACGTGATTTTGCAGAGATCAAGAATCACAAAATAAATGTACAGTCTGCTGATAAATGACGTTAACTTTTTTTTTACTGACTTCCAAAAGTAGGAGGTTATTGTGATATGGATTTATTATATCCGGGTATCGATGATGCCATCGCTTGTTGACAAACTAAACCGCACGGCGTTGTACATCCAAGGTCAGTTGCGACTTGCGGTTGCTATGCGAATTGATACTTATGAAACCAAAAAATAATTTACTTTTAAATTGAAATAATGCCATTATAAATTGAATAAATGGCATTCAGAAACGTTTCGGATTGAATTAAATGAAATTAAAAGAAAATTTAAGAAAAATATTACTTAAATGTTATTTTAATTGTCTTAAGTTAGTGTATACGAAGATTATCTATTTGTTTTATTCGATGTACTTATAAATAAGAATAAAATGCAACATAAACAAAATTAATAATTGCTTCTTTTAAATCAACTAATCTCTATTTTGGCAATGACAATCATCGGCCGAAATAGCTCAGTTGGGAGAGCGTTAGACTGAAGATCTAAAGGTCCCCGGTTCAATCCCGGGTTTCGGCAGGAAAACTTTTTTTGCATTTTTTCACTTTACATTACAATAATCTACGCGGCGGAAACAACGTGGTAATCAATGACACCTATGGACTTGGAACAACGGCTTTGGACAACGCCCAGCAAAGCAACAGTTACACCAGTCGCATTGCTTGCCGTTTAGAAAATAGTACGTTGGCTTCTCACTTCAAAATTGGGCGTTGTTGGCGAGTCCTGTTCGAGTATTCCTTGGCTGACTGCGAGCTGCACGGCGAGGAAGCCGGTCCTGAGGTGCTGCTCAGGTGACAGCTCAGCATCTGACTGGAACGCCAGCCGCGCACGCTCCGAGCTCTTAATACTGAACTTCCAAATGTTACTGTCCTATACACAGAATGATATGAGTCATACTTCACTGATTTTGTGTGTAATAAACCTAGGTTTTTCATAAGACCGAGTTTGCGAAAAAAATGACAATTTTGCTTTGACACAAAGCCGTATTTAGCGTAAAATCTGTTAAATAAAGCCGTAGGATTATTGATAAAATAGTTGTACTAACACTTGTCGTCCATATGACCCATATCACAGAGATATTTAGCGGAGAACCTTGCAGCCTCTTGTACAATAAATTGTTCAGATCACTCTCAGAGCTCGCCTTCAAGATTTCTGTAAAATTATAGAGTAATCTCAATCTCAACCTTAGATTTGGCACAATCATCCTAAGAAATGTAATGCAATACTTCTGCTTACACCTCTCTTCTGCAGGATCGAAGTATTTATACTATTGCGAACTCTATCCTCAATTAAATCTATACATCTATGTAACTAAAGGCCCAAATACATGGTACCAGTTTTTAGCATGATTATAGTAAATGAAAAAATGTCTAGTATGGTCAGTATCATGCAATTCGATCTTAATACTTAAAACTAAATAGGGTGACACGATGACCCGAAGTGGGCCTTGGCCTGACAAGAAATCTCTCCATACTTGGCGATCCCGACCCAATCGCGGACGAGAAGTTCCCTTAGTTACCTCTTAGTTTTAAAAAGACCTAAGGAAGCTCTTAACACTTACTAGTATTTAATAGATCAGCAGCTCTTGCCATGACTTTGTCATAAGGGTTCGTGTCTGGGGCATATCCGAGTATAGTGCGCTTCTGTAACGAGGCGAGTATTTCGTCGCCGGTCAGAGGACGTCCCGGTGTATCGGTGATGGGAGTAAGGAATACCGGTTTCGCTATAAACACCGCCGATACGAAGAATACGCCCGCAAACACCGTTTCCATCACCAGTATCTGCCATCTCCTTCTAAAAAATAACATAACAACTTATTTAGTAATTAAATTATTCTTTTTTTAATCGTCTCTAGAGTAATATAAATTAAAGAATCTTTAATTTATTCTTTCAAACGTTACTTTCTATATCAAAACCTTCATTCGCCTTAAATATATGTTTTTTACAGATATATAGCGTTGCCTTCTTCCTTGTATAAAGTTGATAGCCTACTACGATTCTTGGCGCCCGTGGCGTATACCGGTCACATTGAGGAATTACTTAAGAAGGCCGGTATCAAGAGCACGCGTAACCGTCGTGTATGTGTAGATGTATGAATGTAGAAGCGAGAGAGATGTGTCAGGATCGAGCCAAATGGAGGTCCGTTGTCTCTGCTTACAGTTGTTGTTATTGATTCTTGGAAAATAATTGTATAGAATTATTCTCTTCATATTATTGTGTGCACAATGTATTTAAATAATACGTGTTTACGGGAAATGATTGTAAAAAAAAAACATCAAAACTTGTTTGGTTTTATTAAAATTCATTTAACGTACAAACTGTTAATCTAGACGTGGTGCATTTCCATTCAGTACTACGTGGGTAGGCAAATATGTTACGTTTTTTGAATTTATGAAATGACTTTACTGCAAATGACAGAACAGTTTTTAGGCCGAAGGAAATAGGTACTTGTTTTTCTTACAGATTTATTAAGTACTTAGTAAAAGATTACAACTAGATTTACGTCAATCTGAAGGTAACTGTGATTTTGTACAGTTTTTGTCGACAATTAATTTAGATTGGTAAATTCACGGTTTAGTTATTTAACATATCCATTCTGTCTTTTGCTAGAAATCATTTAAATTCGTAAAATATAAGCAAACACAAAAGGCAAAAATCATATTCTTAGCTCGTATCAAATTGGTCTTATCTGTCTACCCCATTAATGCTAAAGTACTTACTGTCGTTGCAAGTAAGACTTCCAAATAAGCAGTTTTAAATGACGCTGCATACGCAAATGTCTGGGTTTTTTGGTATCCATTGCAAATGTCATTGAGATTAAATATTATAATTACTTACAATAATAAAATAAATCGATGTTTGACAGATTATGCTCATCGTTATTTCAATGTCATTGTTTATTAATCACTACAAAGGTTTTGTTATTAAGATACGTAACCTATTTGGATTCGTATTTTTTTACTTTTATTGGATTAGGGTCAATCAAAGTGAGCGCCCAGCGCAAAAGAGCAAAGAGCTGAGAGGGAGCTGAGCGGCTCCATTATCCACTTTCATACGGAACTGTATACCTTTGTCCACACCAACAAAGAGAAATGAGATATGACCTAAGGAGCCGAAATCTGCTAGGTAGCTGAGCGGTGACGAGCTATGTCAAATGAGGCAGCTGGGTTATGCCGTTGGGCTCGCTTAGCTCAGCTCTTTGTTGTTGGGGACGCAAACACATTTGAGGCCGTTCAGCTCACCATCTCCTACTCATTACTCTTTTGCGACAAGCGCTATGCTTTAGGCTTGAGAGAGCCTGAATCCTAATATACCAGTATCATGAGGTCCCAACAATTGATTTAGAATTGAAGGCTGACATATTTACTTTAATTGTAAATTATTGGCATCGTTGCGATAAATGGAAGAATATCAGGATAAAGAAAATATTCCGCGTTTAGTGTTTTCTATCATATTTAAAAGTTTTTAGTTAAGACAATTCAAGTTAAACAAATTAGAAAAAATATCACACAAATAACAAAGTTGATAATTTGTTATATTGGAACAAATGCTACTGTTGTGGAACCACAAAAATTACTTAACTTAAATATTTGTATGAAATAAAGTTCAATCAAAACCTCTGTTTCGTGAGTCAATGTTAAGTACAAATATTATTCCAAATGTATGGTAATCCCCTAAACCAAAAGGTATGCATAGAGTAGATTACATTTTATAACAAACAATACAAAAAACTAGATTTTGTTATATCGTATAACGTTAATAACTTTACACACTTTAACAATATTAATAGTTAAATCTAACAACTTTAGTCCAAGTAATATTTATAACTTAAGTTTAAAGTTATTGCTGAAAACATCTTTTCTGTTTTGTCTGTAAATATAAATGAAACCTCTGTAAGTTAAGTAGTCTGTATTTTCCGTGAAAAGCGCAAATTGTGCTAATGATATCGCCAATTTTAGAACTAGGTAGTTTTGTTGTCATGTATAAAACGAAATCAAATTCGACATAACATAATTATTATAGCTGTGTGCTTGCAACATTCAAGATGGTTGTTAGAATTTATCTTTTGGGAGTTTTACTTCTCGCTTCCTTCATCAGGATTGATGCAGGTACGTAATAGAACAGTTTTTTTTTTAAATTTTATATTATGTATATTGTTTCACAAGTAAAATAAGGGTTAGAAATAAATCGTTGCTCTAATTTATGACCGCTCTTACATACAAATTAAATTATAATCTACGGAATAATGTTTTCGGGATCTCACAAATGATAATTGACTAAATAATAAATAAATAGACTTGACTAAACAGAATAAGACAAAGGCTAAATTATTTTCGTCTCTTTTTCAGGAACACGTGTTGTAAGATCACCACAGTTCAGTGAAGCGAACGCTCAAGCGCAATCGTTCGGTGGTTTCGGTGGAGACCCTTACGGTTACCAACCTTATTACCACCATCATCATCACAGACCTGACTTTGGCTACGGTGGTGATAGAGGCTTCGGCGGTGGTTACGGAGGAAGAGGATTTGGTGGAGGTGGATACGGGGGTGGAGGATTCGGTGGTGGAGGATTCGGAGGTGGTGGCTTCGGAGGTAGGCCTGGGGGATTCGGCGGATCTCCCGGCGGGTTTGGTGGTTCTCCCGGTGGTTTCGGCGGTCCTGGATACGGATACGGCGGCGGTCAGATACCTCAGGGATCCATCAGTATATCCAAAAGTGTCAGTATTAACTCCGGTCCTGGCGGCGGCGAGGCTCAGTCAAGCGCGAACTCCGGTGGTTATGGAAAATAGTGTAATGTAATGTTAAATGCTAATTAGTTATTTAAGAGTTTATTTTATTAATAAAATATAATAAAGTGCTCAAAATGTCAAATACATACATCAGTTCCTGAAACCTGAAACCCTTCGACCTTTCCAGTAACTACAAAACTATGAAAACTATCAAAAGTGTTCTAACGGCATTGTCTATTGAATAAGGAAGAGAAACTTTAAAGCAGTGTATTTATTTGTTTCTTGGACTGATTATTAAAAAATGATGTACTCTGTGTTATACGTGGAAAAATATATTTATAATAAATATTTAAATTTTATTGTGTATTTTTTTATTTATTTTCCTTATTGGAAGCGACATTGCAATAGTTTACTAACATGTCCTTAGGATTGCTGATGATTCGTAGAATTCGCAAATGTCAATGTCTGTGGTCAATTTCAAGTTTCTATAGACCAATGTTAATATAATGAAGTTAAATTTGAGAAAATATAATAATAACTTAAAATTTTAATAAAAAAAGAGAATGCGAAGGTCGTAGGAAAGAAGCAAGACCAAATAAATTGAGGAGAGATTCACTTAAATTGAATATTTCTTTATTAGTTCAAGGCTTTGCTGAATAAAAGTTTTAATTTGAAGAATTTATTGAGTCTTTATTCTATTTTTTGACACACTATTAGAGGATTTTCGCGTGATGATACAAAATGTAATGTTTTCGGTCACAATTTGTTTCTATCTATCTAATTTCTTATTTATGGCGTTGACAATAAGGATTAAAATCGCCCAACCGTCACAATGTAAGAAGAAGTGTTTGTATTGTAATATTTGTATGAAGATTTAGTATTTGTTTGAAAGGTATAAATTGGGTTTGAAGATTTTAGTAGACTATTAAGTTTTGATATTTCGAGTGTTCAGGATGTTGCTGAAATTGCTTGTCCTTTTGTTTCTAGTGTCGTGTTTGTGTGAAGTCCAAGCTGGTATGTATCTTTTATTACGATATGTTTTTGGTAATGACCATTTAGTAAACAAATTATTGAAACAATATAATAGTTAATTCGCAAATGACAAATGCCAAGATAGTTCTTTAAAAAGGGTAAAGTTCAATTTTATTTTCTTTATTAAAAACTGATTATTATATTATCTTCAGGCACCCGTATAATCCGTTCTCCACAATTCGGTTCCTCCAGTCAAGCCAGCGCGAAAGCTAGTGCTGGGGGATTCGGTCCACCAGGACAATACGGACCAGGATTCGGAAGACCCGGTTTTGGTAAACCTGGATTCGGCGGTCCTGCAATTGGAAAACCAAGATTCGGCGGTCCCGGTTTCGGTGGCCCTGGTTTCGGCGGTCCTGGTTTCGGCAGTCCAGGTTTTGGTGCTAGGCCGGGATCTGGAGCGAACATTAGTATATCGAAGAGTGTCAGTATAAGTACAGGGAATGGTGGAGTTGCTAAGTCCAATGCTCAGTCCTCTTCTTCTGGTTAAAGTTATATTAAAAGACTGACAGTACGTTCGATTTATGTAACTACGAGATACCCAAAATGTAATTCTTCAACTGCAACGTTACTTATAACAAAATATAAAAACTTATAACAACATCTGTTGTATTATTTATGCCTTTAAATGAGATAAAAAAAACTCAAACACCTTAATTCGTATTTATTTTATTTGAATTAACTTTATTTTCTTAATTAAAAACAAATGATTACAACCGAACGTAACGAAAGTATTTGATCTCTGTACCAGATTTTGTTAAAACTTATTTAATATAGTAAAAATATTTATAAATTAAAAAATTCTAGGAAGAATCAAGTAATGTTCACCTGACCACAAGCTTAAAACGGTTAAAAATACTCAAAGTTCTAAAATCGCGTTTACCCGAATCCATTAACTCCTATAAAATGCTTAAAAGGATTTCAGAAACTGGCCTTCACAGATTTGAATACCGATCAATTCACACTTCTCAATTCTTAGTCACCTAAAGTATCTTCCCGGATATAATTCTAGAAATTATAAAAATCAAACATGACATAATTTATACAAATGAAAATAATAAAAGACCACACAAAATTCCTAAAAGTAGTGCTAACATTAATGTTTACCTAACAATTTGTCGCTACCTACAATTCTTAAATTACTATTCTTGGAAAATATTTATCGCACCTCGCTTATATAACGCTGAATCGATAGTTTTCTCATCAGAACTGATTCAGATCTTCCACAAGATGGCAAAAGCGTTCATACTACTCATAGGTATCTGTGCCTACGCTGCCCAAGGATCTGTGCTGCGACATGAAGGTAAAGACCGTGAAATAATATATTCTTACACACATTTAAACTTCCCATAATCAAAATTACAATTTATGATAAATCTGGGGATGTACTAAAGTATTTTCTATAAATGTTAATCTCGTATTTCTATTTCAGACGCTGTCTTAAAACGGCAATCTCGGTCTCCAGCTCCTTGCGACGAATGCGACTCTTCCGGAGTGCCAGGACCGCCCCCTCCCCCGCCAGGTATACCACCAGTGTTTCATACAGAGCAGTGGAGCGGATTGACTCATAGCAATGGCGGACAAGGAGTATTTAGTGGCGCCGCCGCATCCCTAGATGGAGGCACACAAACTGGAAGTCAAGCATTCTCTTTGGCTTCCGCAACTGGGGGTGATGGTGACAAAAAAGGAACAGTCGCACCGGAACTATTAAGTAATCGATTTGGTTTCGACAAAGATTCTGATAGTTTTGGTCAATCATCAGGTGGCGACTTTGGCGGAGAGGGCGTCGGTTTTGGCGGCGGTAAGAAATTCGGCGGCAGCAAGAGCAGTTTTAAGGAATCGCATTACTCGATCCAAAGTGGGGACCTACAATTTGGAAAGGGCTTTGGTTTTAAAGACGGTGATATTTTTCACCACCAACAATTTTACACCCCCGGACGTGGCCGTGGAGCCTTTGAAGGAGCTGGAAACATTCGTGGAGGGTTCAACGCTGGATCTGCATCGCAAAGCTCTTCCTTTGCTTCGGGTGGTGGCAATAGCGAAGATGCGGGAATCAATTTCGAAGGCCAAAGTTCAGATAGGGGAGACCTAAATGCTCAATTCGGCCACTTACATTCTGGATCAGGTTTTGGCGGTGGTTCAAGCAGTGCTAGTAGTGCAAGTTCTGCATTTTCCGGAGACCAGCAACAACAGCAATTACAATCACAAAACGGATTCGGAAGCGGTGTTCATGGTTCTGGATTTGGTTCATCGGGACGACTTGATGGTGGAGGTTCAGGATATAGCAACCAAAATCCTCAATTTGGTCAATACGGATCTGGATACCATTCGCATAGCCACAGTAATGGATTTTATGGAAACGACCAACAGCGACAAAATTTCCAGCTAGGATCACAAAGAGGTTTTGAATCTGATGGTGCTAGTGGACTTCAAGAGTCTGGCTTTGGTTCAGGAGGTCACTTTGAAGGTGGAAACTTTGGCAGTCAAAACTCTCATTTTGGACAGTCAGGATCAGGGTACCATTCGCATGGCCGAGGATTTTCTGGAAATGAACAACAACAACAAAATGATCAATTCGGTCAATTACAGTCGGGATCAGGCTTTGGAACAGGCAGTGCAAGTAGTGCCAGCTCTGCATCTTCTGGGAACCAACAGCAACAACAACTGCACCTTGGATCTCAGACAGGTTTTCAGACCGGCGCTGAAAGCCAAAGTCAAGGAGCTGGGTTCGGCTCATCAGGTCAACTCGCAGGAGGAAGCTCTAGTCACTATGGGCAGCAGGGATCCAGTTTCAATTCTTTCGGAAAAAGTGACGAATTCGCGGATAACGGGCAGCAACAACAACTTCAGCTTGGATCACAGACAGGTTTAGAAGGTTCTGGAAGTCAAGGAGGTCTCGTGTCTGGGTCGAGTTCCTCCAGTTCAAGCCAATCCAGTGGATCTTCTTCTGGAAGCTACGGTGCCAATCAACAGGAGCAGAGCGATGTTCACACCGGTATTGGTGGTGCTCTACAGCTGGCGGCCCAGGGCTTGAAACAAGCTCAGGAACAGAACAGCGGCTGCAGCACTTGTGGTAAAAGCAGTTACGCTCTCAGTAACGCCAAGAGTCACAGCGGTTCAGCCATAGCCCTCTCCGTCGCGGGTTAAGCTCGTAAACATCGATGAGAAATAGTTGATGAAATTATTATGTTTATTTGAATATATCGACATTTTTGTTAATTTAAATATACGATTATTTTAAAAAATTCTGTTTTATTCATTTTGCCTTATTAATTCTTGTAGTTCAGCTTCATTAGACCGTTCGCGATAAAAATGAAGATTTCGCTTCGACTGAAGCCTAAGCATAGAACAAAAAAAATTGAAACAACAATAAATACATTAATCTTATAGTGTCATCAATAATGTTTGAACTAAAAAATACACTAAAATACGAAGAATTAATTAATGAGCTTACGTGCTCTACCACAAACACAAATAAATAATGATCTGGCTTCGAAAATCTATACAGCAAGTAAATGTACTAAAATAAAATAAGATGAATGATGTTGATATTGTTAGTTTAAGAACAATTTTTTCTTATCTACGTCTATGACGATATGAAAAAATTAAAATGAAAAATTATTTATTGACTTTCGAGTATATACTTATCATGATAGTTTCAGAAATGTAGACTTGCACTATTCCCAATCGCTACACCCTTTTTAGTCCAGCAAGTCGAGAAATAGCATTGTAAGTAAAAAATGCAGTAATTACAATTGTCGAAAAAGAAAACAAAATCAACGAAAACCGCAGCATCAATCAGATAACTTCGAAAATAATAAAAAACTTTGCATTTTTGTATGTATTGAAAAAACTTAAAAAAATACTGAGCTAATTTCAAAAACTTTTTCATCGTTAGAAATCTACATTATCCTCGAGTAACATAGACTAACTATATTTTTAATTCCACACGAACACCTAGTTTTAAATAATAATAAAAATCAGATTAAAACAAAAACAGAGAATAAAAGCGATGACTTCGTGGATTAAAACAGCTGTTTTAGCATTAGAAACACAGTAGGTAAGTTTACTCTTTTGTTTATAAACACTTCCTTCATTGGCAGTTGCATTTATTGTTAGCTGCATATATTCTTCACGTGAGTACAATTTCAATAGTTGCTTATCCTTTTTACTTTTTAGGACGCCAATTTAATTTTATAGTTTATTTGGCGACGTTGTTAGTCACGAGTATGACGAGAATTAAGGTGCAGAAACACACAGAAACTAAAATAATAGCATTTCTTAGTGCGGGTCTGTTCCAACAATGAGAATCATGGTTGCATCATGGACAGCAAACTGCTAATTTATGTTGAGTTGTACCACGTTGTACCTTCTGATGGTTGTACTTATATTTTAAACTAGCTGTTGCTCGCGACTTCGTCTGAACGGAATTAAAAAATATAGTCTATGTTACTTGTGGATAAAGTATCTAGCGGTGAAAGAATTATTGATATCGGCATAAGTTTTTGAGTGATTTCAATAATATAAAATTACAAATCATTCCTCTTTATAACACAGTCAAACCTGGATAAGGGGACCTGGATAAGCGGGAAAACTCTATAAGAGAGAGTCCTTCTCGAAAAAGCTACCTCCATAACCCAGGAACTCCGCTTAGAGAGAAACCTCTATTAGCGAGACAAATATCGCGGTCCCTTGAATTCGCTAATCCAGGTTCGACTGAATTTTTATAGATTAGTTCACTTTTAAAGATAACCAGTTCAAAAACAACTATATGTACTAAACTTTACGAGTAACATGATTATTCAAATAATCGTTCATTGTAAAATCGAGTTCCAGTCATTGTCCTCTTGTTAATTGATAGAAAAATATGCACATATAAAAGACAACATTACGTAATCTAAATTAGCATTCGAGACTTTATTACTAAGTAATTCCCCCGACTTTGCTTTGATTTCACACCTTACATATAAGTCGGCACGATTAATTATCACCTTTGTACGAATCAGGAACTAATATTCGTAGTTTTCGGCGAATTCGTTGTTTATATAAGATTGGTATAAAATTTATAACATGTTACAATGTATGTCATTAGGTCTAAGAAAATGGCGGGCAGAGTTGTCTTGTTCGCGTTGCTCACTTTCCTTGCGTATTCTACAGCTGAAGTGCAAAGTAAGTATAGGTTAGAAATACTATTCTACAAATTCAACAATCTTTATATTAACTACTAGCTGTTGTTCGCGACTTCGTCCGCGTGGAATTAAAAAATCCTATGTTACTCGGACAGTGTAGCTTTCTAATGGTGGGAGAATTTTTGAAGTCGGCCCAGTAGTTCGTGAGTTATTTCAATACATACAAAAATACAAAGTTTCTCTCTTTATAACATTTGTATTGATATTGAGGTTATTGGAACAAGCATTTTGGTATCTCAGATTT
>QDHC01002199.1:873393-890948 GCA_013186455.1 Papilio dardanus tibullus
ATACAATGGCAGGCGTTCATTCAGCCTCAACAGAAGGAAAGACATTACGAAGATCAGAATTCACAGCCAGATTTGGGTTATGATCAAAATCAATTTGGAAATAATGAACCGCCTTGTGAGAAATGCGGCAAGAAGAACACGGCAGTTAGTAACGCGCAGAGCGATACCGGTGATGCAGTAGCCATTGCTATTTCTAAAGGCAGCAACCAATAAATTATTGTAACAACCAAGTGATGTGTACAAATCGATGCAAAAAAATTGGGTCATTTCAATATGAAATATTAGTTAGTGGATTGGAATAGTTGTTATTATAATTATATTTTTTAAGATAAATCTTGTGTTTGTTTTATTTTATTTATTAATCTATAATTATTTCAAGATTATAATTAGATACCGTTAAAATCAATTCAAATTAAAATGAAAACATCGAAATTAAATAAAAATTAATATTCATCGCCAGATTTATTTTACGTTAATTTTATATTTGTTGAGAAATTTATAATTATTTTAATTTAAATTCGAAATTGGAACCGAAACTAACGGTATTTAATCAGACTGTTTATGGTTTTGGTGTGGATATTTTCTTGGCTTTAATAATTATATTAGTTTAGTTTATTTCTGATTTTTTTATGATGATGATGATTTTATGCTTACGTATTTAAAAAAAGTTATTAATAAACTAAACCACGAATAAAGAATTTCTCTGCTTTTATTATTTCAAATAGTGTCAAACCGTTAGCACCTATCTTGACATTATAACCTTTTTAACATCAAAAATATGTGAATAACTTAAAATCCTTCTTTATCTACTTTAGTGTTTGTTATTAACCAATTAGCGTCGTTTCGATAAATAAACTAATCACAAAATAGTTTTAGTAAGCCGTTAGATTAGAAATTTTGCAGGAAATTCTTAAAGTAGCTGTAGATTTCAAATTAGTCTTCATTAGTAACGTTGAATTTATTATGACAATATTTATATTTTATTTATTTATAATAAATTAGCTGATAATGTTTGTATTATGGTATTGTCCATATTTTAACCTCATGGTATTACCATGACAAAGACTACTTTTATCATAAATTATAAACTAGTAGCTATCGCCCGTTCTTTCTGAGTTGCCATGGATACGTGAGGGCACGAGGGGACAACTGCGTCCCCTGAGTCGTGCAGATCCCAGTGCAGAGAGTCCCGGTGCGTTCGTACGAGATCCCGGGACTATCTTTTACCCCACTCGAGGATGGCCACCGAGGGGGTTTTAGTGAGTCAAATGTCACATAACCCTGTCATTCTCCCAGAAGACAGGAATCTTTTGAAGGTTCCGTAAAAAAAAAACTGTCGTCCACGATTCCGTGGTATTTAAAAAACACTTAGTACTTAACTAACTTTTGTGTTCATCCAGACTATTTGTTCAACATTTCATAAAGATTACTGCGTTGCGCGGATCACTCCCACACAAGTGATAAAACTACACAACTCCATATGTGGACAATTTGCGGTTGATTTGGTCATTTGACATTCAAATATATTACCAACTTAATACTCATTTCCGTAAGTCGTATATTTAAAAATTGATGTCTCTCATAATTTCGCGTTCAAATCGTTTAAAAATATGATGAATCCTTCACTGAAGGATTACCAAATTAATATATCCTGGAGAAAAAAATAATGAAAATTTTAATACAAAAATTTAACACCAAATATATATAAACTAGCGACCCGCGAAGCAAAACTGATATTAAATACACTACAGAAAAACTGTGAACATTGTATATAGCAGCCATACTAACAATAATTGAACCCGAGCGAAGCCGGGGCGGGTCGCTAGTTATACATATAAACCTTCCATAAGAATCACTCTATTAAAAAAAAGGAATCAAAATCCATTGCGTAGTTTTACACATTCAAACATATATAGGGACAAACATAGAAAAGTGTTATTGTTTTATACTATGTAAGGACAGGATAAGGATAAGGATTCTCCATGTTTATTAGATTAGAGCTCTTGATTAAAAATGTTAGAATAAGGAAATTTACGAAGGTTATGGTAGAAACGCGTTATTTTCTTCCAAGGTCTGGATTCGCCGTGTCATTAAGAGATCAATCGAATCGTTTGTTCAATTCAAGACAATTTGTTGTCATAATATCATCAAAATTACATCACATTCTGATTCGAGCATAGGTCATTGAACTCCTTACAGCACTCCTTGTAGTTTTAAACGAAAAAAAAAACTATAAAATGCCGACACTACTTCTGTATTCAAGAAACAACAAACTTGACATATTTATTATCTATTCTCTTACTTTACTGCTTCTCTTAGTGAAGATTTCTTGGTAATGCTTCATTTGCAAATTGTTAAGTTTAATTTGGCTTAGATCTTGAAACCACACTTTCAAATACTTAGCCATTTATTTATCTAGTTCACAAAGTCCAGTAGGTTATTGATTCCAATGTTTTTCAACCTTTTTACTAAAAATCAATACCGATGGTTATTTATATAAACTTTTCTATAAATTAAACAAACGAAGAATATATATTAATTTTGGATTTAATCATAATTAATGATAGTATTTAATTATTTCAAACATTTATCTTTTATGAAACAATAATTTAGCCTCTGTTTTTTATGGAACCAGCTTTTTGCCAAAATTTATAGCATCCACATTGCATGTATTTGCATCTAGAATTAAAAATGTTAACTGACTTTTATCAGACAAAGATATCTCCTAATGGATTATCTACAATATATTAATGATTAACATAATATAATTAAGAAAGTTGTGTTCGTCATAAATTGGAAAGAGGAATTTGCACACATAAAGAACAAACACGATTGATTAATAACAAAAAGTAAGTAAGTACTTAATATTGTAAATTTATCGTTCTAAGAAGTGAGTGATTACGCCGCCGTAGTACTTAAGAAAGTCCGGCGTGCTGAACAGGAACGGCGCAGAGCCAGCAATGAACTATAGGAGCTAAAGCACAGACTGCATGAAGGAAAAGCAAGATTGCTGAGACCACCCCCACGAAGTAATACTTGACAGTAGGGCCGTGGGGGTACAAAAAAGTCCATAGAGAGGGTTGTTTAGTCGGTATGGGACTCATGTTAGGATAGGTGAACACCAATGAGCCTGAGCCCGACACACCGGATGTGTAGCTCCCATGTCTGACGGTGCCTTAAGGCATTTTTCACTCTATAAAAAAAAAATAGTACCGATTACAGGTGCCTAATTGCAACAGTTAAAGATAATATTCAAAAATTTAAGCATAATCACTTCTACCATAACAAGTTTAAAACGTAAACTTAGTTCGCAATTACTCGTCATATCAAAACCAGTCTTATAATCTGCATAACAAATTAATTTTGAAATCACTTCCGAATAACTATATAAGGGAATTGATTCTAAGTTTGCCTATCAATTATTTCCGCAGGAAACAATATTTAGTTGTTTCCAATGTCAAAGTGCGTGGGACAAGACCTCGGATTGATATATAAAATGCTAGAGTGTACGAAATATAACACATTTGATAACGGAATATATCGTAAAACATAGCAAAGTATGAAGATGAACTCAATAGTTTTTATAACCGTGCTAGCGAGTCTGTGCCAAGCCCTAGCCGAAGGTTGTAATTAAGTTTTTTCATGTTGTTAATGTTTCTACTTTCGATAATCTGTGCTTATCGATTTCTATCGAAATATTACCGTTACATTTTTTAAACGATTTTAAATTTATATAATATGTTCATGTCCTTGATTTTTTTATAAACGTTTATTAAATTACAGAGACCGATGGAGTCGCTCATACAAGAGTACCAAGGACGTTACTGTTGAAAAAGAAGCTTTGCTTTATACTAGGACTTTGTGGAGGTGGAGGCGGGCACTATGGCGGAGGCGGAGGCGGGCACTACAGCGGAGGATATCAGAACCATGGAGGCTATCCACCAATAAACATCGGCATCAGTCAATCACAATCATCAGCTAATGCGGGCGGCGGAGGTTTCGGAACTGGTTATTACCCAAATAACTATCAATATAACGGAGGTTATCCTGGATACAATAATGGGAGACCAGGTTATTTTGGTAACGGATACGGAGCTAATAATAACCAGTTTAATGGAAACTATTACAGTGGTAATAGAAACCCTAATGGATATGATTACCGGGGACCTTTTGGTTACGATGAAGGTGAAGATGTTAAACCGATATATGAAGATACCGATGAGAGTGGTCCGAACTATGATGGATATGACCGTGAAGACAGGGTTGAAAGATATAGAAGTAATCAATAGAATAAATACTGTAAATACTATAATTCGAACTGTGATAATAATTCGAGAAGATAATTTTATTAAATTTCGTGTACTAAATAAAATTTTTTGATAAGCATTTGTTTAGTTTTGTTTTTAAGAATTTTAAGAACATTTACGACTTATTCCAAAACGACTGTAATGTCTAGCCTTTGGCTGATGTATCATCTATTTTATTTTTATTATATTGTATTTACCTAGAACACGCTTCGGTGACAAAAAATCATAAAAATTCTAGGTGTCAGTAGGTCCTGTCTTCGTTTTTGTTTCCTTTGTCTTGTAACAAACATAAATCAATATCTTTATCGTATGCAAATCTCTTAAATGACCAATAAATTTTGCTAATTGCATATTTGAAATTTTTCGTATCCTATGCTTTTTTATTATTTATCTTTGATGAAATTTCTAATCATAAATTATTAGGATGTGATGTCAAAACTAATATTTTAAAATAGATTTTATGAGATAGCGGATCCTATCGTTAATAAAATCTTTTAAAATGTGTCTCACGGTTCTATGACCTTATTTAATTTATTCTATATCTCACATCTATAAATAACAATAAAATAAAAACTGGATCAAAACTTGAATTATCCGAAATCAAACTAACGACAGCTTTAAAATACTTAATTACGTTATTAATTGAATTTTAAAGAGAAATCAAAGGAACGGTATCCGACTGAATTTCTTGTATGTAAAAGAAATATTTCATATACTATTTCACATATTTTTACACGATAAGTACTCAAAGTAAATCACTATTTATTTAACCACATTATATATGTGTGAGGTTCTAAGATTCAAGTATCACTAAATTAGCGAAGCTTTATTCTGCATTCTTCATTAAAGCACCATTTTTTATAAAACATTCTCTAACAGATGCATTAACTCCTAAGAAATTTTGCATCATAAATCACTAAGCACTAAATTCTTGAAATAATCGAAAACCTACCAAGTATCTTGAAATATTAGAGATATTATTTCAGATTAGTTTTATACACAATTAATCTATTCATTCGGGGAATATGTTGAGAAAGGACGATGCGGTCAATTAATAATTTAATGGATCTATTCGAGAAATTTATGGTATCAGAGCATCGCTATATTAAATTAATTTACCGTAAGTTTTGCGATAATGTTATGGGTGTCAACGTCTCCTCGTCATTATCTATGACCCAGTCGAGATGAGGCAGTGGGGAGATCATTTCGTAGTATATATACACGGAGATATGATTCACGGACATCCACTACCGGTACAACGGAAGGTGAAGCTCGTCCTTGCAACAGACACTATGGCAAAGTTTATCATCCTCGTAGCGGCGCTCGCGGCCTGCCATGCCGTGCCTGTTGAAATAGGTAAGCTAAAAGAAACCAAACTACATTTCATTCCATATTAAAGATTCTGTGAAGGAGTTTAGATGAAATTACAATCAAACAATATCTGACGAAAATGTATTTTATTTCTAGTTGAACTTCCCGAGGGTGTATTCCGTGTGGGTCGATCTCCTGGCGTAGCATGGAGCTTCGGCAGCGGCTTCGCGAGCGATATCGGCGGCATCAGGCACGCGTCCGGCCAGTCCGGCTCCTTCCAAAGCGGGGACGCGCAGGCGTACGGCTCCGGATTTGCCAACGCTAACAACAACTACGCCAGCGGCAGCGCCTTTGCTCAAGCACCACAAACAGCGCATATCCCGGCCATCCAACACAACATCGTTCAACAGCCAGCCCATCAAAATCAAATTTTAATACAGCCCGTCCCCCTCGTTCAATACAGTGTGGTGAAGCAACCGGCCCAGCAACATAATGTGATCCAGCACCCCGTCAGCCACCAACACGCCACTATTCCTCATCACCAACCCGCCGTCGTCACAGTCCAGAAAAAACCTAGCTACCCGATCACCACCAACTACGGCCACTATGGATCGGGGAGCTCCTCGGCCGCGGCCAACTCTTTCAATGGATACGGTTCCGCCACATCTAACGTTTACAACAACCAGTACCAGAACGCGGCGGCTTCGGCGCAGAACTACAACGGCCTAGGCTACAAGTCGGCAGTGGCGTCCGCTAATACTAATGGATACGGCCAAGGATCCGCTGTATCCTCGGCTCAAAACATCGGTAACCAGGGAACCGCAGTGTCGTCCGCACAAACAATCGACAGATTCAATAACTTTGAGTCAGCGGTCGCGGCGGCTGAGAACTACGGTAACTACCAGGCGAGCACCGCGCAGACTATCAAGCAGAGAGGTAGCCAGGTGCAGCAGAACATCGCAAGCAGTATCAACGCACCCGGCTTCCAAGCAGCCAATGCGAACGCTTACAATACTGGCTTTTATTAAGCCTCGTAAATTACAATAATTTATGTTTAATAACTTATTTTAATTTATTGTTCTAGCAGATTCGCTAAATGCATTTATAATTTATAGAAATTTAAATTAAAGATCCTCTGTGAAAATACTTCAATTTTATTTACAAACCTTCAACTAACATAAGTTACCATTACAATAGTTATTTTACTAAATCTCCTTTTATTAAACAATACATATTAATAATGATAGAATGAACACTTTATCATGGTGATATTTGAGTTAAATTAGGCGATTGAACTACTTACTTATTTTTAAACAATGCATTGAATCTTTACAATATTGAACATTTCAAGATCTAAATATTTAGCATATAACAAACATACTTATTAACTGACATTAAGTTTTTGATCACGTATAATTTTAAATTAGTTGGGAGGGCCAAGAAAGCTGCAAGCGTTTTAAAATTATTACCGCAAATAATATTTATGTCCCCCAAAATCTGGGATTTAAGAAACGAAGTATGAATGTTATATCAAAAAGCTTGCAGTTTGTAATTTATCTTACGCGGTCGGTGGCAAAGCGATGGTTCAGGTATGCTAAGAATAAATGATGATATTCGCTTCGAGAATTTGACATATTTACTACAAAATAAGAATTCTAGACAAAAAAAAGATTGACAAATGTTTCTCTTTAGAAAATACTACCCTGTTCTCAACTTTGTCAACGTGGAATTAAAAAATATAGCCTATGTTACTCAGCGATAATGTAGCTTTCTAATGGTCAAAGATTTTTGAAATCGGCCCAGTAGCTCTTAAGTTATTCCAATACATCTAAAAATACAATTTTTTATTATAATATTAGTATAGATTAGATGAAGCGAAGTTTTTAAATTACTGATTATTAACAACTTGCTTGTTTTTGTAAATTGCACATGATTTTAAATTATAAACATTTATTTTGGAAAAAAGTTCATATAATTTCTTTCTGACAAACATACCAACCACCACACATTTAAATAATGAACATCTTTTTGTATCTAAAACAAGATAGACTAGGGGTCTCATTGGACCAAATTATGGATGATAAGTACCAAACGTAGATAGTACAACAGTAATAACGCTGATTCTCGTTACGGAATAAAGCGTTATGTGTAACAAATCGTTGTAAAAACAGCTTATTCTTGCTTTTCAGAGTAATTTTAAAATCGTTTTGTTACTAGAAGATATTCTGATTGTTTTTTTTTTAATTTAGCAAAACAGCATTAGTGATATCTAAATAATAAGATCTTTATCTCAATTAGAAGAATAATAATTAAATCAAACGATATTTTATTAGCATAAAAACATATAAATACATAATGTAACGAAAAGTTGGATCTTTTTACAACATCAAAGACTCAATTTGATTATTTTTCATCAAGATGTTATTTTTTAATTAATTGTTTTCCTGTCGTTTTAATTAAGCCTTTTTTTAAATAACATCAAATCCATTGCTTTAATCTTATTTATTCATATAATTAAATGGTAAATGACCTTAATTAATAACTTTATAACTAAACATGTTAATTTACAAAAGCGATACAATTTGATGAGTGAAAAAATATAACTGTTCCTAAAGTTGATACTACACAGTACGCTATATCTATTTTTATTTCAAAGCTATAAATAAAATTAATCATTATAACGTCAAACATACTAATATATGTTATATGCTTAACGTGACCAGACGTTCCGTTTTGAACGGGACTGTCGCGTTTTCCAGTCTTGTGTCCCGGTGTCCCCAGAATAATCTTCGGGACGCCAAAATGTCCCGCTTTTGGAAACTGTGGGAAAATGTGAATAGTAGAGCCGGCCGAACCTAGCACGATAATAGCCGGGAGCACGACAGTGGCGTAAACGTTGTCGCTCGCACTTCCTTGACTAGTTTTCCTTTCGGCCAGTTCACGACATTACTTCTAGAGATGGGCAAAAGACGTCGATACAATTGAAATTCTGATCACAGCTTGCACCCCCCTCCTAGATCCGGGAGAAAACTATAGTTGTCCCGTTTTGAGTTCAAAAAAATAGTCAGTCAAGTTAACTATGCTCTCTGTGTAGAACAGACCTTAACCTATAAATGAAAAGTCGTTATTAAAGATGGCAATATAAAGAGAGAGACCGTGTGACCTGCTTGCATTTCAAGTCAGGCTAGACAAGATGTCTATCCTTCTATGTCTTTATTTAATATTTTCTATGTCATTAACTTGCAAAGGTAACATTCCTTACAAAGATATATTATACTATAGATGGAGCATTCGAAGCCTAAATGTGATGCATTTTCGTTGACCTCCGGACGTCTCACGTAGGGTAATTTTCCCCAGTGTTGCCCTTTCCATTACACTTGGCGACATAAATAGTCGACCGAATGTAACCTGTTTTTAAAAAACACACATTTCTCAAACTTGGAAAAAATGTTCATGATACTGGCAAACATTTGATTTTTTGGTAATATTTTACGCGGCACGCATTTTGCTGTCAAACTACTATGGAGCGCTTCCTCTATGTATAATATCTCTTTGCTTCCATTTAAAGAAAATACCAAAAAATTACACATTTGCCTGTCAATTTTCATTGTTAAAATAATTGTTTTGAATTTCAGGTGCGTTCACAAACATAGGCGGTTATCAAGGATACGCGACAATCCAAAACGACAATATAGTTGGCGTATCTAGCGTAGCCGGTTATACTTCCAATGATCAAGCTTCAAATGTTTTTTATACCTCTCCTGGAATGTCTGTAAGAAAGAACGGAGACACAATAAGTTATATGTACCCAATAGACAGTGGCATAGCAACTGGTTCTATACAAATGAAACCGGGATCCATAGCTGTCTCTTCATCAGCTTATAGCAAATCTCCTTTGCCAATGATGGACCCAACAACGCCAATGTTCAACAATTTCATATATCCTCAAGTTTTTTATCAACCAACAAATATAGAACCATGGTTTACTAGAAGAATGATGAACGGCTTGGACCGGTTAAAACCGGTTTTCAGAAATCCTTATATGCCTCGTTTGGAGCTCTTAAAAATGTGGCAATAAATTATAAGACGTACATAAAATAAGACGAGTTAAGACGAGAATTGTCCATTACCAGTGTGCTATAATTCATAAAAATTTATTACTTTTTAGATAGTAGTTAAATAAAAACTAATAAGATTAGATTGTAGCTAAAAATAAAATATCTAAAATACGAAAAACACAGATTTGATGATAAGAGTTTAATTTTTCGTTCGTTGCCCCGTAAAATGCATTTTGTTTCCCAAAATGTTAGGTTATCGAATTAATTAAGTAAATTATTCCTATTAGTGTCAGAATTAAAACCAATCAGTAGAAAATATTGTTAAAAATTTAATTTTAATTGATTTCAAGCTAAATTCTTTCATATTCACAAGAATCAATAAATATTTCTCCTTATTTTATTTTGACTATTTGAAACTTAGTGTGTAATTAAGAAATAAAATACTATTTGAACAAAATATTTTTTTATTTGTATCATTTACATCATATCTTAATAACAAACAGCAACTTTAAACCTAAAACGGAGCAAACTCTGCCTCCTTATTCTTGTCTTAGTTTTTACAGACGTTACGCTCCGTATCGAAAAAAAATGTATGAAACTGACAGTGACTTTCGATATCTCACACGTGAGCATCACATGACTTACCGAAAGTCAGTGTCGGTTTCATATATTTTTCTCGATTGCATCAGCGATATCGCCAATCGAAAAGTAATTTGGATAGGCCCTCTGGTTTGCTGTAGATGTAATATTTGAAAAAAAAAACTATTAACTAATGCTAAAACTATAATAGTTGCATTTTATATTTTGTTCCAAGTGTGTGACACTCCCCACTCGTTCGCGGTACTCTGCGATGGAGCAATCAGGGATCGTAACCAAACGTCGCCCTCTCACCAAGCCACGGTTAAGCAACTGTTGTTCAGAGTTATTCTCTTAAAAAATCTAATATTACTACTTAATAAGGATACCATGTAAATGATAGGTAACCCTACTGAACATAATTCAATAATAATTAGCGTATAATAATTTATTTATGTTTTTTTTCTGTAACAAAAAGTAAAAAGTTAAAATAATTTAGCTATTATTTATAACACGGGTTGAGGGATATATGAATAAAAAAGTAATTTAATGTGGATACAAAGGTAGAGGAAGGCTAAATAAAGTACTGATGGATTATGAGAAAGAAGATATGTTGAAAAAGAGGGTAAATTCAGAAATCACGGCTGATAGAGAAGTATGAAGGAATAGTACATATTGTGCCGACCCTCTATAGGGACAAGGTCAGGATTATGACGGTAAATAATTTCTAATTAAGAAGATTTAATAATTTAAGAGGAAAAAAAGTCTAAACTATAACAAATATATTAATTACTATTATTTCTCCGGTTAGTTTCAGAATAACCCAACCAACTAACTTGCACCGATAGACGATGGAAAGCGCAGTTTCTGTTCGACCGTCACAATGCGAGCCGTACTACTGCTATCGCTCTTTATTATATCTATCTCCCTTGTTAAATCCGCACCACAGTCAAAATTACAAGTCAGCACAGGTGAGAAACATAGTCAATTTCTTAATATTTTTTTTATAATTTTATAATACAAAGTGGTAAACGAGCAAGTGGCAATCAGGATTCGATGAAAAGTCCGAAACGAGATCTAACCATAGATATCTGCAATTGTAGATGCGTTGCCCTTAATCTACGGAGGAGGAGACGCACAGCAAGGTGATGATACCTCTTCCTTTGCGTCCCCTCCGTAGTTCAAAGTTAAGAGATTTTTATAGATAAATCGCGTTACTTAATGGGATCTTTATTGTTATTTTAACATTTAAATGCAATAAAGGACAACGCAGATTAATTGATAGTCTTTTACGTCGCTTTTTTTAGAATTATAGCGTAGTCATGGCAACGGTCCAGCTACCACTTTCAAGTGTATTTTGTTTTAGTTTACGCCAGTTTACGCTATTATTTACATTTTTTATGTTTTTATTAACTCATTTAATTACTACTAGAAATATTAATTTAACAATTTAATAGGAATTATTACGAAGATCAATTACTCTTCTTAATTTATGTTTGACAATTAACTTATGGTACATAACCTATTTTTATGATTTGTTTATTGGCTGCCCCTTTGTGGATTGCGTTAATGTCGAGTGTTTATGTTTTAGTTCTGGTTTGGGGGAGACTGGCAACTCTGCTATTTTTATTATTAACCTATTTTAAGTTCAATATCCGAGCTATCTTTTTTACTATTACAAGGAGCAATCTTTAGTAAACCAGTTCCACTTTATTGTAGATTAATCGAACAATTATTGTTTATGAAAATAGATCAAAATGATACAGACAAAACAAGTACATTAAACCCCTTTTTTATAACTTATTTATTCAAAGAGGCCAACTTATCAAGGGCGTATAACAAGTAGTGGATTTAATTAATTCTTTTGTTATATTTTATTTATTTTTTAACCTGTGGCATGACCATTGTATTTATTGTTTTTGTATGTGTAATTGTTTTTGAATGAAACTCCGACGCTATTACGTCAACTAAAACTAAATTGATGTAAATAATTATTATTAATTTATAATAATTGCAATTAAACATAATTCATAAGTCGACACCAATCATCACCAACTCATTATAAGTCCCCACCGAGGGGTGCGGAGCTTACCCCTAAGGTGACTAGGCCATAGTCAACCACGTTGGACCCTGTGCGGGTTGGTCGACTTCACACATATCTTTGAATTTCTTCACCGATATGTGAAGGTTGCATCACGATGTTTTCCTTCATCGTAAGAGCGTCGGCTAAATATGTACATATGAAAATCGAAAATCGAAAAACACATTAGTACATGGCGGGATTCGAACTCGAGACCTGCAGATTACAAGTCAAGAGCTAAACCCCTGAGCCACCGACGCTGCTAAATCAATACCAATGAATTAAAGTAATAAATTGAAGATTGATGTTGTAGGATATAAATAATTAATTAAACGAAAGAAATTCAATTATTAATATTGATAACCAGTTTTTTTTATTAACTGATGCCTTTTCTATTAATTGATAGCATTCTATTAGCCATTGGGTTTAAAACATTTGAATAAATGACACGTTGTTACGACAGGAATTTAAATTAGTTTTTTATTAATTGAAAACTCCGAATTATAATACGATCCATCATATTTACACTAAAGAAAATATTTTATTTAATTGATAAACGTTAAAAATAATATAAAATGAAGCAAAGGATTTATCGGTGTAATAATAAAAAATCGCATGATAGAAAACTATTCTAAATTATTCAGATTTTAAAAATTAATTAGAATAAAAATAAAACTCTCAATATTAATGAGAAATACTTAACTACATGACGTTTTTCAGTTAATTTCAAATAATCCTAAATCCCGTAATTTTGATAATGTTTAACCAAAGCCGCCACTGGTCGACATAGAAATCTTTGACTATCGATATTTACCCTTCTATGTACATTAAAAATTTCCGTTCCATGATTTTAACTTTTTATACAGCGTGTCCCAATATTCAACTGCAATTAATAGCTATGTTACTAAGCTACTCGTAGCTACTTAATACAAATAAAAATGCAGGGATGTTTATTATTGTAGGTACAGTGGCTAATTGTATCAAAGTTCTAGTAAATTTTAAAAAGTCAACATAACTTTGAAACAAAAAGATAATGCACTAGCACTGACTTATTGTTGAATCTTGGGACACGCTGTATAAACCTTTTACCAACGACCTTTATCATTCTATTTACGTTAAAAATATCCGTTCCATGATTTTAATTTTATGTATATTTTATCTTCCAGATGTAGAAGGCAAGCCGTTCGTAGAGGAGGTAGTTGTGGAGTCAGTCCTGCACGTGAGGAGTCCGTCCCTGGCGCGCAGTTACCGCACCAACACCAACACCAACCTGCAAGATGGCACCAGAGTCACTGAGAACAAGTTTTAAATATTAATCAATGATGTAATAAATGTAAAGAAAAACAAATATCATGTAAAGTTAACCAAAATTCAAATAGAGGCTATTTTATGAATTTGATAAATGTTATTTTGTAAATAAATTGGGAAAAAATCGTATAAACTTTATTTATTTATCTCAAGTAAATATCCCCGAGGGTTATAGGCTACTTCGCTTAGCCCATATGTAGGAAGACATTTAATGAAATACAATTGTGTAAGGAAGTATGAGATATTCTTTAACCAAAGTCCATTTGCCAATTAAAGTATCTTGAACCATTCTAAGTATACGTAAGACAAAAAGAGAAACTACCCAAACTAAAAATCTATGGTCTGATCTATTCCTTTACTAACTATAATTATAACTTGTTTATATTTCCTATTCGTAACATTACAATGATTGTCTACAGACAGCCGACACGTGTCGGAGTTTAACAAAAAGTCGATACCGACTTAGCGAGTATTGTTTACACGTGAAAAGCATTTGAATAGGGCCAGGGATATATTAGCATTGTACGACATCGGCTATCGTATGCTAAAATATCGAAAAGGCTTAAAATATTCTGTCAAAGAATGCGCCCGTCGGTGTATATCATAGATTAAAAAAGTGCTAAATCGAATAATGATATTCATAGACCGCGACGCGTTCTGCTCCGCCAATGAGATGTGGACGCCTAGCGAATAAAACAACACGCTGTACGCATTGTCTAGATACAGGGCGATGTTTTTTTATTCTTTAATTTTGAAATTAATTTAACCTTGAAATGTGACATACTTAAGTAATATAATGATACTATTTTCAAATCTTTCACTATATTCAGTAAAAAACTAATATAAATAAAAACTCCAAAATATATTCCTGACGCAATAGAGATAACAGTTTTGTGATTTTCATTGTAAGGACTTTCATTTGTTCCAAAAATAATTAAAAAATACTCTGTAATCCTTAAGCCCAGTACATAATATGACAATTTGCCGTCAGATTGTTTTATAATTTTAATTTTTATTAAAATCAAAACCATTGCGTTTTAACATAGCTGATGCGTCGACATTATAGAGAATAAAGGAATAAAAATGTCACTAATTTTATATGCAGTTTAATTCCAAGTACGTCAATAGTTGTGACATCAAACACGCTGTATAAATTACCAGAATTATGTTGTATTTGAATACAATCAAACGAGCAGACAGCGGGTAAACCGCGGCGAGTAGCGAGCAACGCCGCGCGTCACCGTTAGCGCGCGCCATCATTGATTACTTATTTCATACGTATGCTTAGAATACGGTTACAGCTTCGCGGAACATCGGATTTTAATTCGAGGAACGTCATACCACTGTCATGTAGATTTCCTTCCATCATACCTTCTTACCGAGAACGAATTTGGCGGCGAACATGAAAAAAACATGTAGCTGCAAGCATTAGTATTGAAAATAATACCAAGTTAACACATTTACTGCTTAAAAATTAATGAAAAAGATATGCTGGGAGCCAAAACATTTTTAGGGAAATGTTGATTAAGTAAATAGATATTTGAAAACGGAACGCTCACTCGGTTCCGAGTAGGCGGCGCCGCTACTTTAGCCCTGCGACACTCGATTCCGAGTGGGGCGCACAGAATATGTTAAATGCGTAACGTTAGTACACGATCAAATGCTTAGTGGAAATGTTTCTAGCAATTTGAATGTACAACGTGCAAGGGCCTATTGAAATATTTGTTTTTACTCAATAATTTACTTAGGGCCTTGATGGAAGGACAAAACAAAGACGTAATAAACTCTACCGTACGACAAATTTAAATGTTTTTAGTTAATTTGTAAGCTAAGTAAATTATCCGTAACACGCTTTACATAACTTAGATTAAACACCTGCGTATTTTTTTTAACATCTAAAAATTTGAATACATAAAAAATTAATGAAATATTCATTTAATTGACCGTTCCGTACTGCCATTGTCTTTAACGATTTATACAACATAACCTACATCGAGTTCTATTTTTTTTTTAATTCAACGACGACCTCGGATAAGATTTATAATCTGTCATCGCATTATTTGCAGTTCTACAACTGGAATTCAATTCATGTTGAATATTAATACGAATCTAGCACTTCGAATTGTAATTCGCATTTAAACGATAATGTTTTTTTTTTATATTAATTAAATTAACATTCATAATGACATTGATTTTGTCAAATTCTGCCACCCATTCAGCCAGTAATCTTTGCCTATTTTTATCTGTGAATTTCAATGTCTATGGCCGGGTATTTCCGTCGTATTTGTATGAAGAATTAAAACCAGATACTGTATCGATATTTGGTAATACAATGACATAATCGGTCGCATTTTGGCCGAGACGTTTGCGTCATGACGATCATAAAAGCATAGGACTCAAATATGACACACACTTGACTACTGCACCTAATTTTAATAAATGAAACTTGACGGAAAAGTGATTTGGAACAATAAATAAATATGCTTTTTAGTTTTATTTCGAAGCTGTAAGTGAAATACGTTTTTTTTAGTTTCGATTTTAATAAAATTAAATCTTTAAACATCTACAATATCCTTTACAATGTCCACAATGACTATAACTTACTCTAAAACACATGCTTTATCTATCCTTCGTCTCTTTCACGCGTATGTAAATTCAATAGTTATAAAAGAAGAAGGCAATATGTTAATTTAAATTCAATAGAATTAATTACGCTAGATTTGTATCGTTTTGAGACCATCGACTTTCAAATGACTTTGCGCATATCCTAGTCTGACATTTTTTATACAATTAAAAAAAATCAATCACTTTTCATTGGCTTTACCAATAAACTAATTATTTTGAACCTTAACTAGTTAAACGATATTTTAACGATTTAATCTATATCTATACTTATATTACAAAGAGAGAAACTTTGTATTTTTGTATATATTGGTATAACTCAAGAACTACTGGGGCGATTTAAAAAAAATATTTAACCATTAGAAAGCTACATTATCTCCGAGTAACATAGGCTATATAATTTAATTCCACGCGGACGAAGTCGCGTACAACAGCTAGTATATTATAAAGAGAGAAACTTTGTATTTTTCTATGTATTGTAATAACTCAAGAACTACTGGTCTGATTTCAAAAATTCTGTCAGCATTAGAAAGCTACATTATCCCTGTATAACATAGGCTACATTAATTAAATTCAAGCAGACGAAGTCGCGTACAACAGCTAGTTTCAGATGTTTTTAGACACAATAATAAACATTCTATTATAGATAAAACATCAAATATTAGTTACTACGCATTGTTTTATTTAAATAATGTAAAATCTGTATCTGTTAATTTTGTTAATCAAATACTTAACTATGAAATCGATTTAAACATTTGTATTCACGTGTTAAACATAATTAAGTTGCAAGGAATGTTCGCGCCGATAATTGTCGCCGGGTACGTATGCTAAATAACTGATTAATGCTAATTTTTTGGCGATATCATTAAGAAAAAGACCTATGATAGAATAATAGACCAGGAGACTTACCCAAAGTATTGTACATGCACTATAGGTCTACAAGGATATTATGGCACTCGGAAAATATGTGAACTAACAATGACAGCGTAACATTTTAACCAATCATGGAAAGGCAGCTGAGGGATTTTGATAGAAGAAAGGAAATTTTTAACTATTGTTATCGCTAAACTTTGTAGGTGCTCCCCTGTTAATGTCAAAAAAGTGACATAATATGCTTGTAGAGCTATACAAAGCGATTCTATAGCAAACGTCAAAAATGTATGAAACTGACAATGACATTCGATAAGTCAGGTGCTTGTCACGTGTGAGATATCGAACGTCATTGTCACTTCTATACATTATTTATGTACGCTGTCGAAATGCTTCGCAGCGTATGAACTATGGGTGTCCAGA
>QDHC01002199.1:891311-909980 GCA_013186455.1 Papilio dardanus tibullus
AATCTACCTCACTAACAAACGTATTATTATTTAAACATATTTTTTTATCAACTTAAATTTACATCGCTTACACCTTCAATATAAACAGGTAAAAGGTAAAATAAAGGGCGTATCATTTTCCTACTATACGAAGAGAGTAAAAGAGATATGCAAAAGGAATGCATTCGTATCACGTATGCAGACTGACATAGGTTAATGAGCAACTACGTGAATATTATATCACAGGATATCCTTTGTCTTTCTTAGTTCCTTCGTGCACAAGGTGAATCTTACACTCTCATATTGGCGTGAAGTACGAACCTCTACCATTTGTGTACAATCAGAGCCAAAAATATATACTCACAACAAAGTCTCATAAATATGTTCACATTTTGTGGCTGTTAAGTATGTATGCAACAAGCACGATTACTTCGACAAATTAGTCAAATCGTCTACAGAACGTCTGTAGTAGATTTGTTGATTGATTGATTTATAAACTCTTAGGTATTTCTATATCTACACTAATATTATAATGAGAGAAACTTTGTATTTTTGCACGTATTGAAATAACTCCAAAACTATTGGGCTGATTTCAAAAATTCTTTCACCACTAGAAAGCTACATTATCCCCGAGTTACATAGGCATATTTTATTAATTTCACGGGGACGCAGTCGCGAAAAACAGCTAGTTTATGATATTACTGAGTTTTATGAGACTTTGTGGTGTATATATATTTTTGCCTTTGAATGTACATTGGGCCTTATAAAAGTATTCGATTCGTGATCGATCTAGTATCAGTTAATAATATTGTAAATCGTGAATTTAGACACGTATACCGGCCGTCCGATAACAATACAATGAACAGGAAAATGTCCGTTTCGTCTTTACTAAAGCCTACTGACGTGTGCACGCACATTTGTATTCTTATATGTTTGTATTTTTTGTATAACGCGCACACATCGAGTCATTCACTTCCCAAACGTAATACACGTCTGGTTTAACCGCGGAAATGTATGTTTAAACCTTGTAATATTCCTTAATTATGTAAGGTTATAAAAAGCATATGATCAGGGTCCCCGCTACCTTATATGCATAGTGTGCAATGCACACGGGCGCTATCGTTACGGGCGCCAAAGACAAAGGCCTAAAAAATGAAAAAAACATTTAAAACAAAAATTCCGTTCTTTGCTTTATATCAAGTACCATCAACAAAAAGGTCACAGGCGCCAGTAACCCATACTGAGCTTCGCATATGACATGTTGCTTAAGAACTTCTAAGGATTGGTTTGGTAATTGAACGAACGGATTGCATTAATAAAATATAGTTATAAATATTACAATTGATAAAATATGATATCATCTGGATAAAGCTTACTAAAGGACAATGCAAAGAGAAATATGTTTTAATATAGTACGTATTTTGACGTCACTAAATAAGCATTGAATAGATGACTATCATTCTATACTGACAGGACGTCAATCATCGATCCTGGACTGCTGCCCGTGGGAAATGACACAACCCATTTGTCTACCAAAACATTATTGAAAGTAACACAACCTTTCTGCCTTAAACAAATCAACCAATAACAAAATAGTTTTATGTGACCGCATAACATTATTGTTATGTCTATACTAATATTATAAAAGGGAGAAACATTATATGTTTGTATTTTAGAATTTTTGTATTTTTGTATGTATTAAAGTAACTCAAGAACTACTAGACCGATTTAGAAAAAAACATTCTTCATTAGAAAGCTACATTATCCCCAAATAACATAGACTATATTATTTAATTCCACGAGGACGAAGTCGCGCACAAAAGCTTGTATGTAAAATTATGTTTCTAACGTCCGCTTAAGTGTGCACGAACCAGTCCAGTACCAACCAAACTATGTACTAAAGTACTACATATTTCGGCATGCAATATATCATTTTTATATTGACACTGAATAACATTGTTGGAAATCAAACAAAATTAGGTAGAATCCTATTCATACTGGTCTAACGGTTTAGTTTTAGAAGTTCCTTGCACCGCGGTTATCAGACCATCTGACCGCGTGTCACCGTATCGTCTCATCTGACAGCTCGGTCGCCGACAGAATGTCTGCCGACCGTACTGTATTCATAACGTAACCAGACGTCCCGTTTTGAACGGGTCTGTCCAGTTTTATAGTCATCAGTCCCGGTGCCTCCGAAAGAATTTCGGGGACGCCAAATTGTCTCGTTTTCTAAATCCACGTGAAAATTTGAGGAAGTTATCTTAACCTATCGTGACATTCCTACCAAAACGATGAACGTTTTAGGAGGCTTTGCCTCTGTTCACTTTATTCATGTGACGATAGCGAGAGCCCGAGAGTGGCGAAAATGTCATCGCTCGCATTTAAAAAGTTTTATTTTCTACTGTTGAATTACGTTCATAAAAAAAGACCAATGTCCCGTTTTGAGTACAAAAAGAATGGTCACGTTATGTATGCAACGCGTCTTTGTCACAGCAGAAGGGAACCGCTAAACGCTAAACCGGCTATAAACTGTCCCAACTTTACGTTTATTGAGATTTAAATACGTAATAAAACGTCAAGGTTATGGTCCCGCGAGCAATGAAAAGCAAACTTCTAGGTAAATGCGAGCCTGGAATTACTTTGATATAGCCGAAAGTAACGTCCTCTACTACATTGAACGACAGATAAAAAATATTTATTTAAGTAATAGCTTCTGTACTTCTTAAAGTTTGTACGATTTTATTAGTATGTTTTCTTTCTCTATCCCTTTAAAAATAGTAACTACAATAGTAACTCTTTGAATTAGTTACCAGATATTTGATATTATTCAAGCTACTTTATTATTTTCGTACTGGACATAAACTTTATTTTATGTATTTCTCAGTAGTTTTCCTTGCTATGCCCTATCTCCTAGAAATAATGTATATTCCGTGAGCGAACGCAAATATTTTTAATATAAAGTACTATGGATTTTTATTCTAAGAAACGATTAAATGTGATTGAAATCAAGTCGACGAAGTTTTATTACCTTTCAAAGAAAGCTCCTGCGTAATGTTTTATTTGATGTTGTTACTGTGAATTTTCATACCGAAAATACATGTTTAAAAACATGTTCTTAACTCTGTCTTAAGACTGTAGAAAATTGTTATATAGTTGTTGAATTTTACGTAAGAATTGAGGATTTATAAAGTTGTTGAATACCATAGGAGGGGGAAACGTTTTCTTTCTGTACGTCTTCTACTCCGTCGGTTAAAGTAGACGACATATCTGCAATAGCAGCTTGGCTATTTCGGCGAATCCAAGTGGCCGGTCGTTTGCCATCTATACTAATAATATACAGAGATAAACTTTGTATTTTGGTATTTTTGTTTGTATTGAAATAACTCAAGAACTACTGGTCGGATTTCAAAAATTCTTTCACCATTACAAAGCTACATCCCCGAGTAACATAGGCTATATTATTTAGGCACGCGGACGAAGTCGCGAACAACAGCTAGTCTTAAATAAAAACAATAATATCAAAGAATACTAGTAAACATGCTTCGCATACAATTACTTCTTGAACGTCTACAGAAGCCCTTGTGATTGAAGATGAAGATTTAAAGACTGAGATAAAATCAGTCCAGCGTGTAGACAGCGCGGTTGAAGTGAATCAACCTGCCCTGTCCACCATACTAATGTAGTCCACCAAATATTTCCGGCATCTTCCTAAATCTAAGACTATTAAAGACAGGACCTGTTAAGCTTGCATCACTTTTATATAAAAAAACAAATGATTTACACCAAATGGTAACGTCGAGTAACGTTCACATTTTGTGTAAATATTTTAAATGAGTTAAATCACAATGATCCAATACTTTTATATTATTGGATACGGATAATATCATCTTACCCACCTTCACGAACAGTAGATTCTATTAAATACAATACTAGCTCTTTGTTCTGTGCATGTCTTTAGAATCAAAGACGTAGTTCTATTAGTCCATATCTCTGAAATCAAAGATGCAAGTAGAAAACGTGCGTGGCCGCAAATTTGACAGTTATGACCATTTAGCTAACTTTATGTCGTGTACACCGATGTTATCACGAGTAGAAAGACGCCGGTTTTATCACATGTAGGTCCTCATACACCTTGCATACAAATACATTTGAACTTCAATGTTATATCGGACAAACCTATAGCTACCGTGCTAAAGATACGTTTTTTTCTATAAATATTCATACACTTATATAACAAGACTGTTTACTAATTAATTTAATCAATATGTACCACTAATCTTGGTTAAGCAGATTGATTAATTGCCTTAAACAAAACTCCGGGACGTTTGTCCTTCAGTATGCCGTGGGTTTTTAAGATGCCGTACTGCACATAGCTACTTGTAACCCATCCATATATGTGAATATTCAACAGTCATATTAAATTAATACAATTAAGAACTTTATTAAGTACTTACTTGCATGCGGGCATCGTATCTACATTATTATATAAAACAATAACGCTTTTTATGTTTGTCCCTATATATGCTTGAATCTATAAAACTACGCAACGGATTTTGATGCGGTTTTTTTTAATAGATAGAGTGATTCATAAAGAAGGTTTTTATGTATAAACACTAACGACCCGCCCCGGCTTCGCCCGGGTACAATGCTAATACTAAATATACTACAGTAAACTATAAACGTTGATTATAACAGCCATACTAATAACAATTGCACCCGTGCGAAGCCGGGGTGGGTCATTAGTTATTAATATAAAAGGGTGCTGGAGATGCATAGAGAGCTTTTCAAAACACTATATTAGGATCTACAAATGTAGAATATAGTTTGGACGAACTATTAGCCCAGTTACTAAGTTTTTATTCAATTCCGCACGGAAGGACTCGCTGGCGATAAGCTAGTTTAAACATAAATTAGACGCAATTAATTGTTTTACATAACAAATCGGCAATTGTCGCGATGTGGATTTATTGAGGATCTCGATGACTGGCGCTCATTATCTTCACATATTCAAAACTTATTTTTATTGCACCGGTTTTTCGATGTCTCGGATGCGGATCACGGACACGACCGTGCGAAGAATATATTGCAACGTACAAGTTTCAAGAACTACATCCATGTGCGATATTGACTTTGCTGGCGATTTTACAGGACGGGAGTTAATTAAAAATGAGGACGATTAAGTAACAACGATCGCTCTTTCTGATTGAGGTTATGGGACTTTGTGCGGTCTCTAGCAAGAGCTAAACAACGCATATTAATAAGAGTAGATCTTACAATAATCCTACGTCTTCATTAGACCGATGTCACGCAAAAAACGGCCTTAAGCCTAAGCAGAGTCTCCGTTTTTTTCCTCAAACTCGGTCTAATGAAGCCATAGGAAGGAACCGTAAAGTAAATGCTAATAGTTCTGGAATGAGATTGTTACTTGTTCTTTACTTACGTGTTCATTTGTTTCTGGTATTAAAATGATAAAACAACCCTCTCGAGTGGTTTCCAAGAAGGCGTTAAATGTCGAATAAAATGAACATTTGTGTTATAAATTGACTTGAATGAAGCTCCTTGTCATTCAGCGACGACAACGGTATTCAATGAGGAGACTATACCAAACACCTATTGGAAACATTTGCTTATTTATGGTATTGTGCGGGATTACATTATAAGACCCGAAAAAGGGAAACGGTCAATAAGATTGTAGGTCAAATGCTAAAGATAAGTCAAATTTATAACTGTTACATCAATTGCACCTTTATTTTAGTTCTGGAGGATTTGATATTTCTAAAAAGCCCATTTACACTAAGACTTAAAAAAACATATACTTAAGGCTCTAGACGTACTCAACTTATGAAGAAACTATCAATTAGAAATTAGTTTTACGGTTAATTTCGGTAAAAAAAATTTAGAATAGAAAAGACTTCAACGATGAAAAACTTAGCAATAAAAGACATCAACGATTATAACTTCCAGCTAGAAGTCACAAAAATATTGAAATAGTCCTGCCCGTATTTGTTTATCGTAACATAATAATAATTTATTAATATTGTTCCTTTATTCCACTTGATGCGGCTCAACGTATCCATGTGTAAGGTTACACGCAGTATTATAATTATATAGTGGAAAGTATCAGATTTTTAACGAGAAGAACTAGTAGAGATGTGGTGCTTACTTAAGCCTCGATGAGCATCGAATGAGTCACCGATCGGAGTAAGAATCTCATAAAAAGTACCAAAATAAAAGAGCAACGGTCAGCCAAATAGAATACGTGTGGAGCATTCCCGGCTCTTACTAGGATGTTAAATTTGCCTAACGGTGGAGAGGAGCATCGCCGAAACGAAGCGATGTAAGATGCGCGGGCACACGCCGGCGCGCGTGTACAGCATCGTAATTAGACTTTGCCGTCTGGACTATATAACGCGCCGGCCACGCTCCAACACCACAACCACGATAGCTGTGAACAACACAACTCCTTCGACAACCGGGATAGTAACATAATCGACATGCAATCTATCGCGATCCTTCTCCTGGCCTGCGCCCTCTGGGGGGCCCACGGCTTCCCCTATCATTACTACGGAACCAACATGGATACTTGTAAGTGAACTATTTTAAATTGTACAATTTTGGGAATTTACTTTTTTTATAACACCTCTATTTCTGGACCGAGTAATTCGAAACCAATTTGTCAGCCTTATTTGCCATGCCAGTGATTATTTTCCAATTGATTGTAATTTATTAATCAAATTAAGACGTTCTTAAATTACCTTGAAGAAATAACTCAAAGATATAATTTATAATCATTCTTTAGTTCAGAGGTAATTCATCTATCGTCAAAGTATTTGAAGAACTAATTGTTTTTTTTAGTGTCGTACGGCGCGGGCGACAGCAGCCACGGCGGCATGGTGCTGAGTCGCTTCTACAACCCGTACTACAGCCAGCGCACGGCGACCGGTGGAGGCATGGCCGCCTTCATGTTCAAGCCGGAGGAACAGAACCAGCAGCCCGCGCAGCAGACCAGCCAGTACTACCTGCCTGACCGCCGCCGCCAGACCACTCCCGAGGCGTATGCGCCACCCCAGCAGAACGAGGTCTACTACCCCCAGCCACCCGAAAAACCCTTCGCCACCGAACCCACCGAGCTCGCCGACCCTCTCCCCACCGAGAAGGTCGAGGTCCCCACGACCGTCAAAGCCATCCCCATCCCGGAGTTGACTGAGCCTGAAATCGAGGAAGTGGAGGAACCCAAGGAGACCAAGGAGCTCGCCCCGGCCTCCAAGAAGAGGGTGACCAAGAAGAAACAGGTGAAGAGGCCCGTCGACGACGACGAGGAGGAAGAGGAGTACCCGGCGCGCATGCCCAACGGAGCGTACTTCCCCATGTTCTTCGGCTGGGGCGGCGGCCGCTCGTCCGGAGGCGCGCCTAACGGAGCCACCGCCATCGCCAACGCGTTCAGCACGGGCCGCGGGGGCGTCGCCACCAGTCACGCCACCGCCTACGGGCCCCCCAGACCCGAGACCAAGCTGCAATAGGCTGATGTTAGCTGACGCGATCTACAAATTAATCATCAATCACGCGCGTACCAGTGACCAGTGACTGTTTTGTGAGTTTGATGGTGATGTACGGGACTTGAGTTATCGATCACGAGGGACGCCGCAATACTCATATAGATATAATTGATAGAGATTTTATTGTCATTTAATGATACTTGTTTGTATGTATATTGCCTTATATTCTTGATTATATTAATTAATCTAATTGTTTTAGTATCGACACGATATACCATAAGATGTAAGCTGCCAGTAATGTCTTGAAATATATCATTGTTCAAAATATTAAAACTTTTTTATTCCCATATAATATTCCGACTCTATATTTTAGCAAATGTTGGATGCAAAGTATATTGCACAATTTTAAAGCAATCCCACGATTACCAAAGTCAAATGTCCAGTAAACTACTGCATAGTTGGTTATCATTCCTGCTTTGAACGCCATGTTAGCATACATACTGCATTTAAATAGGCACAGAATTATGCTTGATATTTCAGAATTAGTCTTAAGCATCTTTCATTCTTTGGCTTTTAAATAAAATGCTCTTGATTATTGAAGAAGATAAAGAAGAACATTTTGCTTTAAGAAATTTATCCTTACCTGGACTTATCACCCAACTTTAAGCTAACGCCACCAATAAGTAAGAGGCCCAAGAATCAACAGCATTCAATACCGATTTCTAATATACCTTGGAAGTGTCTCTATTTTTAGTTATAATGTCGAAGCGTTGACTAAATATTTAATCGATTGATAAACTAAAAGAACAAAAACCTGATGCGCAGTTCTTACGGGAGTAGGATAGAGACGGGCAGATGACGTAGAGGAACCGACTTGTAAAGGATTTGCAGAATATTTTAAGACATGGAAGATAAAAAAAGAAAAGAATAACTGTTATAATTTTTTGTACAAAATATATTAAGTGCATGTAAATAATGATAAGTTTAAGTGTCTCTTTGAATTAAATTATTGAGTAAATTAATTTATTAGTTACGCGCTGTTTAAACGATATTTCATCTCAATAAAGTAACAGGCGTTTTATTGAATTTTAAAATAAATTATCTCCTTAAGAACATTGTTTTATTTAAATAATTACTGTCCAGCAGACAAACACTAAAACAGAATCACTTTAGCACATAACAACACGATAACAATTGTAAAAAAGCAATATATCAATAAATAGGAAAGTTGATAAAAGTCATTTGGAATAGAACCCACAGGTTAATAAGCGAAGCTATGTTTTTCGGTAAAATTATGTGTTCAATTTTATAATTATAGTTTACAAGTGAAAATAAAAAAAAATAAAACACATGAAAATTGTCTTGTTTCTGATTGTGATGCCATCTCGTGACTAAATCCTAAAATACTGTAATTTATCGACGTCTCGGTTGCAACTAGCGCCATCTCTTGTAAAAGTCACATATCTTGATATCAAGCTTGAAATAAAAAAATCCAGAAAATAAAAATAGATGGCATGTTTTGTTAAAATTATTGATCTAGAGAGATCTAAATTTTCGTATTTGATTCCTTTATTTTACTAAATCTAAAAAACAAAAATGTATTTTAATAAAAAAAAATAGCAAATTACTGTGATGAAACTTTTTAAAAATGTAAATAGGTAGTTCAACAAAAGCAAACTGTTATAATAACATTAAATATTTTTATGACTACTCTTAGCATTACTCATTTCGATTAAATTACAGTGATTAAGATCAACAAAAGCCTGACTTTGTTAATGGAAACGAACAAATTAACTTTTAATAACAATGTAAATTAACTATTTTGTCTAAAAAATAAGATTAAGTTAATTTTATCATGCCATTAGCCTGAGTGGATTAGATTCTAATCACGGAGTAAGCTTAATTTGGGTTTTTTTTAATTATGCTGATCTTTACTAATATTATGAAGAGAGAAACATTGTATTTTTGTATATATTGAAGTAACTCAAGAACTACTGGGCCGATTTTAAAAATTCTTTCACCATTAGAAAGCTACATTATCCAAGAGCACCATAAGCTATATTTTTAATTCCACGCGGACGAAGTCGCGCACAACTGCTGGTTAAAAGTATATTCATAAACAAGCCTAAGAAAAATGTTTATTTCTATACTTTATGTTATTGTAACCTTGAATTGAGTTTTTTGTATTATATTATAAAAATACAATGGGCAATCGTAATTGGAATCGACCAAAGCTTGTAGTAGATGTCAGATTTAGTTAGAAGAGAAAAAAAAATAACAATTTGTGTATTGTGAATCTCAGATCCAAGGCTATAAGCGCCGCCCAACCTGGCACAGACTGAGATTGGATCCGCTTATTATCAATACCACAATAAAATACAACTTTATTTGTTCTTAAAAAGTAGCTTCAAATTAATATTAATCGAAAATATCTGAGGCAATTTTTAAAATTATTAAAACAGCATTAAATATTCTAAACATCTATCTTATTAAGAGGAATACTTTGTATTTTTGTATGTATTAAAATAGCTCAAGAACTATTGAGCCGATTTCAAAAATTCTTTCACCAGAAAGCTACGTTATCCCCGAGTAATATAGGCTACTTATAATTTTTAAAACAAAAGCTAAGTATAGTAATTTAAAATAAAAGAAATTGGTTTCTTTTTAAAATGCCGAATTAACATACTAGCATAGTCGAGGGACACCTAAGGACAGAATCGACGTTTAGTTTCAAAAGCGAAGAACAAATAATATTTAACAAGCATCGTTATTGACGACTTAAGTGATTTATAATCTGTAGAACAAAGGTTTATTTACAAGATATAAATTGTAGCAAATTAAATGTAATAAATTCTAATCATATTGCTGCATAGGACATTGAGATGTTACAATGTAGTTGGACCATGATTTCCGGGAGAATATCATGGTCCTATAAAAAGAAATTAAATAACCTTACTTTTTGTTTTACTAAGTAAATTTTTTTTCGATTTGTTGTTATATTTACAGTGAGCTTCGACTGCCAAATACGTTTACTAAAAATTTTACTTAAGTAAATCTATCTCTACATTTTTATTGGCATGACAGAGATGACAAATTCATTTTGTCAAACTTTCAGCAGTACTCATAATTCTGCTATTTTTTTCATTTTGCTATTATACAGACAAATTATTTCAGATAAATGCCACCTAGCTAATAATCTGACACAATTTATTAGCATTTTCTATTTTTATTTGCGTAGGTCGTAAGTGCGCAAAGTTCAATCAGTTCTAGGAATATATCGCTTCGTGGCCGAATCAACCTTGTCATTTGATTTTGACCTTGTAACATTTGTTGTTAACGTCATGCTGCACCCATCCTCGATTGTACTTATAAATAAAATAAAACAGGTACAGGCAAATCTGGAGATACCTCTGACCTAAACCAATGAATGTAGTTTACCAAATTCCAGGAACAGAATAATTTCTTGCCAACCAGCACAGATTCTAAAATCAGTATATTTTGTATAATATTTTAAACTAATATAAATCAATGATGCCTTATTTTTACTATTATTTTTATTACTACGAGTATTAGCTAAGGACATATCGTACCTCTATCGCTTAAGATAATACAAAACATTCTTACAAGGGTAACTGTAGAGATGGAACACCGCCAGCAAGTCCAGCTGTAAATCAAAATAGGGTGACATTTCTCTGAAATAAAAGCACTTTAGTACCCAAAGTCATGGTTCGTAAACGACAACCAGTTTACCTTTCACGTTTGAACCCTAACAGGTTCTGTAATATAGTCACCTTTTATACATAATATCTAAAGGATTGTACTACGCTTTATGATAAAATCTGTAATGTTATTTTTACGACTTGGAAGTACAAAATCTGATGTCATTTGCTACGTACCCATATTTATAGTTTGTTGTAGTCTCTTATTTTAAAAAAACATTCTAATATTATAAAAAACAAAGTAAAAACGCTTATTTTGTCATTAATTAATTATAATTATGTCATTTTACAGAAGTCAAAGTAACAAACTTAATATATTTATAATAAAGTACTTTATTTTTGAATAAGCATTTTGTCGTAAACTTTGAATAGGTAATAACAAAATTCATCTATCATCTGCATGTAATTTATAACAAGTTCTTTAGGCCCTCAGTAATTTCGTAACTATTGATCGAATGAAGTACATTTATAGACAGGCAAAGTTATCTGACCCGGTGGGCAGAAGTCACACTAAATTATGACAGCACACTAGCGCCGACCTGTCAATCTCTATGTCTATGCAATTTTTTTATTAGTAAAATATTCTTTTTTCTGTGGTCTTACATAACTTCTGAGAGAACCGCGATAGCATCGCCTCTCTTACCGGTTCAGATAAACTTGTTGCACTAGGTTCAAATCACATCTAGACGTTTACAGATTGCAGTCGATATCCTTGACTCGATCGTTATCAGTGCATTGATGTTCGCAATTTATCATCCGCCATTACAGATCACGACACGACTGACAAAACAATGACAACACACCGCCTATACATAATTGCGTTGCTTACCCCATCCTTCATGTTTTGAATAATTATCGCACTTCATTGCAAATATATTCATTCATTTTATTCAACAAATAATTAGTCATCAAACTTTATGTAATATTTTTCTAACATAAATTAAACATAAGCTATGCGTGACATTTTTTTCAAGTAAGAAAATGGGTTTATGGTGTGCTATAATCTTATTTCCCTTTCTGAAGTCACGAGTTCAAACACAGGAAGGAAAGTTCAAAATAACACTAAAATACTTGTCACCAGAAATATGTGAATTTGTTTTTGATACGATTTTTTAAAATAACCATTTCAAATGGGTTACATTTTTAGACCTACAACAATAATTGAACCGGTCAAATTAATAATGACAGCGTACTAGCGCCAGTGTCAATGTCAAAAAGCTGTCACTGTTTTTTCTTTCTGTGTCTAAATAGATTTTGTAGACCTACAAAGATATTATGGCACTTTTTTGATATTGACAGGGCCCCCTACAACGTTTTAGGGATAACAATAGGTAAAAATTCCTAACTTCCTTCAAAATCCCTCAGCTGCCTTTCCCTGATTGGTTAAAATGTTACGCTGTCAAGATGACATTGTTAGTTCACATATTTTCCGAGTGCCATAATATCCTTGTAGATCTATACATATTCTCTGACAGGACTATCCCGATAGTGGCGTCACTCCCACCGGGTCAGATATCCTTGTTTGCCTATATTCAGACCACAGAAACATACAGATCTAAAACTAACTTAGACTTTTCACTATACACATCTAAACAATGATATAAAATGACACATTCTCAATGTTACATCACGCATACAAATGAGAAGAATAAGTGTTTATTATATTTTTTTCTATCTCCATTGTTAGCATGACGTGGCAGATGGAACGTCCCAAAAAATTATCCAGATAAACGTGTAACGTTGTAATACTCCGCACGTAACAACATTGTCTTTATATGTCGGAAAGCCCAGTCAATACTGGGGTGACCATATTGTGAGTATAATAGGACATATCGGGAATTTATTTATTAATGTTACATATTCAAGTGTAAAATCATATAAAAAGTTTACATTACTGCCCTTAACTGTAACTAAGTTAATTAATTATGCTTATTTATTATACAAAAAGCCTACCTTACCTATCGTAATAACGTATATAACCACATAAAGGAATTAATTTACATTCAACAAATAAAGATTCCACATTCCAGAACTTTATTAATAAAGTACAAAGAACATCTTCTAGCAATGATTAATAATGTATTTAGCACGTGGGAATCTTATTTGAAAGCATATTGTACGTGATTTATTACGCTCATATTAGTATACCGACTGACTTTACCTTTTATGGTCTCAGAAAAAAAAGCGATTACTAACATTTTATTTTTACTTAATTGCGAGTCTGTTTAGATAAAAGATATCTTTTGTCTTTACCCTTTGTGTTATGAGTAAGAATTCACTATACTCTGTATGGGTTTCTGTGATGACTTTTAAATGAATAATGAAGTAAACAAGAGGTAACTATTACTTATAGTAATCTAACTACAGTCAAACGAGGATCAGCGAGAGTCCAAGGGAATGCGATATTTGTTTCCCTTATAGAGGTTTCACTCTAATCTGTTTTTATTATATCGATAGTATATTTCTTTAGTATTAAAAATCTTCAACATCTTTTTCCCATTTAATTTTTATTTAAAGAATATGAATTATCCAATCAAAATAAATTCTCCATTTTATCTTTCACAATCATGGACACCCTAGTAAATATATGCGCGGACCCGGACGTGGTATTTTTTACATAGGACGAGATGCACTTACCAACTTCGTGACAAGATTCAACATTAAACGACTCTGATACATAGAAAATCCAGCCGTTATATTAATAAATAATAAACTGAAGTTTATATTATCCACCCACGCTGAGTATAGGAATTATAACTTATTTGATAATTTTATTTGTTTACGTCCCTAAAACATAAGCGTATCAGTAATTTCTGGATAATTGAAGAGACAAAGGTAAGAACAAAGTAAAGCATAAAATGGTTAGGTCATATGCAAACTATAATAAAAAAACTAAAATTATATGCAAGCTATAAAGCGTCTAATAAAAACTTAAACACTCAAGAAGCAACCTGTAAACATTATATAATTAATGTTTCTTTAATTTCATTATTATTGTAAGAATAATAATTTTATTAACCATTCTTAGAAGATTCGAGTAGTTATAATTGTACAATAGAAATACCACAAAATAACACAAACACCGCAACTGACAGGTTCGTATAATTTACAACACAAATAGAAAAGATCGTGATCGCTACATTGTTAATGGTTTTCCCCTTAGTTTCCAAAATGTATTACCTATTTTGTTTTAATTTTTAACAATACAATTTACATTTTTTCCGACAATCTTATGGCGGAAGAAACCGTATACTTACAATCTACAATACAATTTACATTTTTACGATAATCTTACGGCAGAAGAAACCGTATACAATCTACACATATTTGCACAGAAATTCATTACCATGTGTGAAGGGAACCAAACCGCATTACGTCGGCAGAATTGACTATAACCTAGTCTCTAGCCGCTTTATTCCGAAACGAGAGTCAGCGCTATTTATATATAACATATATATAAATAGCGCTATAATATAACAGCGTTGTACTTTCTACGTTTGGTACTGGTACATTCATAAAATTTATTCCAAAATACAGTACATCCTTGTTCCTAGTACTTCTTATGATAAATCATTTGGTCCAATCAGACGTCTGGTCTATCTTATTTAGTTCGAGTGTCCTCCAGTATCGTATAATCGACGACTTATCGGTCCTCGTTTATAGTAGTCCTTTATATATATTTTTGTAATAAGGGGGTAAAAGTTTAGTAGAAGGGCTAGAAGCCTACTATTATAGCTGACTAGGTTATAGTAAGGTCCGAGCCCTTCGAAAGAAACCACATTCGCACGGGCGCTTTTATAACTGAGCGAACAGAGCAAGGGTGATTTAAAAGTGTTCGTATGGAGCGTTAAATAACCGCCAACGTCGAGCGTTAAAAAAGCGCTCGTTTAAATAAGGGCTTTAGAAAAGCATTGTCCTAATAACGCAACGCATTTTTTAGCACGATGGAACGTCATTTAATTTATTTCTCATCCAAAATTACGTAACTAAATCAATAAAGTAGGTACAATTTAAAAGTTTTACATTAATGAGTAATGCGTTGGTTTTATAAACAACGAATTGCAACAACAAAACTATGATAGTTTATTGAACGTAAATTATTATTTGTCTACATTATTACACGTTAAGCATATTTATAAATTGTATAGATATTTCATAACACAATAATGACACATAATCGGTTACAAGCTAAAGATAACTATGATAAATAGTATTTATTATAATAAGGTTATTTATAAACTAGATTTTGTTCGCGACTTCGTCCGCGTTGAATTAAAAAAATAAAGCCTATGTTATTCGGGGATAATCTAGCTTTCTAATGGTGAAAGACTTTTTGAAATCGGCTCAGTAGTTCTTGAGTTATTTCAATACAAACAAAAATACAAAAATGCAAAAATACAAAGTTTCTCTCTTTATAATATTAGTATAGATTCATAAAAACAGGTTAACGTTACCGTGGTTAAGTACGTGGTGACCTCATTTTAAACAGAAATTGCAAAACAATAGAAAACACTTCTTTTAAACAAGAAAAAAAATGAAAAATGCTTTATTGTCATCTGAAATACCTAGAACAAATTGATCCAGGATCCTCGCACTAGGCGCAGCCTGTATCGCAAGGATCCAGCTCTGACACTTAACAAGAAACATCAACAAACATATTTCTGAAACACTTTTGTTTCGTCTAATTTCGTCTAACCCAAGGAAAGTATATTTTCCTTAAAATCCTCTTTTCCGTATCAGTAAAAACTGACAGCTTGGACTATTTTTTATGCTTTTGCGAAACATTTTCCCCCTTACACTGTGTCAGAAGTTCAAGGTTGCCACTCAGAGACTATGCTATTGTTCTGCAATCTTCGAAAAAACATTATCTGATTTATTAAAATATTGCTAATAAAATTATATTATTAATGCAGTCTTGTCTGTACGTCTAAACTACATATGTAGTATTATAAAAAATAGCAAGAAAATCTATTAAAAGTTAATCTAAAACTATTATTAAATTGATACATTGATTAACTCTCATAGGAAAATTTAACATCAGAAATACTTAGCTTACCGTAAACTTTCCGTAAATGGTTCAATTTTGAGAAAATTACATTTTCCCTATTTAAATTGTAAACAACAAATAACTTTGTTAGATTTTCATGCGAACACAAAACTGTTTTGTTAGATTTTCGAAGAATGTAATAAAATTATTTGTACTTAGAATCGAAGTAATGAAACGTTATCTCGCAATGTATTTCCTAATTAATGTTTACAATTATAAATCTATAATTGCTCGATAGAATGCTTCGACATGTGTATTAACGATATGTTTTCATTCCACAACATGGAAATACTCGATATTTGTAATCTGTTATCTGTACTGAGAATCTTACTATAAACACGTAGGTAAAGGAACAAATAAACAAAAAATACGTTTTCAGCAAAATACACCGAGTTTCTAACGTGATGTCGAGGACAGAGCAAAATTGACGACAATAATCAGGAAAGCCGACCCTAATACCATGGGATACGAGCTAGACAGAAGAAGCACTTTAACTAAACTGGGATAGACAGATAAATTCACTGTTAAACGATTAGAACACAATATAGGCTAAAAGATGGTAAAAATATTAGAAAAAGGTGTTAAAACAGATACCTACTAATATTTTTTCACTTATCTTCCGTTATTTCTCCTTAATTTCAGATGAATACCATAGATTTTTTATTAGCAGTCCGCTTATCGGATACGCGATAAAATTAATGACACATTACTTCCTTCGTTTCATTTATTTCCAAAACAGGAGAAAAATAAACAAAATCCATACAATGGTTATTGTGTTCGCATCTTTGCAGTTCGATTCACAATTTTGTTTCAATTTCAAACATCAATTAAGCAAGATTCGAATGCTTTCATTTGTTAAAAGAAACTGTTACCGTATCATGGGTTTTAACGCTAATTGGTTAACGTTTTGTGTGTTTTAATAATATTTTCTATCAGAAAATAGAAGTAATCATATGTTATTTTGTGAAGTTTTGTGATCATTTTAAATAATTTAAATTAATATTTATGTAAGTAACTAACTGGCTCTTTTAATGTGAGAAATGTTCACTTTCGCTGAATTTGTGTGTTACTCAATGTGTCATGTTGTTACTGCCCTTGACAGTTACTAGTTGATAGTAATTTAATTTGTTAATTTAATTCATACTTTATTAGAACCAATAAGAAGTACATTTTTAAATTTAGGCCCGGTATTTTATCACCTGTTTTATATAATTTAGTACATAATTATTTCTGAATTTTGTAATGAATTATTTATAAATAAATAATATTTCTTATTATATTTTAAGGCGAGGGCGGCGTCGGGGCGCGAGAGTTGTTTCAAAGGCGATTGTTTCCGAGTACTCGTGATTTGTGTTCCCGCAAACGTCCGCGCTTACGTCGACGATCTGTTAAGATGTATAAAAGGTTTATGCGTGTTAAGTCATCTTCAGTTAAGTGAGCGAACAGCCATGAGACGGGCTCTGTGCTATTTTGGATTGGTCTCCTTGCTCGCCTTTGGCGATGCCTCAGGTAAATAGTTCATTTTAAGATATGTAGCGAATAGACAGTGGTTGATTATTTGTGAATAAAAAAACTATTAATCTATCAAATATATCACCATTATAAATATACAAGTGAATTATATTTTTATTACGAACTTTCCTCCGATAATAATAAGCATTTCCTTTCTCTTAAAGGTGTTAATTTCAATCCCCAGAAAGTCGCGTGCTTCTGTTACGTACTTACGTTTAATTCAGTAAGGTTTTCATAATAAAAATCCGTAGTTAATTCTAATTAAATCGTACTCTTGTATTACGTAGTACTTCAGATCCAAATGCAGTTAATATCACCTAGAGGTTACAAACATAATTCATTCTGCACTAATGATTTTGTAATCATTAACATATTTTTTATCACTTCGATGCAATTCAAAGACACTTCCTTTTTCTACTATACTGAATTAAATAATTATTAACAAGTAAACATATTGTTCATAAGAAACGATTTGATCGAAAGAAATTCAAAGATATGTTTGAAGTCACGCAAAATACGCGCTAGTCATGGAGTTGCGGAAAATGGGTCAAATCATGGGTCAAATTGCTACTACTACTAAGTTCAAACTTAATATTGCTTACATTTTAAGGTAAATTTTATTTAATAATGATTTTGGTATGAGTAATGTACCTAATAATGGAAAGTGAATAATTATAATATTAAACCAGTATAGAAAAAGGTAGCGAACGCAAATGCTAGTCGAAATGCTTTCTATTATAAACGCGAGAAAATCTCCGTTTTTATCGTGAACTGCGTCTAATGAAGATTAGGTATAAGAAAAAAGTAAAAATACAATCGAGGGCCATTAATCCGGGTCACTTATAAAAAACTATAAATCTTGTAAACTAAACCTGCATGTTCTTTGGTTTACAGAAAGGCTACGCCGTAGCGGAGG
>QDHC01002199.1:931694-942806 GCA_013186455.1 Papilio dardanus tibullus
ATATTTCACAGATGTGATTCGTAGCGCGTGGGTCAGAGCTGTGTGTCGGGGGGCGCGAGGGGTGCGTGGGGTGCGTGGGGCGCGTGGGGCGCGAGGGGCGGCGCGAGGGGCGCGGCGTCGGGCGTCTCCGCGGGGTTCATGTCGATGCGGCCCGCCTTGCTCCACACCAACATGTCCATTATGAACGCTAGGAACATCAGACCGGCGGCTAGACCTGCAAATATAGTTAACGTATTACTGCTTACTAAAATGGATGAAAGTACAATATTGCACTTTCAAAAGTTATGTGTGTTCAAACATATGTTTGATGAAATTCAGCACAGATATAGAGTATAGTTTGGAGATCTAGATTTTTTTATTAGAGGCAAAAATGTAATTGCTCAGTTTTAACTGTAAGTTCGAGTGTGCAGTTCAAATCGACGTGTGTATGTCAGTTTTAACTGTACAGTAGACCGTTTGTAGCCGGTTATAAGCAATTTTTTACTACCAATTTTGTAACAAGTCCTACCAACTTTATAATTCAACTGTGCGGTTAAAACTGAACAATCGTGACCGACTATAAGCTATTTTTTGTTACCATTTTCTACCAAGTCCTACCAACTGTAGAGTTATACTGTGCGTTTTTAAAACTGAACGTTTATAGCTGGCTATAGACTACATGTTTTGTTACAATTTTCTACCAAGTCCTACCAAGATATAGGTGTCGCAGACTATCGTTGTCGTATGATGCGCATGCGCCGAGCAGGCCGCAGGCGGCGTCGCGCAGACGGCATGCGGCGTCCACGGCTGCTCCAAATAGTATGGGGCAAGGCACGTTGCCGAATACGCCTATCGCAAACTGGATCACGCCCATTGCCATCGCCTTGTCTATAAAAAAAAAACAAAATATAGGTCTTTATAAGAAAAATGCGTTCAGACAATTTCTCGTAATTTATTTATTTTTTTGGCTAATTCCTCTTGATGGATAGGAAAGATTCACACATTATATTTTTTGCTATTTTTTTTCCATATTTTGATAATGTTATTTGCTATTTAGCTCTTAGTCAAAAACATTAACACAAAAGACGATGGGCAGAATCCTAAGGACTTTGGTCTACCTAGTCAACAGCAACGAGCCATATATCGTCGGAAAGGTCTTTGTTTATACTTATTTTTGTGTATGACGGTAAATGTGTAGCTTATGGGGTTATCTAGTTATTGTCAGAAATAATAGCCAGGAAATAATGACCAGATCGCCCATTCTCTTTTATTAATAATATTTTTGTTCTAAATTCAAAATACAGTCGAATAAGCGAGAGTCCAAAGGACCGCGATATTTATCTACGTTTCTCTGTTATCCGAATTTCTCGCTTATGAAGTTCGTCCCTGGACCAGAGAACGACTCACTTACTCCATAGCTTCATTAGACCGAGTTCGCGAAAAAAAACGAATTTGCTTCGGCGTAAGGCCGTTTTTTACGTGACTTCGGTCCAATTAAACTGTAGGTTCCATAAACCTATGGAACCCCATCCAGGTTCAATTGTAATAAAACTTATATTTAGCCTTAATAAGAGATAATTCAAAGTAAATACATACCATGTTTATCAGTACATCGTATAATGAGTAATACTGCGCCGACTTCACCCGTCGCATGTATGAACATGGCGGCCGCGAAGATCGCCACGAAGACGTACAGCTGCGCGCACGGCCCGCCGCACTCCCCGCTCACCGCCAGGCCTCCTCCTCCACCTCCACCTCCCAGCACCTCCGATGAGTTGGACATCGCGTACCGCTCGATACTACCCAAGAAGTTTTCAATACATCAACTCTTTTACTATAGTCCGTGTATAACTAACGTGAATATTTTTTTTGACTCAAAACTCACGCCAGGCCCGGACGCCTCGAATATCGAAATTTTCGCGCGGTTTTTGAAATCGGGACATTTTGGCGTCCCAGGAATTATTCTAGGGACACCGGGACACGTGACTGTAAGACGGGACAGTCCCTTTCAAAATGGGACGACTGGTCACGTTATATATAACTCAAATAGATGACAATGTTAATTGACACTGCTAAATAAAGCAGTCGATTTTGTGAATTTAATCTCAAAGTTATTAAAAATTTAATAGCCAATTTCTGTCATTTAAACGTCAAAATTTGGTTATAAATCTACCCTAAAAACAATTTAAAGACTGTGAGATCAGTTAATACTGACATTGACATAGCCTTCTCTCCGCGCTCGTGGTCCTCGATGCAGGAGCAGTTGTAGTAGAGCCAGGTGGAGTTGTCCAGCTGGTGGCTGCCCGCGCAGCCCGCCTGGCACGGCGACACGTATGTGAACGAGTCCTGCACACGCACACACATTTATTATATTGAATGGAAAATAAGGAAATAGTAATATAAATAAATCCATCAAACCAAAGACCGAATTATATACTAGCTGATATTCGCGACTTCGTCCGCGTGGAAGTAAAAAAAATATAGCCTATGTTACCCGGGGATAACGTAGTTTTCTAACGGTGAACAAATTTTTGAAATCGACCCAGTAGTTTTTGAGTTATTTCAATACATAAAAAATACAAAAATACAAAGTTTCTCTCTTTATAATATTAGTATAGATTATAGTCTATGGACAGCCGTCGCTTCTCTATTTAAGCGAATCCAATTAAAATCAAAAATACATCACGTCTTCTAAAGGTTTTGATATAATAAATTCCAAAATTGATTGCAGCATGTCTTCGTAGGAGGACGCCAGATGGGATCATACCGGGACGAGGCAATCAAACCTTTATGTTCCACAGATACCTAAATTCAATTCTTCCCCGAGTCTGACACGAAAATGTGGCACCGTGTGAAACTAAGGACCCTAGGGTAGGACCTCTATCGACTTGGGCAATCAATGTATGTCTAAGTATAATGTATGTACCTGTCCACAGACGGGGCTGTACGGCGCGCCGTCGCAATGACAGGCGTCGCTGCAAGACAGGTTGCTGGTCAGCCCGTTCTCGCTCAGCATGCGGAAACTCTCCTCGGGGCAGCTCACGAACATCAGCACCACCATGCCTGGGACACAAGCTCAGTTAGATCAGGTTATAGCTGAACAGCTGTTCCACGTGACTTCGTTCGTGCAGAATTATAAAACATAGCCAGTGCTATCAACGGATAGTTTGGCTTCCCACTAGTGAAGGATTTTTTCTAATCAGTTCTATAGTTTCGAAACCTATTAAATACAAACAAAAACACAGTAGACTACAAGTTCAGTGGTAATATAACTATTGTAACTGACCAGCACTATACATGGCTGCGGAGGCGGCGGTCCAGGCGGCGACCTGGCGCGCCGTCGGCACCAGCTTCAGGATCACCACGCCCGACGTTATGATGCCAAGACCCATGATCAAGATACCACCCAGACCTGGAAGTATAGTCACGGTAAGACAATGAAATCACATTATATTGCTTAATTAACATAAGCAAGCTATATTATGTTTAGCTACGATTTTTTATTTAAGTAAACTTCTCCTGCCACAAATCTTGAATCGTGACATATTTCTAAACATCAGTTACGATTTAAACTGCGTGAGAAAACGCGTAAAAGACGGGCCAACACCGCGTAATCCTCGTGTTAACCCTTTTAGCAAGGGAATATCATAATATTAAAAAAAAAACAATATCAACTTTGCTTTAATGTGTACAAGATGCAGTGTTCATCATAGTACCTCACCCGAGACAAGGTTGGCGTCGTGCGTGGGCAGCCGGAACTGCTTCTCCAGGTACTTGGGCAGGAAGCTGACCAGCCCGCTGATAGGCATCAAATGCAGCACCGAGCTCGCCGTGCGCCACATCAGGATGTCATTCGTCAGCTGACGTTTTATCGTCGCGAAGAAATCTAAAGGAACGTTACGATAAGTACAAATATGTTACTAGTTAAATAGTGTTGTAGTAGTGTAGAGCTTGGTTCGGCTTTCAGTACTCTTGGCTTGGGAGTATTTCTTACCTTTAAAGAAGGGCTCGCTCTTTTCTTTGCTCTTCTTCCTTGGCAGCGGCTGCGGGCCCTGCTTGATCTGTCTCGGGAAGAAGAACATCAGGATGGACAGGATGACCACGAAGCCAGCTATCACCACCATTCCTGCAAATATGAAAAAAACAAATGTATGCTTAATTTTGTTACTAAGATCCGGGTACGCTTGAATAATAATTTATACACCTATTTTGTGAATCCGGAATGAGGATGAATTCAAAGATACATCTATGAAGTAGAAAGAAATGTCTATTGAAAATTCTCACGCGAATCTCGCAAGCGCTTACAATCTATAGACATAAGTTGACGTAATAATTGAACATTGCTTCCATTTTATGATTGCGTGAAGAACCCGCGATGTGCGACTTGAATGATACCAACTGACAATTTTGACGTGATATATATCAGAGAGGTCAGTTGTAACAAGCTTCTACTGACCGCTCCCGACGTTATTGAAGGATAATGGTATGAACATTGCCTAGCTTTTACATACATTTTTATACCGACTGTATACCGACCGATGTACGTACGTATTCATCATGTACAGCGTACAATTCATCAACTAATAGAAAGCTATTGTTCCTTGACCCATATTATATTTGTAATTGTAGCGTTACTCGTAAAATTATATGTAATTTATGTAATCGGTATTAATAAATAATCGCAAACTTATCAAATTCTCGAGAATGTGATAAAATGTTTTCTTAATATCCTCTAATCATAGTGAACATTCAATCGCCTCTAGATTTGTTAAACGCGTTATCGCAAATTATCCACAGCTCATTATCTGGATAATAATGAATCAAATTAATTCAGCACATAGCGTCCGCGAATACGTGCTAAGAAACTTTTATAATCGGCTTCGCGAAAAAAAATGCTAATGAGCAAATAAAATACGAGGCTAACATTGGAAGCAGGCGAGCATTGTTTATTCTGCACGTCGGATAAGGTGTAGCAATTATCTGGAGCCGTGGAGGCGCGTCGAGGTGAAGAATCCTACTGTATATCCGGACTATATTTATAGACTATTCAAATTAACTATAGTTATACTTATAGCGCTATTAGTAGGAATTTTACTTCAGTTTATGCTCACGTTTAAAACATACGAAAATTGCTATTCTATTTTATGATTTAATGCTCATGGTCAAAGAATTCAGCTAATGGACTGATAAACTGTTTGTTACTTTTTCGTCTGTAAGCGATAACCTAAGCCCCGACAAAAATAGTCGCCAAACTACTGGATAGGCTCTACTGATAATGGTATTGACTAACGAACTTCGGAAGTCTGATAAGACATGAAAGTTGAAATATAACTTTTTATCTAGAAGCTTGCGGGTACTTCCAATAGTTTCGTCGGCGTGGTTTTCACATTGACCTTGAAATGGCCGAAAACATTTATCGCAATAGATTCAAACAGAAAACATTTGCGCGGCCACAAGGTCGCCCGGTCGGCGCACAGTCAAGGGCGTTCTCTAGACGCACTACATGGCGATTATGAGCTGTTTACATTGCGCACAAAGGACCCATTGTCGGCGCCGCTGCTACAGGGCGAAGACACGCCAGTTGAGGAACCTCATTGATAATAACGCATTATCAGTACGACGCACTTTACACACATCTACTATTAGTTTCCGCTCAAGATTACGCAACATTACAAACCTCTACTCGACTCTATTGAGCATTTAGATTTCGTCTAAAATCGTCTTTTACCAGACACACCTGAAAGAGTTAACGTAAAAAGTTCTTACTTATTTTTATTCACTTCTCGAAAATGTTTATTGCAAAGTATTTGTTTTTTTACGTTCGTCGAAAACTCCAGACACGAATCAACAAAATTTAAATACACGAATATTTGATTTTGGAATGTTTTCAACAATCAGGTATGCAGATTAGAAGACCACAACATAGAGGCGACGTATCAAAGGTCATCAAGTAAAGCCGGACCGAAAGTAAAAGTGTCCACCCACTAAATCCTCATTACGGGCGATGGCGGGCGGCATAATTGTACGCAGCCTTGGCCGTGACCGGCGGATAGAGCGGTGCGGGTTTATTTTAGCCGCGGCGACGCCTGATGTAAGCCGCGTTATGTAACACGACTGCGCCGGCGCAGCGTCACGCGTCACGGCGCACCGCACGAAAAGCGAAAGCCGAGAGAAAATTGCACCTCTCACGTCCAACACGAGATAAATCATAGGACATTGTAAGACTGTTACTGCAATATAAGTAATAAATATTATAATTAAAGTACAACTGTCCGTTCTCACTGTCGAAACACTTATGGTCATCCTTATCATCTCTCTGAAGTCATACAGACAAAAAAGTGTTACAACAATTGAAAGTCTGAGTTTCTCGCTAATCAATGTTCAATCAAGGGTTTTGTGAGACTATCGTTGTAATAACGTATTATGTTGGAACCGAATAAATTGTAAGCAGGTTTCACATTAAACAATGCCACCTGCTAAAAGATAATCACAAAGCGGTCGATTCTGATTGGCAGCGAATGCGGGAAACGTTTGCCGGTCGATTTACATATTGCGGCACGAGATCTATTTGCTCAATAACTGCGTAGATTGAATCAATTCGGTGTTACACAATGCTGTCGCTAGGAGACGCGGCGTTATTAATGTTAAAGAAAATATCGTCATGTCGTGACCATGCCGCCGAGCAAACGTTTAATTAAACGAGCCCGCTCAACGATTCGATTCTCGAACGCGATGTACTCGGATCATATAAAATAAGTAATAAAATCGAGCCTACAATACAAATTATCGATCTATAAAGTTAAACAAATGGGCCAGACGACACTGAATGCTAATTCGATGCAGATAAAAACGATTACAACGTACGTTACGAGCGTATTGAATCTATTTCCGATATTATGACGTTCGGTACAAGTAAAAGAAGAACTGTCGAGGTGTTTATTAAAATTCAGCGCTCCATTCATAAGCTTATAGCGCTTGGACAATGAGGAAATACGCGGAAACCATTCGATGAGTGTTTGCGAATTCTTTATTACTAGTCGAGGCACGCTCGGCACTCTTCCAGTTAGGGCATTTGGCTGCCGATGCCGCGGGACTTAGGACCGTGTCCAGTGGGCAATAGAAGTTCCTTTGTGGTAGTTGAAATGCAAATGTTGCCGGTGAGGACCGGCACACGCATTCGATCGGTACGCGGGTCACGCGTGTGCTTTCTTCGCGAATTTCGCGCGCAAATCCATCGAGGCAAACGGCTACGTAACGGTAGATGGCAGTTCCGCGATGGAATGCCACCGAACAGAAGCCCTGCGCCCGAACAACGCACATAATAACGCGCCAACGATGCTGCTAAATTGCCCTAGCGGAGCTTCGAACCATTGTTGCATACTATGTCATGGGCGTGCCAACTCTGGCCTGAACGGTGCTGACCGTTTAAAGGCATGTTTAAATTACTTTTAAAGTTGATAATAACTTTGGACCATTAATCGACGGTGTTAATAAAATGGTGTATATTTCGCAAGTAACTTTCGACTCCGCCTCAGATTTATACTCAGCGTGAACCCTTCATACAAATGAACGCGGCGCCGCTGCAATGTACGTATTTACGACCATAAAGCGACATAAAACTTAAGAGTCAATAAACTTGTCGAGTTTACATATATTATTCTCGTCTTGTTACGTTCCGTTTTACACAAAAAGGCATAGCGTTCAGGTATTCCTGCAGCGAGTACTAAATAAAGTTGCGTGGAACGAAATGCATTATGACTGGGGGAAGGCGGCCGCAACAATGTAAGTAGAGACAAGTTAATTAATAGAACGTTAAACTCTCTTTTACTGGTGTAAATCTTATTTTAATAGTCAAGCAATTTACCTTTATGAGTACAACAAGCAAGTGTGGTATAATACAAACTGTATAATATTTCTTCACACCATTTGTTTCAAAAAAAATGTTATAATAGGAAAGTCTTTGCAATTAACATGAACTAGACTAGACGGCGGTATACCTACGATCATATTGAAAATAAATATGTAACTAATACAATCACACTTTGAAATATACGAGTATCACATAAAACATTTGTTCTAGACGGGAAATCGATAAACCATTTACAAGATTCGACAAGTTTTATTATGTCTGTAAGGTTATTTAGTACAAAAGGCAGAAAAAAACATAACATTTGAAAAGACAAATTGATTTTATTGACACGAGGCAATGACTTTGCAAAAACGTTCAATCATTCTGTATCAGTAATATCAAAAGTACCAAATTACTTCCAGCCTTTGATGTTAACATTTGACAATGTCATAAAAAAAAATACGAAAAACTCGTCAGAGAATAAGGAAAAGCAAAATTATGAGGTTGCCATTTTCAACGATGCTTCTGATAATTGCATTTCGGCACATATGGTTCCTTCATTACATAATTCTGACGGAAGCCATTAACCTACTACAACTTTGTATCATGCGGTCGTTAAAAGGTTAACACATTGAATGCGGACGAAACGCCTGACGAGTCCAGTTAAATGCAGCATACATAAACTTCGCAAGAATCGTGAACAAACGTATTATGATTTCATCATGTCATAAAACTGCGGTACTCACCTAACCACCAAGCGCCGACCCATCGTGGATCGGTATTATCATATCCAGGGTCTGCTAATGGGTCCACGTACACCCTGGTGCAGAGCGCACCCAGCATGAAACCCAGGGCTGGACCGATCACTCTGATGCCGATGGTAATCGCTGTTGACAAAGAAAAGACAAATTATAACAAACAAATCAGGCAAACTATAGATGGTTCCGTCAAATTCTGTGAAAACATAGTGATAAAATCGTCGTTCGATAGTCGTTGTTCAGGACGTGTATGTCTAGATATTTGATAAAAAAATAAATTTAAATTCTAAGCTATACTCGATCTGATCTCCAAACTTTTTGCTCATACCTCATATCAGATTAGGAAAGGCAAGGACGAGTGAACGGCTGTAAATTATTGCGATCACTTACGACACTATATTAAATCCTGCGTACTTGACACCACCTGTTTCGGTTTAATTTGTAATACATTCGAACTTGGATTAGCTAGAATTTGATTAGTGAAAAACCTTTATAAGGGAGAATCGAGGTCCCGAGAGACGGTTTCCATGAGCGAGAAACTCCGATTAGTGAGACACCTCTATAAGAGAGTCAAATATTGTGGTCCCTTGGAAGAGTCCAAGCTCCAGGTTCAACTGTATTTTAAACATATTTTTTTAATGATATAAGTACTGATATTTATCACGATTAAATCTTTGCAGTAAAACACGTGTTTATAATAACAAACACTCATTTAAATCACTTTAATTATTATCATTCTCAACTTATTTTAATCGTTACATGTATCTTCAAGTGGAACGGCCGTTTAAAAGGAATTTTAATTTTGTATAGTACTGTAAACTTCAGAATCCGTTTTTAAAATAATCGCTATAATTTATTTTGACATTCAAGTACCCAATTAAAAAAAACTCGGATAATTGGTTCAATCATAGTCAAATCTTATTAGACGAAATACAGATAAATGACTTTTTCAGTGGTTATGTTTTAACATTAAGATTTTTCCATCTGTCCACAAAAATAATGTTAAATTCTTTGTAATAAAAAACAGATGATTATAAAGCGTCAATCCCCGTTTTAATGATAATAAACTCGATAAAATAAACATACGCAGACGACAATATCTCCAGCAGAGAGGGCGCGGAGGGCCGTCGCGAGTTCCAATTGAGGGCCATTAGCCCGTGCATAAGAAATTATTGGTAATTGTGTCTCTTAACATTCCAATAGTTAACTTTGTCAAACCACAATTAAACAGTCATGCTATCGTGTAGCTGCATTAACTGGGCAGTCGCTTCAATCTCAGTCGACCGGCGCCGGCGCAGCTCGCGTCCCAAGCACGAGCTGCATAGGAGATAACCAAACCGGACACCGATCGAAGGTCGATGACACTCTCCCGAGTACCAACTGTCCCAGTTTCCGAAATAATATATCATGTTATAATAAAATTTTAACAAAGGAATACTCAGGGTGGGTGAGTGACCGAAAAACAATCAAGTACTTAGGTCCCGATGGTAATCTTTCCTCGAAATCGACCGCAACGCTTGCCAAATATCCGAACCGAGAAATCGCGTGCGCTTCACTGCGAGGAATATAAACTATATGGTACTATATGTACTATCATCATACGCTTTTGTAATAAATAATCGTCTCGTCAGGATCGTTTTTCAAAACGAACCACGCTCGGTGCTCGATTCAAGTTTTTATTCACCTCGCAACCTACACGCTAACACTGCGATCGAGTACATTACAATATAACTTTTATCAAATTTAACTTAAGGTTTAAAATAAGTCGTGGTTAAATTGTAAGTGTGGCCGAGCGTATAACCGTCCTTACCGGTTCCGATGCATCATGACTTGCGCGCAAGTGCTGCATCTCCGAATTAACGCTCGTGTGGATTGTCGAAAATGACGAATTGCGTCATTATATCCAACGCCATCTTGGAACATGTTCGGAGAGGTAACGGAGCGGAAATGTTATCTACAAGCAGCGATATTATATTGGATCCATTCATGTTTCCAATGTAACCCGCAGAGAAATAAAACAAGTAATATTTTAAAAGTCTGTTTCATTTACAAAAAAGAAGCTAAAATATTTAAACGATAATACGAGTATTCTCAGAATTAATATTTAACATATGAATGTTTGATGTCAGTAAATGAATGAAGGTAATGTTATAAAGGAACACAATATTAATCAGAAACATGTTCTTCGCAATGTTACTTCAACTTTTAACAGCGATATAATATGTAAAATATTTTACGTTTAGTAAATATAATAAGAAATTACTGTACAATCTCAATTTGCTCTTGGATTGATGAATTACTGAACGATCTGCGGCTCAAGCACAATGGGGATTTTTCGTCTACTGACAGGGACCCCGGTACCATATATGCAAAGTGTGCAATACACACGGGCGCCATTCTTAAAAGGCGCCAAAGACAAGGGCCTAAAAATGCTTTTGGGGCGCCAAAATCCTTTTTTACACATAGGCGCCAGTAAGGGACCCTGTCTACTGATGTAGTGACTTCGAATGATGTTATAATTTTCAA
>QDHC01002199.1:943278-971468 GCA_013186455.1 Papilio dardanus tibullus
TAACTCTATTCTATTGTTAACTTGTCTACAAGAATGTAGAGCACCAAACAAATTGTTGGTTGCGTACATTTTGAGGAATTCAAAACGCGTTCTCAATAACTTTCAAAGAAATAGTGAATCATATTGAGGAAAAATTCATCTAAAACTCTAAATAAGACCTGTTTAGAAACGTAACGAGACTGTCTAGATATCTCGGTTTTACCTATTTCATAAAATATTGTATTAATTATCACAAGAATTTGATAATGACGAGTGATTCAGAAGACGACGAGCAGTACCTAATAAAAAGGTTAAGGAGAAATTTGAATTTACGACTATGATCTTTTGTTACTATTATTAATTCATAACTTGTTAAAATAAAAGAAAGCTTGATTCAAATGAAATAAATAAAAAAAAGCAACATGTATAACATGAGAATACAACTGCCCAATTATACTCAATAAACGGTAATAATTAATTAAAATGAACGACATGTCCAATTAAGTTTTCTTCAAATAATAAACTGACGAACCGCCCACGAAGTCCGGAAAGTCAAGAAAATCCGGATCGATTCCCGGGTAGCGGGACAGACAACTTTTGAGTTGTTGTTTACTTGAAAGCTTTTCGAAGTTACAGAAATAAATCCTTTGATATTCGACCATACAGATTTACACCAAATTAAATTAGTCTAATGCCTGGTTCGCACCAGGATAGTATTTTAGTCGAGTAGCAAGTAGCATTTATCCGAACAAAGGATTTACTACTGTTAGGACACGTTTAAGCCTAAACCTACGCACTAGGGTAGTAATTTAGTAACTAAACGTGTGCGAACATCAACATTTTAGTAGAGTAGATTAGTAAATACTTTATTCGGATACTTGCGACTTGCTACTCGACTAAACACTATCCTGGTGTGTACAAGGCTTTATGGCCGTTTTTACCAACAATCCCTAAATTTTAGGTAACCCTTAACGCACTTTGAATGTCACTTAACACTACTTTCGTTTTCACCAACAGTTAAGTATCACTTTAGACCGTAAGGGATCCGTTAGATTTAGGGAGACCCTTAAGCAAAAAGACACCTATCTAAAACTACTTTAGGGGTTGGTTGAAAACGGTCATAATATTACTAAAATACACAATATTTTAACTTAATTTAACTCAATTACAATATTCTATCGTTATTTATCTGAGGTAGTACAAATTAGTGATAATAATTTAAATACAGTGTCTAGTAGTCAGCGGGCTGCAAGCATGCCGAGACGTCCCGGCCTACTGACATAAATGCACTCACACAGAAATAGCTCTCCTATACAACTATATACTAGAGAACCAGGGAAAATAACACATCTCTCATGACTCCGGCAATGAGTAAAGAAGAAAATTGAAGTTACCAAAATGAAAAAAAAAAACATACATTAAAAATACGAGTACTTTTGGTTAGATTACAAAATTAGTATTGAAAGAAAGACTTGTTCATTTCAGCTGAGGATCGAACTCAAGTCATACTTTACTAGCTATAGTATGAATTTCCGTATAAAAGCAATTGCAGTAATTGCAGTAAGTAAAGGTTTCATGAAAAATAATTGAGATCCGCTTCAAATCTCCTAGACAATCGAAAGTGAAAGTTAAACTAGAATTTCTCTAAGAAATGTATGAGGTAATTGGATACACCAGTTACTCCTCCGGTAATAATATGTAGGTTTTAGAACCGATACATTGTTGCTATACACTTTTATTGGACAACATTAACTTCGATAATCATTTTCAACAACTTATGCCTAACACGCAAATAGTATACAATGTAAGAATGGATTGCGTGAAAGGTGATACGATAAACAGTGTAACGACTGAGATGATGAAATATTAACGTGGAGGACAAAACACTGGTGCGCCGGCCGTACGGCAGTAGGATGAGATAGTGGAAGTGATGCCTAACAAGGAAAGTTATCGTCTCTACTTCTCTGAATGGCTTTTATATTTTTCTTCTATAAATTCGGTACAGCGTCCTTATCTCCCAAACTAAAAGTACCTCACGATTGGCGATATCGCTGATGAAATCGACAAAAATGTATAAAACAATGAGTTTCGATAAGTCATGTGCTTCTCACGTGTGTTATATCGAACGTTATTGTCAGTTCCATACATTTTCGACGTTCGCTATAGAATCCCTTCGTAGCGAATGAACCCCAGACCATAATAAACCTTTAAAAAAGTTGAATGGATACATTAACATATATCAAACGAAGTCTAAGTATAGTGAATAGTGCGAGAACATTCAACAAACAAGGCGACCCATATCACTAGCTTTGATAAATCAGCCACAGTATGTGTGATACACTAATTTAGGTTAATAAATACATCGTTATTATTAAGGTCAACAAATTAAATCATATCAATTATACACATATAATAACTCTAGTCAATAAGAAAATAATTATATAACTCACAGCGGATCTGATCGACCTACATTGATAAGGATAGGAATGCGAAAAACATTCATAAATATTTACAGCTCTGTAATAATGTACAATAGTTTCTTGTGCATTCATTTTAATTTTAAGTAAACTAATATTAACTTTATCAAAAACTAGCTGTTGCGCGCGACTTCGTCTGTGTGGAATTAAATTATATAGCCTATGTTACTCGGGGATAATGTAGCTTTCTAATGATGAAAGAATTTTTGAAATCGGCCCAGTAGTTCATGAGTTATTTCAATACAAACAAAAATACAAAGTTTCTCTCTTTATAATATTAAGTATTTTAAAATGTTTTGTGACTCCTAAACTGCTAAAGATTTTATTTCTTGGAACAAGCAAGTAACGACTATGGATTTTACACATTTCTGTAACAAATACCGTCAAATCTGTCAACCTTCATAAGCGAGAAACTCGGATTAGAGAAAAACCTCTACAAGCGAGACTAATATCGCGGTCCTTTGGTCTGTTGCTTATCCAGGTTCGACTTTATACTCATAACAACATTAAATGCAAATGTGTACAAATACTTTCTTTTTCTTTGAAGGAAGCCATATAATGTAATACTGTGGAATACATCAGTTGACTAAGTTAAAACCTAACCTTTACATGACTTAAATATTATTATTAAATAATAAACACTAAGTAATTATTAAATCATTTAAATATTCTCCTTAATGCTTCATGATTAAAGGTAGAGCTAGATCGAATCGGTCACGAAGCAGGTGCCTTGCGCGGTTACCCTCGCGACGATATTTCATACGAGGACAGTACAATGAGATAGAGCAGTAGAAAGCAGTACCACTATTCATCATCATCACCAGCTCACTATACGTCCCCACCGATGGACTCGGAGCCTTCCCTAAGGGGTGTAGTCCATAGCAAGCTAGCCCAGTGCGGGCTGGTCGACTTCAAACATATCTTTGAATTTCTTCGCCTATATGTGCAGGTTGCATCACGATATTTACCTTCACCGTACCGCTATTGTTTATTTGGAAATTACTGTACTTTTCTAATCTACTGCTCTATGTCAATTTATTCTCAATGAACACTGACCTAGTACACCGATTATATCACACCTGCTATTAATAAAGAGACATTATAAGGTAACATTTTAAATGCTAGAAGTTTTAGTGTTTTCAAGAAAAAATAGAAGTTAAAATAAAAAGAAAAACAAACCTACATTATTATAGCAAGCATTTTCCTTAAATTAATAACGTTTGCTTAAATTTGGTAAACACAATAAAGGAAAAAATATCATAAATGTCTTTTGCCTTTTGCAACTTGGAAAACACAAGTAACGTAAAATCTCAGTTATCAAACTAAAACTTGTGACATTTAAAACTTAAATTAGTAACTTAATTAAAAATAAATAATGGTTTAGGGAACACAGGCAGACTTCTAGAAGTTATACGCAAGTTATATTAACAAGATTTTTTTTCTAAATGTGAGTTTATACTCAGAAATACCTTGCGTACCGAAATACACTCCTTGCTTCCAACAAATAATACCAACCAACACAAGGCCGTTATGTTGTTTTGGATTAGGTCGCGTCTATCAGCTGGCTTATTATTAAACCATAAACATTACTTTGTATATTTTAGTTAAAAGGCTACAAAATTACACATTAAACAGTAACGTAAGCAACCGCTTTGTATTGATTTCTAAGCATACATTCAGACGAACGCTTTTTTACCGTCGGTGTTAACGTTGTTTTAACGCTCTCATCATTAAGAACATTGTAAAATCAACCTCGTTTTGTTTGTCCAGCGCTCAAAATGCAACGATGCGAAACATTTAAAAACGCCTCCGTGTGAACAGATACATGCGATTGCAGTTGTTCTATCTGAACGCTGTTTAAGCGCGCGTTGATAAAGCGCTCATGTGAATGCGGGCTAAGAGATTCTCCTAGTGACTCGCAGGAGACTTTATTTAATGAGGTTGTCCAATAGTAGATTCAAAATACCTTTTCCAAACACATCATCATCACCAGCCTATTGCCGTCCACTGCTGGACGTAGGCCTACCAATAACGAATACAAAGTAGTCAATGTAACCAAATTTTTAAACTTAGTTTACCTATAAAATGTCAAATAAATGGTAGAATAAATATAATGAGACAGATATGTTAATGAACGTTGGTAGCACGCTACTCTATTATGTTTTAGTCCGCATTGACACGGACGCTTTTTCAACGCGCGCTAAAAAAATCCTTGAAAAAAAACCAAATGTATTTCCATGTGTCTGTTCAGTTGTAGGCGCTTTTAAATCGCAGCGTTGCACTATGAGCGCTGAACGAACAAAACAAAGATGATTTTATTGTTTTCGTTATGATGAGAGCGTTAAAAAAACGCCAACTGCGACATTATAAAAACGTCCGTGCGAATGTAAGCTTACCGAGCAACCCTCACGTACGCACATGTCGCGGCCCACGCAAGCCACAGTTTGAATTTTTTACATGACCCACCGCCGTGTGAACGGTTAAAACGAATATGTAAATTGTAAATATACCATTTTTTCCTTTTTTAAATGGCGCTATTTTTTATTAACTTAAAATATCGAACTAGAAGCAAATCCTCCCTTATTTTATAGGAAGCCAAAAAATGCACAGTTGTGGAATAGATTTAATTTTTATAGCTGATACGTTCGATCAAATAAACTTTAAAACAAAACATGTTATTTAAAACAGTGCAGATTTATTCGAAAAGCTGTAATGTTATAATGGCAGATCAAACATGCTTCATCTGTTGATACTAGTACGCTTGGGTTTAAATATATCTTGGTTAAAAAATTGCTTTTACAAGTATTTTCCAAAGACATAACTACTTAAACCAGGGACTTTCACTGCGCTAAAAGAAATTAAATATAAATTAACCTGTTTGCTTAGGGTCCTAGAGCTCGGAAACACAACGTTATCTACAACGTACAGTGTGCAGCTCGCATGCCAATAGACGCCGACCAGACAAAACAAACTGCACAATAACCTATCAGTTCTTTACAATAACGAAAAACCGGTCGCTCGACCTCTGCTACTAATTATTTAACATAACGTCATGCGTCTCACAACATTAGTTATTTATTTATAGCATCTCTTGCTTGAATGTCTTAAGCTGAGGTTGGTAATTTTAATGAATAAGATTTTTTTCTGATAAAGAGAGAAGAGATGACAACGTACTTTTTTTTTAATAAAGGTTAAGTCCAACTATGAATGTAACAAAGTTATATAAATTGTTTGTCATTTTAATGCCAGATTAACTCACACATAAATGATATTTGCTTCATAATTGTAACAATGTGCAAACACTTATACTTGTAAAAGTAAATATAATTACCTTACTTAGATAATGGAAACTGGAACTGTGAAATGGGTTTATATTGACTTTATATTGTCACACTCAAAGATATAAATATTGATGTAAACATTTTACAATAACAAATAATAAACGAAAATACAGAAAAATTTTAATCTTGCATTTGGACAGCCCTAATAACCTAATATTCAACTGTCGGAATTGGCAATTGGGCTTGATTAGGAACACAATGTTAAACAATGACTAGATTCTTCTAGTATTTTCTCGGAAAATGATACAATATCATGGATCTGTAACATCAACCAGCTAATATCGAATATTAATTACTTAAGTATTCTTAAACAAGCTATATACGTAAAACAGTAATAACGGCACTATATCGGATATAATATGTTGACATTAAAAGTGGCATCCAAAACAATCATAGTATGTGTATGTAGTACTAGTATCGTACGTGCACCAAAGGCCAGTAAGCAGAGAGTATGTAGGCGTGCAGTGGGCGGTATCAGTGATTTATAAACTTAATATTGTATGCCGATTCTTCCGTGCAGTCCTGGCTGAATTTATCGGTGCAACATATTTATACATGACTGCGCTCGGATCGTGTTCGCGGTATATTCTCGTTATCGTTTTTCTTTCTTTAAATATACTTAATATACAATCCTACTCACCCATGTATAGTGGCGACTGTCTGCTCCCCACGTTATCGTCGACGTATGGTATGCCCAGGGTGGCAATTCCGGTTTGTCCCACGCCCACCACGAGTAAGCAGATGAATAGCCACGGTATGACGACTGCTGTGATCGAAGATCGAGTTTTGGTGCTTTGAACTTGGGCGTCATCACATTTGATGAGCGAGGAATTTTTGTCGAGGGCACAGACGGGACCCGCGCCGGCCGTGTGCGAATCGAGGTGCACCTCGAGGAGCTCGGTGCCGTAGGCCATGTGGGGCATCATGCAGCCGATGACACCCACCGCCAACACCAGCATCATGCAGGCGATCCAGCGCGGCCGGTGCCCGCGCCCCGCCAGGTACGTCAGAAACAGCGCTGTGCATATCTGGCCGATCTCCGTCGCTGCCAGCAGTGTGCCAGTTGTCTTCGATTCTACTTTAAACAGCTTCTCGATAGTCGTCGTTACGCTCACGAAGTACGTGAGGAACATACCCTGCAGCACCCATCCCGAGAGGAACACCAGCATGAAGATGCGAGTCGAGTGAAAGGCGGCGCACGAGTCTGGCTCCTCCTGCTCGGGCATCTTACACACAAGGGAGCCATTATTATTTCCGGTCGCTAACCGTTCCTGCTCTTCCGGTGTCCCTTCGACTCCTTTCATAGCGCCTTCTTCGACGGCAGGGTCGGTGGCGCCCGCCTGCCCGTCTGAGACTGTCGCAGCGACCGCCGCTCTGTGGAAAAAACATCACATCAACATCTCGTCGGAAGAGGTATAGAACATGCGACTCAATAGAAACACTCACGCCATCGTTACTGAACCCTAGCCGACAGACGGATACTACAACCCCCAAGTAGCAAAAATTAACGGAGCGGAAACAACACGCACGCAAAGCTCCGTCGCGACCGTTTCCTAATAACAGTCCCCCAACCGACTCAAGTACTGGATGATCGCGAAAACTGGTAGAGTTATCGGGCAGTCGCGGGCGAATAGGATAGTTCGGGGGTCGAATGGAGGCCGGTGCTTACTAGCAGGGGGTGTTTGAGCTGCGTGCGCGCAGGCAGCCCGGCGCAGAGAGACTGCACCGTGCAGCCGTCGGCGCGACGCACTGCACCCGCAGCCCGCCCCTCGACTTCTCCCGACGGGGTTTTTATTGGCCGCCTAGCCGTTTTTTGTGCGCTACGCATTTACACACGACGAAAGCTGTCTGCGCGCCGCCCTCCTCGGAAGATTCCCTCTCGCCTCGGTACCGCGGAATGTCTTTGTTTCATTTGCGACTGGCGACGCTTTTTAAGCTGGCCCCTGCTTACATTTAGCTTGAACTTAAAGTAAGTGAATAATTGACATCTTACAACCAGATGCTTTACTATATATGTTAATGAAGCCGTTAATGACAAATCCGATCAGAAAAAATTCAAGGGTTAGTCATACAATGAAAGAGGCGTGCCATAAAAAATTGCACCTTCGTCGACGCTAATACCGTACGTAGGACGCCGACACTAGGTTCGCAATAACATCGGCCGTGGAATATTAATGAGTGCGACTCGTATGGGTAACTGGACTTGCGAAACTCACCAGCTGGGGCCGATGACCACTGGTGACACGTTGGCGACGTGCTACTGCACCGAGCCTACCGGTTATAAAAATCTATCTTCACTCTAGCAGCGATCGAAGATGGTGTCCGTACGTGACGGTGGTGGTCGGGGAATTGTAATAGTTCACGTCTGTTGATGATTGGAACGTTTTGTTAAATGAGTGGCGAGATAAAGGCACGTAAGTAGTGGTACCGGGCGCGGGCTATCGACGAATCCCTATCGCGGCGATAACGGGACGTGGCAAATAGTCCGGCCACTTGTGGAGCGGGTTACTGCCCCGACAACCTTAAACACTGTGCCCTATTTATCATAAGCTACGCACTAGCCGAGTGCTCGCAACGTCGATAGGGCGTTGCCGAGAAATAGCGGAGACGTTTTGTGAAATCTGCTTGAGCCTCTGCCAAAAACAAACTTTTCGAGTGAAAAATTAATATTTATGAGATAGAAAACTTTCTGAAAGTTATTAATATTTTATGAATATTAACGTGGTACTTTCTCCCTTTCAATTGAGATTTTTAAAATAAATATTTTAACCACCAGCGTCAAGTTGAAAGTCACGAAAATTGAAAGTACTTGAGTGAGCTTGGGTGCGTTAGGTGTTACAATTTTTCAACTGATGCATAGGATATGAAACTGAAATGTAAAGAAATATCTGGCTATAGAAGAAGATATAAAAAGATATCCAATGATTTGGTAGGTACTGCCCACATCCCGTCACGTATACCGGCATACTCATTGAATAACTGATAGCGATTTTTATCTGGGCTGAATCTTATTGGCAATAAACCATAGAATTAAATATAATGTTATTACTGATCTGTAAGAAATGTAATCTTTAACATTTAACAACAGGAGTCACAAATTGAATTTTCGCCTTATACTCTTGGAGACTAGTATTACTGGATAACTGCGTACGTGTCCGATTAAGCGACCGCAGAATCCCTTTATTGGCGATCGCCGTCTGGCGTTCGCGTCCGGACCAATCTAATTGGCGACAAAGTTATATGAAAGTCAACCCCGCACGGAGCGGTGCACGCAAAGTCCATCCACAATAAGATACGTCGACAATAATATATAATCTCTCGTCGAGATTGAGCCGCAATGAATCAATCCGACGACGGACCTATTGGCATAAATTGAATAAACTATCGTGTCAACACAACAACCATAAAAAGAAGATATATTCAAATTTAAGGACCATGTTACACGTGGCAGGAAACGAGGAATTGCTCAAGTCCGTGTCCTCACTTACAATTCACCGACATTACAAAATGGACGGCCGTCCCGATGTCGCCCCGTATCAAAATCTCGCATACATGATAAAAATGATGCTGATGATATGCAAAGACAATCGTATTCATAAACCAGAAGGACAAAAGGACGTATTTACATATATATTAAATTCATCAGATCGTACGAATGTTACTGTGAAAAATCGAGATAAATATTTTCAACCAAGGCGCGTCCCTAATAACTAAAAGATTGCTAACCATAGTAACGTATGTCATTTGGTTAATAATACAAATACATCATTGTAATCTTTAATCTATATAGATAATGATTGATAATATCTTGTGATAAGCTATATTTCAATTTGATAGAAAAATATTTCCAAGCGCATATCTAAAGCGTATTATGGTTCTGGGACAAATAATAATTCATGGTCACTAGGATTTGCAATCCCGCACTGCGGGATCCCGCGCTAACTTGCGGTCATATATGACAAACACTATAGGCAGCCAGGTAACATACTTTTTTGTCTCTGTATTTGTTGGTTATATAGATGATAAATAAATAGCCGTACTTGCAATAAAATAAAATACTTACTTTCCACTACATCAGAGTAAAAACTAAATAAAATTTTGCGGTGTGCAAAATGCCGCGAAACTGACTTAAGTTGTGCAATATAGATAAAAACAATAGTTTTTAGAGCAAGTCCTTCGTAAAGCAGGTGTCTCAGTATATTAAAGCCATAATTTGAATAATATTTTCCTGGCTGAAGCTTACACTGATTCCGTAATACGCTGCGGGATCCCGCAGTGCCGGATTGCAAACCCTAATGGTCACAGTCGCTTAAATTATGCCGCCCAACAGCTCACAAATGATGCGAATTTAAAAAATATATACATACATATGTAAGTGGCAACATTGAAATAAAACAACCGCAGGAATAACAAAACTAAACAGATGCAAACATAAAGCACGATGTATATTATATTCAATCATTTTGTGGAATAAAAAAACTACGAACAAACACAAGTTTCAAATTGTAAATCACGCCTTACATCAATTGATATATGTCTAGAAATATCGACATATAAAACTTATAGGTTGCTGCAATATATATTCTGGTAAATATAGACACTATGATTTTATAAAAACGCTACGCGATCAAAAATTATTACATTCTCTTAAATATACCTTTAGGTTCATACATTTTATATTAAAAATATTACATGCCATAATATAATTTAAAAAATCTTGATGCATTCCCCGATATTCTTATATAGATACTTACATCTTTACATTGTTGTACATTAATATGAAAACAAGACGAACAGAAATAGCTTTAATGTTTTGTTTACGCATTAAAAGTGGTAGTTACTCTCGCTTATCAATATTCAGGATATTCTTCCGACTAAAATAACTCAAATATCAACTTTACTAATATAGACATTACCCCGATACGCCGTGCATAAAAGGCATTCCATTACTACCTTACATACAAACATGCATACACATGTAGTCCGCGACTTTACAGATTTTCATTTAGTGCAACCCTGACGCATCTTTCTCAAAGAACAAGCATTTACACATTATCATATATAAAAAAAGTTTATTCAATATACAATATCTTCAATCAATATATAGGTAAAGCAAAATAAGACGTGCAGTTTATCGATGAGGTGCAGTACATCACTAGACGAGACATCTATGATTCTACGAGTGAGAGGACACCGCGCGGTCAAGGTGAGTGAGCAGGTAACGTTTGCCGATGACATCGCGCCCTCGAGATTAATTGCTGATTTATACATCACTATACTCTATATCAAATACATTACAATATCATTTCAACTATTTAATTCAATTAAAATATATTAAGGGTTTCGTTGTTTGAAGATTATTCCTTGACTGTTAAAATGATGATAAGCATATCTGGCGCTCGTCCACAGGTTTAAAGGGGTCAAGCAATGAAGTTCTCTAGGCTGTCACTGACTGGCAATCCGCCATAAAAATAGATATAATATCAGAGTTCCTTAAAAAAGTTAATTTAATTTTAACCATTGATTTACATACAGAAATAAAACATCGAAATGTTAAGCGATCAGTCGCTTAATGTCGACATCATTAAATCAAGCATTGTCTCAATGTACGAACATGCAATAAACTACAATCTCATTCAGACATCATTGCAAAAAATTCAGAAGCTGCGCGCGGCAAAATATAATTTACTGGGATATAAAACAATTATATTGGCGTCGTAACAAGCAGATGAGAATCAGCAGTGAAAACAGATGCATGTAAAAACATACAAAATTAATTAAATTACCACTCTCCTCAAAGCCAATTTTATTCGACTTTTGACTAATGTATATCAAGTAAATTATAGCTAATAAACAATACCTAATAATTCGAAAGCAAGTTTTTCAAATCACAATGCAGGACATTATACCAAGGTGTGTTTAAAAGTAAATAATGATAAGAACTGATCAAAACCACAGAAAACAACAACGGTAAATTACAATTAACATATTAAATTACTTAATACCAGCAATGTGCTGGTTAAAATAATTACAATCGAGCTCACGTTCTTTGCTCGGAGAGCGGTCTGCGTGATTACAAGCAAATTTGCAAATCAAATCTGGCTTAATACGTGTATAAATTATCAACAGCAGCTAATGTAGTTGCGATAAGTGATTTATCTAAATTGATAAATACAAGAGTAATTGCTCAACGATACCTATAACTGTCCAGATCCGAATGCTCCGTGAGTTAGATAAGCCAGAAACATTACTGTAACAATGGTTAAGAGTACTAACGAATAATTATGAGAAACAATTCAAATAATTTTGAATATATTAATAAATTATTACCATTCCACCGATGTAACAAACAAAAAAGTATCAGGATCTCAAATTATATAGAAAATGGGGGGGTTAACATTGACTAACATTGAATTTGCTTATAAATTTTCTTCAAACTTTAATTAAATATCTTCGCAGTTTTGTAAAAAAATCTAAAAGTTTAATTATATGTTCGTTTCGTTTTATATTTAGAAATACACAAAGGTTAATTGAAAATGAAATTGAAACCCAACAAAAATCGATTAAAGCGAGTTCTTCGGATACAAGAGACTGGGTAACAAATCCAAGAAGGGCTGTGCGTGTGTAACCAAGTTTTGACAGGAGACGCCCTGGGGAGTCATCTTGCGTGAGATCTACAATCTTTGCTAGCCATTACACGCATGTAGAGATCGAAAGAGCCTCAAAACGAATGCCAATGCTGGCACGAGATCAAAATAAGAAGCTGAGGAGAATCCTAATGCACGCCATGTTTAAAACACGATTGACACAAAAACGGATACTTTGTAATATTAAGCTGCGGCTAATCTTTACGTCTTGTCCGCAATTTCTCAACTAGTCAAACATCTTACGTAAGTCTGACATAACAGCGCCTTGACATTGTTGATCTCATACATAGCGGCACACGTCACGACAAATATCGAGCGAGACTCGTAACATAATGATTCAAGGAAAACTTAAAATGACCATCGAATAGAACTATGAGGTAAACCACTAACTACACATGTTTCAAAACTAGGTCAAATTAGAATACTCATAGAAGACGTTGACTATAACCGTTTAGTAGAGACAGAACAAACTTCAATAACGTAGATAATAAAGTTAAAATAATATTTGTGGGAAGAACAGATATCCGTTAAGTAACGTTAACTCAAAGAGTTGCAAATTCGTAGTTTAAAACCCAAAGTGAACATAATTAAATCATATAATGAAGATATTAACAACGGAAATTTTACCCAGTATTTGATTTAGAAATTAATATTAATATTGTGTGGGAAATATTCGGCATAATGGAAAACTACGTGAACGGATTTCAGTATGACGTGAGCAATACAAGGTCGTTACAAATCAGTAGTACCATCGATTTGACACCACTCACCTCCACTTTATTGGGCAAAGTGGAACGTGTAAATGAAGAGGCGATACCCTGCAGCCATTTAACAGCTGCCAGCGTACATGTGCCACAATTGAAGGTGATATTCATTCAAATATTGGCTAGATTAGAAACATAAGGTCCAATGAATTATTGCAGTTGAATTTTAGAACGAGCAATACATGCCATTTGACTCTATAAGGAGATATATAAAGTTGGACTGTTTTATTTTTGCATCGCAACTGCATTTCTAGTCCTTGGACATCAATCTAAGAATCGGGTCCTTTACTCAGTTCGCTTATTGGGTTGTCGTCATTATCATCGTGCCCTTGTTCCTATGATGGGTCGGCACAATATGTTCTACTCCTCCATACTCTCCTATCAGCCGTCATTTCTGAATTTACTACTTTTTTCAGCATACACTTTCACGCAATTCATGCATACTTTCTTTAGCCTTCCTCTGCCTTTGTATCCGTCCACATTCAAATTCAATTTAGCTTATAAGGTTGCCGCTTTACCAATTACTAAATCTTTTTATACTGGGGTAAATAATTAATTCCTAAGTTCTTATCAATATTTATTGATTTATTACTTGGACACAGCTAATGAATAAACATTCAAAGGACAAACGTTGATAATTGTATGGATTTATTTACTATTTACTTCACTTGTGACCTTCATATCTTGTTCTAGTTTACTGACAGACTCAAGTAGACAGATGTTGTCTTTAAAGATATTTGTTTTATAATATTTCTTAAACAGACTATTATACTATTTAGCATTGATAAAAATGCTCTACATTACAAGAATGTTCCTGTTTAATTATCGTCACATGTGAATACATTTTAAACATTTTAAAACATTTCTCTTTATCAAGACATAAAAAACGAATGTGAAAGTTTTGGTGAATTGAAAGAGGGCGGTTTTAATATCGTATCTGTAATATCGGAAACGCCTCCAAATGACATACAGTAAAAATGGCCAAATTTGCATACAACGAACAAATGAATTAGCACAGTGAAAACAAGACAGACTACTTTGTAAGCCTAAATGGTTTTTTTACAACGAATACATTCAACATAATTCTTTCGATTTTCCATTTGCATTATCTGCAAAGGTCAGCGGACTTTAAACAATTTTAAATTACAATTAAGTTCCGATAAAGCTCAATACCAAACGTTAAGAATATAAGATTAATCTCCTGTGTCGGTATGAATTACATTTTTAATTGTAGGTAATAAAATACTACTGATTTAACACCTTCCCGAACATAACTTATTACTTCATAGTAATAAGAGAGCGTCGGTGGCTCAGGGGTTTAGCTCTTGACTTGTAAACTACAGGTCCCGAGTTCGAATCCCGCCATGTACCGCTGGGTTTTTCGATTTTATATTTTGATATGTACATATTTAACCGACCCTTTTACGGGAAAGGAAAACATCGTGATGTAACCTGCACATACCGGCGAATAAATTCAAAGATATTTGTCAGGTCACGCAAAATACGAACTAGTCGTGGAGTTGCGGAAAAATGGATCCCATCATGGGTCGAACTACTAATACTACATCATAGTAAAACTGAGATAATGAAGACGAGAGAAATATTTTTTTTAGACAGATATCTCAAAGCTGTTCAATTAGATAGGGGCAATGTATAATTAATGTATTTATCTGTAACAGTCAACTGACATATTCATTACTTGCGTGCGAAATAATTATGATCACATACAAAAATTCCCGGATCCGTGCATGTGAATAACACTTAAATAAGAACAGATTACAAAATCAAATATTGCATAAAAGATAAAACTTTATGCAGTAGATATAACAATCTTATCGATTCTTACTTAATTTATTACGATAGGAGTTAAAGTAAAGCTAATATAGCGTACAGTCAAAGAATTAAATAGTCTTCCCACCAAGCACGTATCCAGACATTTGGTTCGGGGAGACAAACATTGAAACAACAATATCAACTGTGTAAATTCGCTATAATCACTATACTGAAGTCAGTTATCAAGGTTTAATAAAAGCTCCAACTATCCCTCCCTCCCTTTATACGTGCTTGCTTCTCACTTAGGACGGAATATCATATACCCAGCAATTTACAACGAATGTATGTTATTACAATTTTCGAATTAAAATTATAAGAATGTACTGTAAAGCTGGGACACAAGACATTGTAGCTTTAGTATTTTTAATATAAAAGAAGTCCTGTATCCCAGTGAGTCAATGTATACCGATGGAAGGCGAGAGGTCGATGGTAAGTCTACCTGCAGTGTTTGTTTTGTATATTTATTTACGACCGCAAGATACCGAGACAATCCTCCACCAACTCTCCTTCGACATCAGAGGGTCTATCACGAAACATTTACGTTTACGAATTCGTCACGCCATAGACTAAAATTGTATGAAATATTTGGTGTACTTTACACGCAGTAGGGACACTGCATAAACCTAATACAAATTGTGGCAATGACGTTTACGAAAGTTTAATTTTAATTCGTAACATCTTCAACAAAATTTCACGATAGGCCCTCTGATGCACGGTCGTCGAAAATAAAACAAAAATGATGCACACGAAAGTAATGGAAACGAGCTTTTTTATACTTATTTTCACAATTTATAAGAGGCTTATTTTAAAGTACAAAATGCTACAGTAAATTGACAATTTAGAACATATACGCGTACAATTAAAAGATGGCAGCCCGTTACTCCTTTATCTGCAAGCATATTTATGAGCTTCTTGTTGCTTAAACTAACAAATGAATTGAATATTAGAGCCTCGAGTCTTTGATTTTTCATGATGAAATGTTGACATCTGATTAAATTGATAATATTTTGACACAAATTAAGCACCAAAGAGCGGAATACAAATGAGATGTTGTGCATTTTGGCATAAGATCAGTCGAACGGAACAAGACGTTAGTTATGTACAAAAAATTGGCGGATGTCCAGTTCAAAGCGCAGCAAGAAATCATAAAAATATTAAATCACCTTCAACAACTTAGGTGAACGGGAACGTTGAAATATTTATTAAGAAAAAATTAACTAAGTTGTTTCATTATCTTGCAGAGCTACAGGATGTGAAAAAATGAAGATTACGAACAAAATTTTAGACAAAAAGTTATACGACATTGAAAAAATCAATAAGTATAAGCAGTCTTGGCAACATATGATTTTAATTTTTATCTCTGGGTTTTAATCGTCAAAGCACTTGTATAAAAATATAGTCATCTCCAAGATATTCCTTGAAAACACCACAGATAACTATGCTATCGTATATAGTACAAGTATGTTGGGTAGGAATTCCCAAATATGAATCCCAGTGCTACTATTGTAAGCAGGAAAATGATTATAAATATATCTCAAACGGAACTATCAACTTGATTAGAAACTAAAAGCTGTCAGCGAACTGCGGCCGCATGATGTCAATAGTAGGTGAGGTTCAGCGGTTAAGGTCGCCTTTATCGCTGCGAGACAGAATTTCATACACTTTCCACTTTGCCAGTCACGATTACAGATTTATCTATGGATCATGCGAATCAACGAACTCGAAATGTCATATTGGTTCATGGCTTGATAATTTATATTACATATTTAACAATTTAGGAAGTGGAGGAGCATATTTTCAAAAGTGGTCAACTCCATCCCCGCCGATTAGAGAAAACAGCACTTTTGTATACATACTCGTACTCCTGAATTAAAGTGATTCACAGATTTTTATTATTGAAATGAAAATGTAAAAGTATGTAACAATGTGTATAATGCCATTACTTATTTCGTTTAATGTATTTTTAAGTACCATACTGAGTCAATGGTCGCACCAAAATACGACTAAAACTTTATACTGAATTGTAAAGAAGAAATAAAAGATTATTTTCGTTCACCACACGTACCGTCGCTGCCGTATCAAATTCAAGACTGGTTTAAGACAATATCACATTTACATTTTACAAAAAGCTCTTAATCATCCTTTAAATTTCAATTGTTCTTTATACATTTTGAACGGTATATTGGAGGAAATGCATACTATGAAAAACAATAAGCTTTATCATTATCATTTTTAAAATAGCAACATTATATCTATGTTTGTCTCTTTCTCTTTCAGGGTATTATTAATACAACAAAATCAAACCGTGACTATCCATCACTCGTAGTCGTAACAAAAGAAGAAGTACCTCGAAATTCTCAATGACCGTGAACCGCCCACCGGCCAGATGCTAAAATAAAACGAAGGTGGTATCAACTAGCAGATAGCTGTTATTTGACCCACATCACTAACCCCGTTGCGGCGAAATCGCAATGTTATTTCGCGACTTACATTTTTAGACACTTTTACTTTGGCATTGGGCTAGTCAGGGCCGCAACTCGCGGCCCATATGCCGGATACTAAAAAAATCTAAATTAAAAAAAATTAACAACCTGTTTTAGAACGGAGACGTCATATTTTATGTCGGTTTTATTGTAGCGGACGAATAAATGTAAATGTAATCTTAAATTAAATTCCTTGCAAGATCACCTTGAATACTTTGACTTGCGAGAGAAATGTTACTAAAAGTGGTATTATTTAATACGACGTAAACTAGTTTAATAACAATATACCTTTAGAGAAACTCCAACCGAATACTATGAGTATAACAGATTAATTCTATATTTAAATAGGTGACAACCCTGACTAAATTGATCTGGCGTATGAACGATTTTGGTGATGACCGAAATTTCTCTTTCGATAACGCTCCACTGAATACTGTCGGGCTTTTTGTCGAGTGTCATCGAGATCCCATCGACACGACGACGTTCGTTTGGAGGGCCTTTGACGGCAGATACAGACATCAAACTTTCTAAATCGAATGTTAAGTGCTTCACAAATAAAACAATCAACACTACTCACCAATGTTATTTACAGATGGCAAAAATATCAAACAAAAAGCCGGAAGCGATTTCTCAAGATGCTAATTCAACTTGCCATTCGGATAATTTTGTAACTATTATCTCTATACATTTTTCATTTACTGTTATTCTTAATAGAAAACTATAAAGTTTTAACAATATAAAAATAGTCGAGAGACAATCAAGTAGGACCTATTTACTAGGCAATGATTGATAAAGTTTTATAAGTCACAATTTACTCCCTTCTTTCTGTATGTACTCTCATGGACTAAATAAATCATTAAAGCTTACATATCCGTGTAATACCATAATTAACTACGCAATAAAAGTCACAAAAATATACTGACACATACAGATTTCCGACAAAACGAATCTCATTACGAATTCATGTCACAGTGATAGCGAATTTGCGAAATTTAGCAACTGTGACACCACCGTCAATGCCCAGGGGCCGGGTTGACGCGATAACTCGAAACTTTCTACCTCGCGCAATATCATTTGTTTAAATTTCGCTCATTCGCGAATCCGAGCACGATGACCTACTAAATACGAGTGCGTAATTTTCAATTGCTCTGAGCGAATGTTAATCGACATATCCTCGGTGGCATGAATGCGAGAAATTGTTGAGCCATGCGTCGTTTTTGTATCATTAATAACTGTTCGCGGATAAACTACAATAATACTAGTGAAGGCGAATGTTTTACGAAATGCCCTATGGCTTAACAAACTTAACAACTTATTCACTCGCTATCGAATGTAAACTACTAACTGGAATCGTTAACAATAAATCTTTGTTTAAACACGAAAGATATAATTGGCATTAATTATTGTTTTAATGACAATTGTCACAATATAAAGGGATAATATCTGTCGTTTGTCGCAAGAGAACCACGATAAAGTCGATCAACAAGGGCTCCGAGCGCAACAGGTACTGTTGCTGGTTGCGACACACGCAGGCATTCCAAGTTCGTGTCGACCTAAAAGTTTACATCGATTTTACGAGCGCAAACGATCTAACTTCGCATTTAGAAGATTTTGTTACAAAAGAAAAATTAATGAAAAAATCCGCGGGAATAGTCTGATGTCTTACCGCGACTAAGAAAACAGTCCTTGGATCGGTTGTATTTGAAGGCAATGGATTAAAAATAGACAGATGAGGAAAAATGATTCGTGATTGATTATAGAGTTCTGCCATTAGAGCACATGGCTTAGAATATAATATACTCGTAATTATTATGGAAAACAGCTGTGTGAGGTTCGAGAGCGAAACTAATGCTGGCCGGGCTGAGCGCGGATTACTTTCGTTTGTCCGAGCCGAGGCAGAGATGCCGAAAGTGGACTTTTACTCGGCGACACGGCAATTTGCATCCAACATTGAATGCAAACATGTAATGCTCATTTAAATAATCATTATATTAGACGGTATTCACAAAAAAACTTGTCATTTCACTACAGTCAATAACTTTTAATGTGCAAATTAAAATACATTACATACAAGTATGTAAATAATAAAGAAAATTGAATGAAAGTCAGGGGTGATATACTAAACGTTACATCTAGTAGAAATTTAAAAATATAAAGAAGAAAGAAATATAAAGAAAACCGTTGCATAGCATTATAAGGAATTTTGCAATGGACGTGATAATTACCGGACATTGACGATAAAAATACTTGCCAAATATATGCCTTTTAAGGTCCAAACTGTCAGGTACCTCAACTGCACCAATTGGCCAGAAATAAAAATGCAATGAATGCGACAGATTGGTGCCATTATTGAGTTTAATTGAAAAACATTTCTCGCATAAAAGAACCTCAGTTTAACGGATTTTAACTCTATCTTGATTAAAAATACTTACTACTCAAATGATTATTTTTAGCTCAAATATACACATAAACACTTATGGTGGATAAAGCCGTTTTTATTTTAACAGTACGAATAATATTTTACGAGAGTCAAAACCGCAAAGTTTGAAGTCCAAGAATTTACGACGAAGGAATTACGAGTATAAATAATATATTGGAAGCTCTATTTATGACTCAATGCTATCTTTGAAATCAAAGTGTAAGAGTAAATCGATTTTATATATCCGTTACATGTTGCTGAAAACTTGTAGGCAACGTAACAAAAATACAATAGATTAGACATAAAAACCTAATCTTTACTTGATAAGCGTATTTTTAGCTCAATCGCAGGGATCTCGGTAATTTCTACTAGGTTATAGAGATGGTAATATCAAATTTGTCTACAAAACCATAGGTAACATCGTCGCATGTTGTCACGCACACATCAACATGTTTCGTACACGCACACGCGCACACAAGCGGTCATATAGTTAGCGACAAACGTCAAAGATGGAAACTGGTTAGATGAAAGCGAAAACCCCACTAATTACTTTCATCGGCACCGGAAACATGAAGTGGAACGCGACCCCGACACTGGCCGGCTACAAGCTATCATATCAAGTGAGACTGTTGCATAACTTTATTGCACTTGCATATTTGCACAGAATAGAACTTAGCAAAAAAACAGAACTTATGCTTGATATATTAGCGTTTGGAGCATCTTCAAGACTGCATAACAAAACCGTAAACGATTGTCTAAATTATAAATGTAACGATATGAAAAACTTAGGATTATGTGAATAAGGATATGCTAAAGAAAGGGGTTAATTCAGCTATTACGGACGATTGAGAAGTATGGAGGAGTAGTACATGCTGTGGGTACCCTTGGGAGAAGGGCAGGATGATGATGATAAAAAACTTTATTAGAAATATGAAAAATTATCGTCCCTGTCCCTGTTGGTATGCAAAAGTCGAGTAGTTGGTATTGAGAAATGTTTATCATTCGCTCGATGTTGCCTCACACTTCTTTCGCAAGGAACTATTAAAAAGTCCGACGGCAATCGGTCGATGACCGATAACTTAGCAGTTATCTCACAGTTAATGAACTGTTCAGAACTTCGGTTAAACTCAACCTTATCAATGACACTCAAGAAATTCTTCAACGTATCATTTATAAAAATAATAACACTATCATTGTGATAGTATGAAGTAATACAAGCTTTAAATAACATTAAACAACAAGTTATTATAAGAACACGAAGTCAAGCTCAATTGTAAATGTTTCGATAAAATTTGAACCAAGAGTTTCTTGCTTAAATCTTGCGAAAAGAAAAACATTTTCCTATCATAATTAACACCAACAGAGCAAGTAATAATCGGCTTCTAGCAAATAACGCCCTAAAATCTAACTTAACAGACATAAAACATGTAGCTACGTCTTAACTACGCAGTGTTTAGTTATAGCAATGTTCCTGCAATGTGAAAAAGGTCGTACGTCTAGAGGTCGCAAGGGAAAAGGGACAACCCGCCGGGGACACGACTGAAACAAATTACACACAAAGGAAACGCCGCTCAAAACATAATTTTTCATAAGTATTTACATAAAAGATTCAGACTTAGATAAATAAACAATATTCTTTGACTACCCATTATTTTAATAAGATAAAACTCTCAAGTTAATTATTACTAACACAAAATTTAAAGGAAAAGGAGGAAATACAATATACGTATTGAAAAAGTAAGAAACTGAATATGCATTAGAGCCAATCGTAATCTAAATACGTTTTATATTTCCTCACATAGCAACAAGATTTTGTATCGGTAGAAAGATCTAATGCAAAGCAAGTAAGACGCAATCTATGCCCTTATATCTTTATCGCGGATGACGTTAACATTAAAATGCAGCATAAATAATCCTAAAGAGATATAGCAAGCCAATACAAGAAAATATTAATGCTAATGTAAGATTGCATAATATAAGAAGCAAGCAACATTTTATGTTCCTGAACTCTGAACTCCAAGATTAGAAATAGATCGTCCGAAAGGGGAACGAAGAAAATACGAACTTGTTACATAATTTTTGTTATAACAATGTAATAAAAAGAAGAAAGACATAAACCTACAAAAAATACTAAAAATTTTCTAGATCACTCTACGCTTGAATATAGCTGATATAATCAAGCGTTATTTTTTAAATTACAACTAGCAACGTCCAATTAAAACATTCCGATAAAATAAACAGGGCACTTAAACATTTATTTAACGAAACTATTTAAGATAGAGAGTCATTCAACAAATTCTAGATACATAACTATGCACACACCTATAAAATTGTAGACACGAGTAGTGATTACTTTTTATAGAGCCTAGAAAACTTGTCTGATTACATCATCATTGCCTTCAAATATTGATCTCAACAAATTAGTGCTTGCAATAAAACTTCTGAACTAAATTCAAATCTTAAATTACACATAACATACCTAGACGACACATCCACCTGTGATTTGACGCAAAATTAAAAATAAACCAGACTGGAGTCATTAGACACAGCGGAATTATTGTACATTCAATGTAGACAAGTTGCGGACCACCCTATATTCTTAGACTCAGACATGAGTAGGATTAAATTAAACTGTGGAATGTGTAGCACAAGCAAGACAACAAAATGTCTGTTTTATCTGCATTCACCGACTGCTTTAGTCACATACATCGAGAGTGAAATGCCAGTGGCGCATTGAGGACATTATAGAATTCTAGTATAGAGAAGAAGAGCGGTTACCACGAATCCAAATAGCATGACTGCCTAGATGTATGAATGCGGATGGGTTAGAGGTATGCCAGGGCCTAATGGAAATCCGTAATCTCTACCTGATTTATCAGATTCAGGTGTGTAGCGTAAATTATCAATACTCTACTTACCAATTTGCACTGAAAGACGTTACAAGGAAGTCTGAAAAATGTGTAGATATTTCTAGCTCGTCTAAAATTATCTTTACATGAGATTAATATCACGCTATTACCAGAAAATCTCTACATGGTGACATAAAAACTGTTTAATATTAAACTAAATATAGAGTTTACTGGCTTACGACCTTAAGTTCCCAAAATTTTCTAAGCAGCGTGTCCGTGCAGTAAACGCGTGCACTGATCTCAGGCAATGATATCTCGATTTTATTACACCAGCTTAAAAAGATCCCAACCGGTTTTAGTTTCGAAATGGAACGCAAGTGACATAAAAATTATGACCTTCACGAATATACTGCTGATGTTAATTAACTGGAATTCCATCAAATATTGCTCTCTTTTGATGTTCTACGAATTGTATCACTTAAGGATTTTTGTTACTCATTTAGGGAGAATATGCGAGTATATATTTCATCGTTAATGCTTGTATCATATCAGGAGATTTGATATTACGTTTAACATCTAGTCAGATATAAGATACGAAAGAAAATTAAACGACCGATTGAAATTTCTACAAACGGAACAGATTATTTAAGTACTACGGAAGATGAGTTTACTCACGCTTACTAAGTCCCTCGTTGAATGGTCTAAGATGATTGTCGAAAATAGTTACAAAAACTGATCGGACTACAGACATTAAACGAAAATAGCTATCGAGGCAGATTAACGACGAATTATGGACAGCATTTTCCGACGAGCGTGAAACGTACGTATTTCGGATCGGCGGAGAAACATTTAAAAAAAGTGAACATTTGCATTTGTTCCGTATACGTAATAGATTTTAGACACGAGAACTAGTTTAATGGCGTATCGAAAATAAAAACTTACGCTCGTTCCTCGACGCGATGAGGATCCTGAACACACACGCACGTATGTTGAGGGCACCACGATTTTCGCGGGCGATTTGTGCGGTTAACTTTGTGTGAAAATGTTTTGTATGATCACTTTGATGTTCACTGATCGTTTAGTGGTGATTGTATTTGCGCGGGGCGTCACGTCTCTCGTGCAGGTCGGTGACGAGTGCCGGCGGCCGCGTGAGCTCTTGTAAACAAACCGCGCTGGTGGGGGCCCCGCCGAAAAGCCTGGCCGAATGGCCCGCTCACTTACGTCACACCGCCGCGCCGCGCGCCGACGCCCGCGTCCTCTACAAGATAAACGCTTTGCGCTCTACATACTGACCGCTTGCACTTCCTTTCCTAATACAACTATCTGATATATGGTTATTTTATTACAAACGGTAATTACATCCTAACGTAGCTATATTATTGCCGTTGATATCGGTCCACAGAAACGTAAAATCGTTATTTTATCGCATTAGAATTGGAAATTTAATTTAATTTTATGTAACTTGGAAGGTCTTTTTAGAAATATGACTAATAAAAACCTACAAAGTAGTCAAAGTACGAGTACCACTCCCAGTCCGGCAATACCGTTTTGTAAGATGTTTAAATCTCCAGTCTCGGATCTAATCTCTAAGGAAAAACTTATTTTATATTACCTTAGGACTTAGGGTTTGTTGAGAATGTAGTGTAAATAATCTGAAACTACTAGCTCTTATTACTATACTTATTTGATAGAGACAATAACGTTTAATATTTTAACACATCTTTAACTTGACCTACTACCATTGTAACGGTTTTTTTTTACATAATTTTTACCGATATAAAAATTAGCACACTTATTAACAACCGATGAATATATTACTCATAACGAATAACTTTCTCCTTTTCTCTTTGCTTCCAGAGTAATATTTTTTTTACATTATCCTTAAAAAACATATTAAGATAACGAGGAAATTATGGACATTTGACTGGGCGACAAAGCTTATTTTAATTTAAATCTTAGATCATAAAAGATTTTCAAAACGTATTAATTACTTAGAGTAGTTTTTAAGAATGGCCTACGTATAAAATGCTCTACCAATTGCTGAAAAAATCAGTTTCATGAATATTTGTATATACTTAAGATTATTGGTAGAAAGAAATAAAATACTTACAATAATTTTGGTATTATACATATATAGAAATACAATAACATTTGCAATTCGCAAAAAAGTCTTTAAAAATTAAAGTTAAAACACACAAAAAAGAGCTAGACAAGAGCTCTAGACAATTTTAATTAGCATCTACGTAACAATTAAAATCAACAAGTTTTAAATATTTCGTAAAAAAAATCCAGGAGTTCCCAACCTATTAAAAACCGTCAGTCAGCATTAACTTATCTATACTTTTCCGTAGAAAAATCATAAACGACTATGTGCGTAATAAGAGTGGATTAGTATCGCTTCTTTTTGTTTAATCATTATTATTCATAAGATTTTTATGCGACCCGCAAACCTAGTGTTTGGAAACCACTGGTTAAATAAACTGTACATTTTGGTTAAATAAATCGGCATATACACAAAGGATATGATAATTTCATTAACATCTTAAGCACTAATGTAAGAGCAATGTACTTTAAACAAAAAGTTAAAAGAACTATCGAAATTTCTTTTGTTGTAAAATCGATGCGATTCTTAATTTCATTATTATCTCAAATTAACAAGTATGTATAATAAATTGTGATCAAAAGAAAAAAAATATCAACCGGGAAATTCGGTAATGATAAAAGATACGGATTTAAAGATTGAACAATGTTCTGAAAAAAGGTTACATTGTTTTTAAGCGTCATCCGGTGGGTTTTCACTGCCTCAGTATCGGCTCTCTCATTTGACAAGACGTCACACTATGTTCTTGTACTCCAACAGTGAAAACCTTCTATAAAAGAATACTGACTACGAAACGACAAATCAATCGTAACTGTCTTCAGAAAGCTATTAAATAACTTCATATCGTTTTGTAAATTGAGGTTATATTTTAATGAATGAGGTGACTTTGGTAATATCAAATGCGTCGTTATATGTTATCTTAAGTTTATCTTTGAGATAATATTTACAATTGAAATTACAAAATGGAACAAAGAGGTATTATAATAGAAATATTAAACCTTAATACAACACAGAAGAGTACCGTGTAAATAATGATTAAATTATTGAATTATTAACACAAAGTTGTCTTCGTAAATATTTTAGTTATTCAGTGTTGATGCAATTATTACATCCAAAAGAAACCATTGCTATTAAGTGTCTTTTAAAATATCTATTAATTATCTATTCTAATTATCCTCTTGCTGTGCGTCACCTCCTCCGAAGATTAAGAGTAGGCAACGCATCTGCAATTGCAGATGTCTACGGGTAGCGGTCGCTTCGCTATTTCAGTGAATCCAGGTGGCCGCTTGCTCGTTTGCCACTTTGTAATATAAAAAAAAAGTCTTTTATCAAATTTTCCATTTACCCTGTGAGTTTCCATCACCTAAAGACATATAAGAAGACTTGATATTTTCTTTTTATGATTTGTTTAATGCAAACTAAGTCATTTAATACGTTTACTTTAAAGGTATACACTAAATCTATTCCAGTACTTATGCCTTGCACCGACTAGGATAATATTTTAGTCGAGTAACAAGTAGTTTAGCAACTAAACGTGACCTTACAGCAATATTTTGGTAGAGTAGTTATTACTTGCTATCCGACTAAAATACTATCCCAGTGCGAACAAGGCTTTAGTGCAAGAAATGTAAATCATTCTTATGATTAATTCGATTCATCATTTACGACTGAGTATTATCATTAGCTATCAATCACTCTGACATTCGTAAAGACAAGAAAAAGTAAGAAAAACTCACATCACAACGAAACCTTATCTTCTGACCTCTATTTGCACGTAGATAAGATAGTATTTGATCATTATCTGTGCTCAATATTTTCACTATAATTTCATAACTTTTAAGGCGAAAGTATATTTATTATTTTACAATGAACGGTATATTAACCTCTAGCAGTCTACTATCATTTGAAATGAATGTTTCTTCCTAGAATATATTGGGAATCACCCGAACCGGTTTATTACACCACATTTCTAGATAACATTCATAAAATTTCAATACATGATAACATTATCTACTTTATCTCTACCAAATGTCAGAAATAACTTTCTATCTATAATATAAAATTAAATAGACCGATTATGCACATTTAAAGGTCGATATATAAGAAAAGCAATTAAAATTTAATGATCAGAAAACTCTTTGGTCTTTTATGGAATCCACGAAGGCGTAAAAAAGGCAATTAATGCCGTCCTGACAGGCAACGCTGCGATTTAATGTTCCTTTTACTGTATACATAATGTGACCAGACATGCCGTTTTGTATGGGACTATCCCATTTTCGGAAACCGCGGAAAAATTTGGATAGTCGAGACGGCCGGGCCTGGCGTGGCGATCCGGCTGTCGCCTCGCCGGGGCCGGACCTAGTCTGTGCGAGCGCGAGACGACAATAGCCAGGCGCACGAGAGTGGCGAAAACGTTTTTTGACTAGTTTTTTCTTTCACCCTGTTCACGCCATTTGTTGTAGCGATGGGCAAAATACGTGATTCCTAGATAAAATGAAAATGTTGATCACGGCTTACATCCCCATTAGATCCTGAAAATTATAGCTGTCCCGTTTTGAGTAAAAAAATAAATGGTCACGTTATATATACAATAACTAGTTCTAAATAGCATTGCTTGTATGTCGGTGTTTGTGGAGTTATGGCGGTGACCAGCGCATTAGACGGGTTATCTGGCGAGTGCACTGAACCACTTTTTGCACCGCCTTTTGAAACTACACTTTAATGGTCAAAGACTTCAACCTAACATGTAATACATGAACTAATAAAAACTGCTAAAACCGTGTAAGGAAAGAATCTAGTCATAATTATATGTGAAACTATTTGTTAAGGGAAACAAAATTGTTGCAAGTATGTAATGCTGATCAGTAGACTGTAGACTTAAAATTTAAGAAAAAATCTAATATAAAATTATTCTAAAACATTCAACCTTTTAACCGCTGACGTCAACATGCATTATTCCTATCGCATTTAGTTCCAATATCCACACAAGTACATACATCTCGGGTAAACAAAACAAGTTTTTGTTAGTATACAATGAATTTTAAAAGGCCCAATGAAAGTCAATCGGTTGTCGTGCAGACGAGTCAGCGAGTCAAATATCGCACTGACGCAAGCCACCGCGGTTAATATTAATGGAGAATATAAAGCAGTTTGTGTTGACGCTTACCGTTTTATCAAATACCCTCCCCTCTAAACCCCCTCTACGTACCCCGCAACACATCACCTATTATTTAAATTAAACAATATTTTATCTAAAGCATTAGGTTGTTATTGTTACATCATCCTATTTGAATTGAC
>QDHC01002199.1:972178-1004368 GCA_013186455.1 Papilio dardanus tibullus
AATATGTTTTTTTTTTGGTTTTGGAAGGCGGTTTTTTTAAACGCAGTTTTTTTTATTTTTAATTAATGTAATCTGTGATAACATTGCTAAGAAACATTGTAATTATCTATACTAATATTATAAAGAGAGAAACTTTGTATTTTTGTTTGTATTGAGATAACTCAAAAACTACTCGGCCGATTTCAAAAATTCTTTCACCATTAGAAACCTACATTTTCTCCGAGTAACATAGACTATATTATTTAATACCACGCGGACAAAGTCGCGTACAACAGCTAGTACTTTATATCTTTAAATTGAAAGATAATAATCGGATTACAATGCAAAAGAAAGCAATACGGGATAAAAGAGCTTTATTCTTGTCTAAATGTAACTAACAATAGCTTACTTGGGCATTACTTTGTCAAAAAAAGAACCAAAAAATCAGTACCAGATTAGTAGCATCGCGACGAAAGCCATTTGTCCGTCACTTGGTTTATTGATAGGAAGAGATTAAAAATAAACAAAGTTCGGAGCGCATTCGAGACGATGCAGAATGATTTACATTGACTTTTAAAAGACATGACCTGAATCCCACTTTATCGAATAAACGAGCAATAAGTACTAACTTTAGTACTAATTGCTCGTTCGTAAGTCCGTTGTGTTTGTATACCTATTTTTGCATTTGCCTGGGTTCATAAAGAATCATTCACATGATGCATATGTGTGATTACCATGTTTGACTCTCCTCCGCAAAACGTTAGAATTAATTTAATAAAAATTGCCCATTGCCGAGTCCATTTCTCTATAGTCGAAGACGATTTACGATGTCTCGGTCCTGTCCCATGATCTCCCCACTCCACGAGCCGCGGTCGGTGTGTTTTTACCGCATACGTGATAGGGCAACGGCGGGAAGTATACAGATGATATTCAATCTTACATCAACACAGTATATTCATCAGACCGATATGCAGTCGATTTATCGCAGTCTCATAATTACTCCATAAATATGTTTTGTTTTGTTTGTTTATTCCCATTTTTTTTGCGGCCAGAATCGAATGAAACTTTTGTGGTCATTATCTTTCACAGTAAAAATTACTTTACAACAAGAATACATAGCAATTCGTTTTAAAACATGGATGTATACAATATTATGTAGTTATTATTGTAGAGGAATTGCTCTACCTTAAGTTTAAGTAATAACTCGAAATTTAAGTAGCATTTCAAGTGTTTTATTTTTACTTAGCGACAATATTAAAAGACAAATCAATTGGTTGACTGTAGATAGAAATTACAATGAATAAGTCCTTCTTTCGTACTTGTGACACATAAGTGCACAATATACACAATCAATGAATTTGACTGTTTCATAATTTAAATTGTCTCAATTATATAGCGCCCCAATCGATCGCCCAATATAAAGTGGCCCCACAAAAGTTACACGCATAACAAATTATGATTCAAATTCATTATGTGCAAATAACAAAATATGTATAAACATCGTAAAGTAATTGAATACTTTTATATTTAGCAGAGTTTTAAGGTGTCATCGAGATAGAAATTACCTAGCTAGCTTGGTACATTGTGTAATAACGTAAGTTTAAAAAAAAGTTCCTCTGGTGTTTCGAATGTCCGTGGGCGTCGTTGACCACCTCGGTGTTCCCGCCGCTCGTTTGCCCCTTTCTCGTATAAAACAAAGCTTTGTGTAACTACTCACCAACTACTGACTTACCAATAAGTCGTTTTGGAGCTATTTTTGAATAAATTTACAAGATCGCAAGTTACCCAAGAATCAAGGGAATAGTACCAAGGCCTTTTTACGAAATATATTTTTTCATCTTGAATGTTTTATTTTTGTTAAATATTCATTTGTCATTATTAAAGTCATATCAGGGACCGTGGTCGGCTGATTGATTGAAACAAATTGACATTACACAAATTGTAAATGACGAATCGATCTATCCTTTCGGTAAAAGTGGCTGACGATTGTCTTGATTGGCTATGAGAGCTTTTTTTATCGTTACTCTTCGTTTAACAGAGGGCAATCATCATGTTAACAAGGCGTAATGTCTCGAAGCAAACATTGAGTACTACCAACAACAATATAACTCAAGCCCGTGACCTAGAAGGATAGACACAGACAGAGTTTACGGTCTCGCATATTTCGCGGTCCTAGCACACGTTTCTTGTTCTTCTAAACATCTACGCATACGTGTTCATCGATTTAATTGAAGTTATTAATTTACTTCTCATATTTATTTTATTAATCACTAGCTCTTGTTCGCGACTTCGTACGCGCGGAATTAAAAAAATATAGCCTATGTTACTCGGGGATAATGTAGCTTTCTAACAGTGAAACAGTTTTGAAATCGGCCCAGTAGTTCTTGAGTTATTTCAATACAAACAAAAATACAAAGTTTATCTCTTTATAATAATAGAAAATACGTAATTTTTTACGTATTTTCTATTATTATTATTTTATTTTTTATTTTTTACTTACTTACTTATTTTTTACTAATTAAATTACTTAGGTTAATTATTCGAAGCTCCGGTTTTATTGGAAAACTTTAATTCGTGAAGGACCACATAGTTTACCCGTAATAGGCAATAGTATAAAATTAAACATTCGTGTTTCTCCTAAACAATTAGATTTAGATGAGTAGGAGTCGTTTTTAATATTTGGCAATTTTCGTTTGCTTCTACAAAAGTTAGTAGTAAGTTTAATAAAATCAACTGTTAAAGGTAAGGTTCGACCCATGATGGGCTCCATTTACCGCAACTCCACAACTAGCGCGTATTTTGCGTGAATACATATTGAATTTCTTCGCCGTGTGCAGTTTGCTTCACGAATCAAATGTTTTACACAAGTGTACAAGAAACTATCTCAATAGAGCACTTATATGTTATGTGTAACATGAAAATAGAAACAGCACGCAACATTGACCTGGTTGTATGTTATATTCAGTATTCAATGCGGGACTGAATACATCTGCACACATACTCGACATATACAATCATAAAATACAAACTGATTTTAATATGAAAAAGCTAATATCGAATTAATTATTACACACTCTCGTTAATTGGTAACTAAGACAAACGTCCCCGGCTACAAACATTCAGTTTTAACTGTATAGTTAAACGTGCACACGTCATTTTGAACTGCACAGTCGAACTGTACAGTTCTCCGTTTTGTCTTCATACCTTTGTGCAGTTAAAACTGAGCGTCTGTAGCTTTAGTGGAGAAAGAAATTTTCGCGAAAGATCTTTTAATTATTTCCAAACACGTCTGATTTTTTAACCGACTTCCAACTAAAGCAAGTACTAACTTAACAAAGGGTTGGTTTCGGGTATGGAACCTTATTATAGAGCTAGAAAAATCGAAAAGGATACTAAATCTGTTTTTTTTAATCCACGCGATCGCATGCGATAGCTATTTTTTTAATATTTTCCCATATATCAATTATGTAGGTATAATATATGCTAAAGGAATGTAGATGAAAATGCATAAACATGACACAATTTACGCTTTCTGCGTAGGAAAGTGAAATAGCCCAGCGGAATGAGGTAACATCGATTAGACTAGCGCCGTTCACCCGGTCTCGGCCGCGCTCACTTTCGTTCGAGGTGAGATACGACCAGTATCAACGGCGCTTTCAATAACGCGTACAGAATGCGATAAAGTGCATATATTTATGCGCTTATGCGTATATTAAATACGACGAAATATTTTATTAACTGATTTTTTATTTTATTTCAAACCTTGTATTACGGGATATGGTAAGAGGGTGTGTATGTCGCGTAAAAAAATATTCTTGTTTCTTTGATTACTTTGCTAAAACAATTATAAATGCAATACATGTTCTAAAATTGTTTAACTTTTTATAATACATTGGAATTTATATTTATAGGGATAAAAATGATAAAATATAACCCAAATAAACAGTTTTATTTTTCAAGAATTAACCCCTTCTCATTTTTTATAAGAAAAAGATGAGAATGGGAGGGGATTTGACAGGATATTAATGTTTAAGAGAAATATAATTTGATAGAGATGCAATCTTTAAACTTATTACAAAATTCTACGGGTAGTGGTCATTTTGAGTTAGTGAATTCAAGTGAAACTCATTTACCTACAATATTAAAAAGAAATATTTATTATAAGCCAGTAATAAGTGGTAAAAAGTTATGAATTAAGAGCAGAGAGGAGGTTGATTGGATAACCATGTATAGAGGACGGAACATTTTTTATGTCAAGCGGGGAACTTTAGCAACTTTCCTTTGCCTCTTAATTACTTTTTTGTAGATGATGTTTTAATGTAAAGCTTATAAGTATACTATTAACATGCTTTAAGGACATACTGTCTTACAAATAACTGTGATCGGATTATTCCGAATAGAATTTAAATTCTACACTAGAATTTATCTTATATTGTAATAAAAAAAAAAACAAAACTCCGGTTTTTATACTTTGTCTCTAAAATATCATGATCAGAAATAGATTAGTATAGCACTACATTTACTTTTTAGATATTTATATTCAATACAGATTTCAGATATTAAAATAATCATGATATTCAATAAGGATAAATCACATACCTTGTAGTCTCAGCAGAATGCGATAAACTGCATAACTTTTACTTTCCGATAATATAGAGTTGTTTCTTGGACGTGATTGAGATATTCGCACAATTCCTAAAAGTAAATGCTGCTAAAATGGCACTAGCGAGGCCGATAGCACCGAGGATAACACATGCACTGTACTCGTTCTGTACTAAATTTACAATAAACTCGAAATTATTGGATACTACTTCGCTTAATGCAGCATTAAATACCAATTCATTACCACAACAAGAACTCATCACAATTTATAATATAACAATTATATATAATTTCAAATTAAAACTTAAATTTGATTACAAAAATTCATTATCTAATAAAATATTAAAATATAAATTTGACCTAAATAAAATCTTATCGGCATGTAAACACCTGAGAATGACAAAAATTTCATTTGACGTTAACGAATGTTGCCATGTTTTATATTATCCCGTTCCTTTTTTATAGGAATTTTTTCCCTTCTGAAAGTGTATTTAATACTCTCTTAGTATTAGAAATGATGTACTTCAGTGTTTGAAATTACAAATACGATGTTTAAGGGAAATAAAATACTATAAGTAACCTGTAAAATAAGGGGTTTTATTTTAAAGCTATCCCTCTTTCACTTTTACAACCATACCAGTTGGTACTAGATAATCTGGTTGTTAAAGAACCATTTTTCTGAGGATAAATTCAACTGTTTTTTTTCTATTATATTAAAAACAATAACTGAAACTAGTAAAACGTAAATGTGATGTAGCAACACAGTCTCGTAACTTTTTTACATAGGGCTAAGGCAATTCAGCCACTAGACCAAAAATAACTATTTCATATTATGGGCTATTTATAGAAAAAAATAGGCTTGAAATCAATTTCTCGTCCTGAATGTGACTGCCAATAGATGTAACAAGTGTAAAGAAATTTACTGCTTTTCAGATTTTGTAGCAAACAAAACTCACAATATTTCAGGAGCTTGCATTTTTTCGTTCCTTTAACAAAGTGTCGAATTTTTATTTCTACATTGGGATATTCATTAACATTACAAAATACAATAAGAATGCAATTTAATTTGGAAGTCTTTATTAATTTACACAATTAAACATTAATAACACAAAAATGAGATACTTAAAATTAACAAGCTCAAGATAATTTGAAGTTTTATTAATAATTTATTTGGTCGCTGATATTACTTTGCTTTTAAATATTTTATACATTTATACAGATGCAATAGAAAACACAATTGGCAATATGCGTATTAAGGATCGCAGTTAAAGTGCAAGTTTTTTTAAAACATGTGTTAAATTCAGACAACATATTATTATAAATAAAGTCGACCTGGATAAGCAAGAATTGGATTAGTGAGAAACCTCTATAAGCGAGTCACGGAATGATCCCTAGGGACGGTTATCAAGCGAGAAACTCGGATTATAGAGAAACCTCTATAAGCGAGACACTTGGGTATTTGACTGATTTTTGGAAACAGTTTTAAATGATTGTTTAGTTCATAATTAGCACGCTGTATTCATATTTCGAGGAATTTCGTTTTATTAATTAAAATCGATAATAAAGTTCAAGTTTGACAATCTTGTCAAAAAACGACATTTTTGTAATGGCGCCTGTCTACGAGCAAGTGACGTCAAAAGATCACAACTAGAGATGGGCAAAATATATCACTTTAGTGAAAAGAGTGATATATATCTTTTCACCTTGATGATATATATCACTCTTTTAAATCAGTAGCTCACTAATTAATTTGGAATAAAGTTTAAAAAAGTAAAGCAATTACCATTTAAAAAGGGTTTTTAAATACTTTGCTATTTAATGGTACATGAAAATATGTTGTAAGTAGATATCTTATTTGTTTTTTTAATACGTAGCGAAAAACAATACTGCTTTCTCTACTCTTGTCTCAAACATAACATGAAAAATTTGTTAAATATCCTCTTTCTTTGTCCCTATCCCTTTACAAATCCAAAATCAGACGCTTGCCGTTTCATATAGTTTTTTAAGGTGAAAAGATATATATCACTCTTTTCACTAAAGTGATATATTTTGCCCATCTCTATTGTTTACATTTCGATGGAGCAAGCTACACAAAACGTTTCATGCCGTAGGTGAAATGTCATAAAAATCTTGTATTTTATATCGTGAAATATTCGAAAAATTACACTATTTTGATTGATTGATACCAAAATAAGTCTAATCAGATAATAATCTGATAGGATGATCATAATCCATAGCATATTTTTGATAGTGTCAAATACCCAATTATCGCGGTCCCTTGAAATCTCGTTTAACCAGGTTCGACTGTAGAACATGGAGACATTTAACTACATCTCTTCCAATCAAGAATGCTCTCAAAATACATACATAAAATTATAAACTTAACTAAAAAAATGTCATAAAACAATCATCAGATTCTGTATGGGGAATGTCATGTTTTTTATATTAATTTGGAATATGTATTAAATGTATTGTAAAAGGATATTTTTTGGTTTTATCCAAGTTCCAGTTTATATTACCAATTAATCAAGACGAAATTTACAAAATTTGAACTAATATACACTGGGTTTTTGAAATTTTGTAATTTATCAAATCTGACTACATTTAGTCATTTTGACTATAATTTTCTAAGAAAATTATATGAATATACGAAAAAGAAAAGTAATTAAAAACTGTGAAACTACTTTACTTAGTACTAAAAGTAAAACTTAGTACTGGTACTTAATTTTTAAGTAGCTGCATACTTTTATCATATTGGAAAATACAACCAAAAAATATTAAGAACAAAGTCAATTTGTTAAATGCGTTTTGTGGAACATTAAAAATATAGGCAGTTTATACCAATAGCGAAAAAAAACTAACAGAAGCTTTTTCTTACTAGAAGAAATTAAGTTTTATAGAGGAATTGCATTTATTATCCTTAATTTGAACTAATTTTAATTTAGCTACATTTGAAAGACCACTAATATAGGGTATGCTGTGAACTCCTTGGTGAAGATATGACTTGATGGTGATGATGATGTACTTATACCTAATCCTACTTTTTTAAATCCTCTTGTGATATCCATTTACGTTATTTAAATAAAATTTTACTAGTTAATTTAAAGATCCTAGTCAAAAAATAGACATTTTTACCCTTCATCTTCATTAGATATCACGCAAAAACGAATTAGCAAAATCACCGTTTTTTATCGCGAACTCGGTCTAATGAAGGCGTTGGGTTAGAATAAATGTTTTCCTGTTAAAGTCTTATTTTTGGTATAATAGATATAGGAGAGCCTGTAATGGGTTTTTTGGGGCTGAGTTTGTTCGGTGAGTTCATCACCACATCTACAGCTTGTCGGAGAATTCTATGTTCACTTTTCTTATATTCTTCCGTTATTTGAGATAAATCCAGATCTGCATCTAATACTAATACCTGAAATGTGAAAATATAGTTTTTTAAAAATTAAATATGTAAATATATAGTTCAAATTGTATTATAATTTTTACACTTTAAGATATCAATACTATTATAAATATTATTTGTAATAGTATTGATAGTATGGACAGATTTGTATTGAAATAACTCAAAAACTACTGAGCAAAATTCTTTCACCATTAGAAAGCTATATTACTCGGAAGTAACAGGCTATATTTTTTAATTCCTTGCGGACCAACTTATTCTCATAAAATTTAAAAAAAAATTTCAGGTTGGAGTTAAAGAGCTGTTATACAAAAAAATGTATTGAAAAATAAAAAAAATATATAAAAAAATGCTCACAGGTGCGGGGCACTCCGCATGCACCCTATTAATGAGCCAGTCTTCATGCAATTTATGTAATTCCTCTATATAAGATAGTGGGACACATTGTTCCTCCGAGCGGGCTCGCTTCTTTATTCTCTCATATACCACACTGGGAGTTGTTTTCAAATACACTGGAAACAATATTAATAGCATCTAGTTATAGTTATAAAATTTATTTATGAAAATATATGTTGGATACTACACATAATGTGACCATTTTTTTTCTCACTCAAAACGGAACAATATGGACTATAATTTTCAGACGGATCTCTCGTGGAAACAGTAATCAGGACAGTCACATGCGAAATGGGACATCTGGTCATGTTAAAACAATAAATAGAATATAAAATAACTAAAGTAGTATTCTTATATTAAGTGTATGACCCAGATATTAGTAAAACTTGGTCATACAAATTTTAACCGAATGGTTTTAAAAAATAACTCACCAATAAGATCTGCGTCTATAGGTATCTGTTGATGTATAAATCTGAACCATTCATCAAGTACCGCAAACTGTGCGGGATGCATTACACCTGACTTCATCATATGTTCCACAAAACAATACCTAGCACTGTATATTGAACGTTCCATTAGTTTCACAGGAGTTGTTGTCTGTCTGCGATGCATTTCTAACATCGTAAGTGAAACGTACGCTTGAAAAGTCATCGCCCATTTTGGTGGATCCTTGTACATGAGATCCTAAAATCGTATAAACAAATAAATAAATCGACAGATCTATCAATAACTAGGCGTAGTAATTAATATAATCATACCAATAGATTCCATCCACGAAGATTTCGCCATTCTTCAACAGGTTCCGTCAACAAAGTGATATCTTCAAATCGTCGGAAATGTTCCAGAAATGTCGTTTTACCACTTCCAATATTGCCTTCTACGAAAACAGTGAATGGTTTTGATGCTGGGATACTCATTTTATGAAACTGCCTGCAAACTGTAAAATAAAAGGGAATAACGGATGACTGCAACCAGATGTTGTTAGTAATTTTCCCGCCTAAATTGTATGCCAAATGCCAACGACCTAGCCAAAAAAATCAAAATAACGCGGCAAACAACACAACTGTCAGATTCACAGATATTGCTTAAATACCTTTAAAAAGGGTTCCATATAAGATTGGACGTGACATCATGCATTTTTATATTATGACGTTATATAGAATTGTGTTATTTAAATAATTAAACGGCAATAAATAGTGATACAAGATAAAGTTAGGTTAGGTTAGACAATTTAATTTTCAAACGTCAAAATGTCAAGAAAAGAACAGCACAGGTTACATTTATAGATTAAAATAAATTTGTATTCTCCAGCATTAAGATGCATTTATTTTTGAAACAAAATCTAAGCTAAAAAAAGGTGAATTTTACGTAGAAATTATTTACAAATGTACAAAAAAGAGCGTGGTTTTCTAAAAATAATTTTGTAGTTTTTAATCATGGTAGCACAGTAAAAATAGCGCGAAAAATGAATTCTCCAATAAGATGAATCCACGAAATCCATTGACAACTCAACTTTTTCGTTGTTATTCGGGTAGAAAAGATTGACGTGTTTTTCATTATATTGGAGTTATCGGTGCCGGTTTTAATTAATCTCTTGAAGCCCGTAATTATTGTTTATTTGAAACTATAAAATTAGCGATAATGTTACAAATCCGCAGTCTAGGTATGTTTTAATAACATACATTTAACCGTGAAATTGTACTTCACGCTGGTTACAAATCATTCACTTCATTTATACCGGCGCGGCGTTTACTATAATGATACGGTATTTTGCAGGGATTCTCCTTTTTGTCGCGGGGGCGTATGCTTTATACGACTCCTCATCAGATGTCGTAGAATTGAATCCCAATAATTTCGACAAACTCGTCACTAAATCTGATGAAATCTGGATAGTTGAATTTTACGCTCCATGGTGTGGACACTGTAGAAACCTTGTACCTGAATACAAAAAAGCTGCTCGTGCATTAAAGGTAACATAATTTCATCTACCACTTTTCTTCCAAGACATAAAATTCTAATACATTTTTATGTTTGACGTTAAAATTGCTGTATTAAATGTGAGATAACCAAACATATTACTAACACCTTTTCCAACATACTAACACTTAAAAAGTATAAAGATAAAGTTATCATTGTTCCTTTTATAATCACAGGGCACCATCAAAGTAGGTGGTGTAGATGCGGATCAGCACAAAGACCTTGCACAGAGGTTTGGTGTTTCCAGTTTCCCAACTATCAAGGTTTTCTCTGGCAGCAAGCATACTCCGTACCAGGGCCAGAGGACTGCGGAAGGGTTTGTGGACGCAGGCATCAAGGCAGCTAAGGACAAAGCCTACGAAAACCTCGGGAAGAGATCTGGTGGATCATCAGATAAGGTAAATAGTATGTTTGTAAAATTTCTAAACAATTTAAATTCTAAATTAATATTAAAATATGTAAAAGTGGAATGTTTATGGTATTTTAAAGTTATGCAATACAAGTGCAGAATGTTTCTTATTAGACAATTATCTACTTTTTGTCCATTTTATCTAAAAAAAAAAGGGCTCTATGTAAAAATATCCTTCATAATATTATCCCGATCCCTTTTATATTTTCTAATAATTTATTAGTGGAAATTAAGAAGTGGTTTGTACGGCCATGAGATACCATGGAAACCAGTCAAGAAAATATTGCTCGTGAATCAAATTGAAGAACCCAAAATGACAGCCCCATTGAAAACAAAAGGAAGAAGTAATATTAATATGCTCGAATTAAATTTGTTCCGAGGAAAAGTATTTGATGACGATCCACCCAGGATAGTGAAACTTAAATATGAATTTGATAAAAAATAAATTTAATTGATTAATTAATAATTTTATCTTTATTAGTCTTAATATAATTTCATAATGAAATATAAAGTGTATTAATTTTAATTTCCAAACTATTTTTTATGTAAAAAACATAGAGTAGGTTTATGTCTTATTAAACATATTAGTTATTTATTAATTTCTAAGCAAGACTTCAGCTAGATAGTAACAAATATATATATGACGATAGGTAGAATATAGCTATTTACAAGACCACGCTTTTAGCGATAGCTTAAGTTAATTGTTAGTGAGCACATTATTTCAATAATGTAAATAATTGCAAAGGTTTGAAGAGGCACGTTTTACTAACAACTATTTTAAAAAGTCCCAGTTAGAAAATGTTATATTAAACATGTGTAAAATGAGGCCAATAACTTCTTATCTTTTCTGTATGCTTATTATAAAATAATCTAATTATGTAAACAAGATAATGTTTGATATATTTCAGAAATATGCATAAGCCATCATCTTTTAATTTTATTAAGGGAGAAAATTAGATGTACATATATATCATAACATTAGGATTTTAAAATTATAGCTTTTATACTAAATTGATTCATATAATATTTAAATAACTTCTACATAGTCAAATTCCACAAATTGGTCATTTGATTTTTGCATTCAAATGTTTAATTTATCTTAGACTTCTGATATCATTGTTTTACATACATAAGGAAATAACAATTTTAGTTACAATTAAAAGGTCATAGTAATCTTGTTAACCTGATTTTTGAACATACTTCACAAATAAATGTACCATAGCCTCAAGAAAGCGCCTACACAATTCTACTTTCACCGAGGCATACAACACCCACATAGATTCAAATCAATTTTTGACCTTTATCTACCCACATATAACCATATAAGTTCTATGTGGGTTGATATTCTAGTATGTTCTATTTGTTCAAATTCATGTAACATATTCCATTGGTCTTAAAAAATTAAAACCACAGTATGTTATTTGACTGTGCATACTTTTTATTTTCATATAAACACATTTTTCTTATTTTCTCTATTACAATTATTATTATGTTCCCAAAAATGTACCTCTAGTTAGCTGTTTAGAAAAGTTTTCAAGACTTTTTTCTTAGATTATTTTTGTATAAAATTAATTATAAGGGAAACGGTAACTGGCTGTTAAGTTCAATATATGACAAAGCTTCTAAAAAAAGAGTTTCTTATTGTTCCAGTCCGATGTGATCACATTGACTGACAGCAACTTTAAAGAACTGGTGCTGGACAGTGAAGATCTCTGGCTGGTTGAGTTCTACGCACCATGGTGTGGTCACTGCAAGAACCTTGAACCACAATGGGCCAAAGCTGCCACGGAACTTAAGGGCAAGGTACTGTATTAAAATTGTTTAATTTCTTTGTACTGGTTCAACCCATGTTGGGCTCCATTTTCCGCAACTCCACGACTAGCACTTATTTTGCGTGACTTGACAGATATCTTTGAATCTCTTCGCTGATATGTACAGACATCATGATGTTTTCCTTATTTTAATTTTGTTTTTAATTTCTATGATTGAACCACTGATGTTATTATGACTTGTTAATGTCAACAACACTTGATACTTTAGCTTTTATAAAGGTTTAAAATAAAACAACACTATAATAAATAATTTATTACACTCCTAATTGTTATATTATTATTTTTATTAATTTTACAGTAATTCTATTATCATATTTAATTCTAGTTAGAACCAATCAAACTCCATGACCCTCTTGTTTATTTTATTTTAATTTATAATGTTAAAATACTTTTTAGTTATCTATATTAAATTTTAATACACTGATTATTACTACTTAACACATATCAAAATTACTCTTGTAAATAATATTTAAAATTCTACCAATGAATGAGTCCTCTCGGCTCAAATATGACTTCAATAAAACATTTCAAGTCCCGTAAAAATCAATCAATAAGTTGATATATGAAGAAATATTATAGGCTACCTTTTTATACTACGCTGAAATCAATGGCAAATCCTGATAATTTTTAAAATCTGCAGGTAAAACTTGGTGCATTAGATGCAACAGTACACCAGGTTATGGCGTCTCGGTACCAAGTACAAGGTTACCCTACTATCAAGCTGTTCAACGCTGGCAAGAAGACATCAGACTCGGTAGAAGATTACAACGGAGGCAGGACTTCAAGTGACATTGTTGCTTACGCATTGGAGAAATTCGCAGAGAACATTCCGGCACCGGAGATTATTCAGGTATGTGGATACTATGAAATTGGTTTAATCTATACTAATATTATAAAGAGAGAAACTTTGTATTTTTGAATGTATTGAAATAACTTAAAAACTACTGGGTTGATTTCAAAAATTCTTTCACTGTTAGAAAGCTATGTTATCCTCAAGTAACATAGGCTATAATTTTTACTTCCGCGGGCGATGTCGCGAACAACAGCTAGATTTTAATGTTTTCGTTATTCTGGTAATATGTACTAGTGTCAGTTATTAATATGACAGATTGAATTGTAATGCTAATTATTCCATACACTATTTTACAGTCAAATGGTACTCTATATATTCATCCTTAATCCTAGGCTTCATTGGACCGAGTTCGCGGTAAAAACGGACATAAGCAAGCAAAATCTCTGTTTTTATCGTAACCTTAGTCTATTGACACCGGAGCAATAACAATTGTATTTTATGATCGAGGGGGATATCCAATGTACTTTTCGATTAGCGATATCGCTGATGGAATCAACAAATATGTATGAAACTGACATTGAAATTCGATAAGTCATGTGATTGTCACGTGTGAGATATCTAACATCATTTCAGTTCCATACATTTACTTTGGGTACCCATACGGGTTTGTTTTAGTTATTCATATCATTAAAATAATCAATACTTACTCTCTGCACGTCTGATTGAGTCATCAAAAAAATAATAATGAATACTGTTCAATTGCATTAGATTTTAATTAAAGCTACATCGAAAATTAGTCACTCAATTGTGAAAGCAATATAAGATTAACAACTTTAACATTGATTAATTCCAAATCTAAAAGAGGAATTCAAGAAAAGAAACTGCTTACGGCTAGATGTATTGTTATAATAAAAATTGTCGCCATAGTAAATATTTTGTGATGTAATTCTCATATTTTATTTGCACTTTATGACTATACAAAACTATGTATGCTTTAGTTATTGCTAAAGTTTATAACAGTTGCAATATTTTTTATTTCACTTCGATAACTTTACTTAAAGTATTTTTTGAAAATAAAGATGTAATAAAATTTTCAACAATAAACAAAAGACGAAGGAAAAAGAATTAAAATTAAAACATATGAAATTACCACCAAAGAGTTTTCTTCTTGCTGGCCAGTCTTCCGACCGCAACACTTATTCAAAACAAGTTAGTTTGTGATAAAATCATGTAATTTAATTACTAAAGGTCTGTGTGGTTTTCCTTCTATATAGGTTGTAAATGAAGAATCAATGAAGGCGTGCAGCGAGAAGCCGCTGTGCGTGGTGTCCGTGTTGCCGCACATCCTGGACTGCAACGCGGCGTGCCGCAGCGACTACGTCTCCATACTAGCTCGCCTCGCCGACAAGTATAAGAACAAGATGTGGGGGTAGGTTCGATGAGCGTAAACACATTTTTTATGATAGTAATGAGGTAGTATTTGATGTTTCCTAAATAGCGAAATAATTAAGCCACATAGACTGCAATAGATTAAAAGATGTCCAATTAAGGCAGAAGAAAGGATCTACAAAGAAAATTTTTCAACCCTATGAATCTTCAAGTTTTTTCTAGAGCATTGTGTAGAAAAGGGCTGATGATCATAAATCTTCTCCCTTTTCAAATCCATATTACTTCTATCACTGAAAAAACAAAATATATTTTTTTACAAATTTTTCGTCATAGAAACCTACTATCAAAATGTACTTGTTTGAAGATAGGTAACAAATAACTATAATTTCTAAGCAAAATACGCGCTGGTCGTGGAGTTGCGGAAAACGAGCCCATACAAACTAACTAACTAACTATAATTTCATAGTTGGGTATGGACTGAGGCCGGCGCGCAGCCAGCGCTGGAGGAGGCGCTAGAATTAGGCGGCTTCGGCTACCCCGCCATGGCGGTTGTCAACGCTAAGAAACTTAAATTCTCGACTCTAAGAGGATCCTTCTCCGAGACCGGCATCAATGAGTTCCTAAGGTATGAGTAATTTTAAGCCCCATAAAAAGAATTTTTTATTCTTAACTATTGTACTGTTATTTTTTTGATTATTTAAACACTCCCTTGGTCTAGATTACTTTTACTAAAGTTACAGTTTGGACGTCTTTATAATATTCAACCCACCGGAGTATAAACAAACACTTTTTTTACCCAACACATGATATATTCCATGAAAACTCTTTCTATAAATAATTCATTTACATAATATCTTAGGGATCTATCGTTCGGGAGGGGTCAAACAGCGCCGGTGAAGGGCGCGGAGATGCCAAAGATCAGTGTGTCGGAGCCCTGGGACGGCAAGGACGGGGAGCTGCCTCCGGAAGAGGATATTGATCTCTCCGATGTCGACCTGGAGAGGGACGAGTTATAAGTTATAGTGTTAAGACTGACAGTGTCACTTTTTTAAGATCTTTTTAGTCTCAAAACATCACATCTTATTTTTATTTTTAAATCCAGATATTTTAAAATTTTGTTTCTCATCTGCTCAATATGTTTACTTAAAAATATTCTAGATTTTTCCTTAAAGGTAAGTAGTGTAAAGCTTTGAAATGCATTTGTCTATAATCCTATAGCTTCATTAGACCGAGTTCGCGGAAAAACGGACATTTGTCTTCGGCGTAAGGTCGTTTTTTGCGTGATATCGTTCTAATGAAGCCCGAGGGTTACAATTATAGTAAATACTAATTTTATTATTGTATATTTCATAGAATCTTTCCATTTTAAGATGATATTGTACAATACATATCTTTGAAATTATGGCGTTAACAGTTTTGAAATATTTATTTTTCTATTATAATTATGTTTTTATAAATATATCACTTTATTATATTTAATCTGAATATTTTGGTCAGCATTGTTGGGCATTAAATCTGTTTGTCGCTGACTAAAATGAAATTTGTAACATTCTGTAATAATGAATGGTCTCAATAATATAATTTATTTCATAATTAAAATAAGGCTAAATAATAATGTATTGACTGCCTCTCTTCCAGTGTGTAATGTTTTTTGATAATTGTGATTTGTGGCCATGTTCTGATTAATAAATGGAAGGCTAATAAATTTTTAATATATCAAAATTGTTTTTTATATACAACTACCGACCCGCCCCGGCATCGCACGAGTGATGTTATTATACACATAAATATTCGTCTTCAATCACTTTATTTAAAAAAACCGCATCAAAATCCGTTGCGCAGGTTTAGATATAGGGACAGCGAAAACGACTATGTTTTATACTATGTAGTGATTTTAGAAGATCCATTATTATTTTATACATTTACCAATATTTTGTCTAATAAAGAGTCAATATTTCTGATAAATATACAAGACGGTGTCATAAATAAAAGACAGATTTAATTATAATATATTTGAGCATTTTATTACCTAAATAGTGTAAAATTAGAAAAAATCATTACATTTCGTAAATCGAGACTACAATAATATAATGTAAATGTCCAAAAATTATATAATTATAGTTTGTTTTTAAAGTATTTGCATTTCTTCTTGTAAATAGAATTCTAAAACACTCAAACTGGGAAATAATTAAAATTGGTTGAAATGATCCATGATAATTGTTTAAAAAATCTAAATAGCACAGCGCAATTATTAAAAATTGCCATAAAATGTATAAATGCTATGGCACTCCAAAATTAAATTTATTTAAATATTCATAGAACAATATAAATAAAAAAATGGCTAAGCTATCAAAATTGAAAAACAATTCAAAAACGACGATTCCTAAAATATATGATCATTTTCATATTAATTCACAAGATACTTTATTCCTCTTAATTTAAGTTTTTCTTAATACTGACAATAATCGTTTTTAATTCTTTGTACTACATTCTGAGTATATTTCATAACATTTCTACAATAATGATTATTACACAATATATACTGGAAGCTCTTTCCTTACCCCTATAATTTAAATTCTACTTAATAATAAAAAACTGTAAATTTTGTAAAATGTCATCACTCATTTAAAACTCAGATTATTATTTTTTAACATTAAGAGCAGTCATCTGAAACCTTGTTTATTTTATTTCACAGTCTATATTTAATAATACTAGATAAGAGTCAAAAAACTTTTAAAATATACAATAAACTTGATCATAAAATTGATATGTGAAAATGCATTTGCAATTATTAACTAATTTCTTAAAGCTATTTACTGGGTATTCTAAAACATTCATGTAAATATACTAAACTACATTCAATCCCATCATATCATACTTTTTATTCTTCTGACAAATAACGGGATAGCAAATTGAAATATAATATAAACCTACAATGGTTAAAATACATGATACAACCAGTGTTATGATTCCCCAAGCTGATATTCCCAAACCTCTTCGTGTTGTACTTTGTCCTGCAAACCCTTGAGTAGCTCCTGTGCCAGCATAGGTCTTCGCTTCTGGTTCTTTATAGCCCTTGCTACCATACTTGCTGCCATAGCCACCTCTCCCAAAACCTCTTAAGCCATCACATGGTATTAAATGATTTAAAACTAAAAAATAAATGCAGATTATTAAGTAGCCTGCCCGTCAATTACAATGCAATTATAGTACAATTAAACTTAATTTTTACCTCATAGTAGGCACATTTTTACAATAAATATACTTACCAAGGAGAAGCAGGAAAATTCGTATAAATGATTTAATCATTTTTCAATAATATATCCTTCAGTCCAAAATAACTATTAATCACAACTACTTAATAGTTTATATGGAAAATACATGAGAGTTTTTCAAGCATTTATGTAAAAATACATAATTTATTTTCACACGAAAAATGGAACAAATCCACAAAACTTTTTCCAAGAGTAACAAACAAGTTTGACAGCTGGGAACAGATAATACAAACGTAAACGAACAGACTAAAATCTTTTCTTGCTAAATTAAATAAATGTACCGGAAACACCCAAATATTTAAAACGAAAACTGTTTAGTAAATACTGATTTAAGTTTCATATAAGAAAATTTGCCGAAACAGAAATATTTTTTTAAGCGTTTTCAATGCAGATTTAGGTCTTAAATCTGTAAAAAAAGAAAAAAGATTTTTTAGGGTATTCAGTTTGGAGAATAATTTCTTATGGCAACATAGGATGACGTATATCCTGCGCTGGCGTGTACTTCCGTGGCTTGTTGAAGTGCGTTGTCAAATGTCAAAAGAAAAATGATACCGGCGATGGCTAAAATAACGTTTAGCTTAGCATTTTTGCTATGTGTTATAATAAAATGTAATGGTGTAAACGTCGATACAGTATCTAAAGATTTAAGAGTAAAAAATATCGATCGCCACATAGACATTTCATCACAACTAGTTAAAATAACATCAAAAATAACCTTGGAGAACACGGGGCAGAAACCGGCAAAGAACTTCTTATACGCTGTTGAAAGCACGACAAATAATGATTTGGCCTTTGTCGGTGTTAAAGATAACAATAACAGAGATTTACGTTTGGTGGAGACTACAGTGAAAGGACATGACGGGGTTAAATTTTGGAGAGTCGAACTAAAAGAACCTATCAACACTGGCTCCTCCCTTGTGCTGACGGCTGAAGCGGTTTATACCAAATCACTGCTGCCATATCCGACTGCTATTACACAGCAGGAAGATCAACTAGTAAAATACAATGGCAACCTTTACTTCTTCACCCCTTACACTGTTACCACACAGAAAACAAGTGTCGCTATGGTTACGAAGACTATCGAGTCGTTTACTAAAGTAAAACCATTTACTCAGCAAGATGGTACTGTTTTATATGGTCCTTATACTTCTATTGGGCCATTCTCAGAAAAAGAATTAAGTGTACATTACAAGAACAATTCACCATTCTTAACTGTGACACGTCTTGAGAGGTTGATTGAAGTGTCACATTGGGGCAACATTGCTGTTGAAGAAAAAATCGAAATTGAACATACAGGCGCTAAATTGAAAGGACCATTCTCTCGCTACGACTACCAACAAGACCATCACAGTGGTCCTGCCAGCGTGCGGTCTTACAAGACCCTGCTCCCAGCTTCAGCCGCTGATGTCTACTACAGGGACACCAATGGAAATATTTCTACCTCGAATATGAAAATCAAGAAAGATTCCGTTGAGTTGGACCTAAGACCTAGATACCCACTGTTTGGTGGCTGGAGGTCACATTATACCCTCGGTTACAATGTGCCAAGCTATGAATACCTGTACCATTCTGGCAATGAATATTTACTTAAAATGCGAGTGGTTGATCATATATTTGATGACATGCAAATTGATGAATTGGTCACCAAGATTGTTTTGCCGGAAGGTTCTACGAATATAAAAATAAATATTCCTTACCCTGTCAACAGATTGCCGGATACTCTGCATTACACATATTTGGATACTAAAGGCCGTCCGGTGATAACATTTACTAAAACTAATGTTGTGGAAAATCATATTCAAGATTTCCAACTTCGTTACACATTCCCACGTATCATGATGTTGCAGGAGCCCCTACTTGTCGTAGGCTTCCTCTACATGCTTTTCTTGTGTGTAATAATTTATGTAAGATTAGATTTCTCCATACATAAGTCTGAACATCCTCATAAGGAGTAATTAATTTTAATTTATATAAATTTTTAGGAAGGTAATATTTCTGTTCTAGCACATTTGTATCACCTCAAAACTTTTATTTTATGGAGAATATAAATAAATAAGTGTTTTACTAATTAGTGTTTTAATTTGTATCAAACCTTTAATAATCAGTAAAAATTAATTTCAAACATCTTCCTAGAATGTAGGCAGATATTAGAAATTCTAGGCTCTAACCGGTTTATTCCGAAACGAGAATCGGCTTTATTACTGTTGCACTTTCTATGTTTCTGGAGCATTCATAAAATTTATTCCAAAATATAGAACATCCTTGTACCCAGTACTTATGATATATAATTTGGTCCAATGAGACCCCTGGTCTATCTTATTTAGTTCCGAGTGTCCTCCAGTATCGTATAATCAACAAATTGGTCCTCGTTTATCGCAGTACTTTATAATTTTTTTCGGAATAAGGGGGAATTTAACTGACATGATATAGAGACAAAAATAAAAACCTTTTTAATATAAAAACAAGTTTTATTTCAAAGTTTTAGATATTGGCAACACTGAGTAGATTTATCCAGAGACAATTCACCTCAACTATAAAAGTTAATTATTTGAGCACAACTTAATCAGAGAAAAGTGATTTTGGCTATTTACACAATGGCAGTGGTTTAATAAAAAAACTACATATTAGGATAAAGTTTACAACATCTATTTAATATATTATTTTTAATATCTGTACGCTACTTTTTTTTTTATTGTTAGGTATTAACTTTTAAAGTACACTCGTTTACATACTAAATCTATTTTAGAACAATTTTTTTTTTAATTTTCGCATTATATTATTTAAATAAACTGAAAATTAAAGATTATTTGCTCCAAAAATTCATACATGAAAAAAATCTATAAATCATAGCAATTAAAATAACTTTTATAAATAAAGGAAAACATTTCCCGCTGTGGAAAACACATAAAAATATACATAATGGTTGCAAACCATTCTTAAATCAAAGAGTAGTATTATAAAGTCATTTACACAACCTTTTTAATCTTTTAATAATAAAAAAAGCTTTATTTAATTATTTATAACAAAGCTACCAAACGAAATCCTACAACAGTAAAAAAGGATGGGCAAACACATGGACCTTGGTCTACCTAACAACATATGACATGTGTTGAAATTGTACACTTTGCTATTATTTTTGACAATAATTCAAGAACCCCATAAGCTACAAATTTACCGTCATATAAAAAAATAAAGTATAAGCAAAGACCTTTCAAACAATATGTCTTGTTGCTGTTGAGTAGGTAGACCAGATCGCCCATTGTCTTTTGTATGATATTTTATTTTCGCCATTTTGGCGAAGTAATGTGAGTCAGTTAACCTGCAATTCGCAGAAGGGTTTTACCAGCACAATGTATAGCGTTTTACATTTAGTCGGATTATACGTCTTGGGCTTACGCCCGTCTTTTATTTCATACACAACAAATAACAAATATAATTCTCAATAATAAAATTTTACCTGAACCAAAAATAAAGTTTTCAAACCATAGACCGCATAACACAAATGCTACAAATACCAAAGATCGAACCTGGATAAAGTCCAAGGAACCTTAATATTTGCCTCGCTTATGTTTTCGCTCTAATCCGAATTTCTCGCTTATTAAAACTGTCCCTCGGGACCATACCGTAACTCTCACTTAAGCCTTGTTCGCATCAGTATAGTATTTTAGTCGAGTAGCAATTAGCATTTATCCGAACAAAGGATTTACTACTGTTCGGACTCGTTTAAGCCTAAACCTACGCACTAGCAGTCATTTAGTAACTAAACGTGTCCGAACAACAACATTTTAGTAGAGTAGATTAGTAAATCCTTTGTTCGGATACGTGCTACTCGCTACTCAGCTTAAATACTATCCTGGTGCGTACAAGGCTTTATAGAGGTTTCTCACTAATCCAGTTCTCGGTTATCCAGGCTTGACTGTCGTTCCAATAACCTAATAGAGACCATTGTACAGAGCATAGACTATAGTATTTTTAAACAAATGTGGGTACAATGAAAACACAGTTACTATTAGAATTTTTAACCCAGCGTGCTATCCTTTGACGGTTTGATCCTGAGCACGACGGGGGCGCTGGTGCAGGGCAGTATGGCGAGCTCCGTCACCACCGCCGTCACCAGGCTCGGCGGCGTCACGTCGTATGTCAGATTTAATAATGTCAGATTGGGATTCGATCTCCAATCTTTGAGGGGGGAATCCTCGTCGGTTTTGTCGATCAAGTCATCCGGATCACCTAATGGGGTATTTACATAAAATAACGGCTAAAAACGATTATAATGCGGATAGAAAATTTCGCTATAATAGCGAAGTGACAGGTGGCCATAGACATCAAGTCGAAAGATTACTAGGGAGTTACCCAAAATGATTCGATAGCGAACATCACAAATGTATGAAACTGACAATGACGTACGATATTTCACACGTGACAACCACATGACTTACCAATTGCCCTTGTCAGTTTCATACATTTTTGTCGATTCCATTACCGATATCAGCAATCGAAAAACACTTTAGAGTAATTCTGGTGTGTCTACTATAAACTATAAAGGAATAGTTTCCCTTCATAGCATACCTATATCTTAAATGCGAATATTTAATATATATAAAATTTTAAATGGCTGGATGTTTGTTAAAAGGTATATCCAAGAAGGCTCAATAGATCTTGTTTACAATCACACAGATATAGAACTCAGAAAGAACACATAGACTTACTCGTTTTTTTTAATTAGGCGCAGACGTAGTCGCGTGCGAGAGGTAGTATGCAGTGTAAACTCACCGATCTCGTTATATACGAAGGCGTCGGTCTGCACGCGGTCAGAGAACTTGTGCGTCTCGCAGGCGACGAGGACGGGCACGTTGCGGGCGCGCGCCGCGAGCGCCACCTGCGCGCTGCCCAGCGCGCCCAGCACGCTGCCGCTCGCCAGCAGCGCGCCCGCGCCCATCACCACCATGCTTACCTACACGACACACCGATATGTGAAACGTGTACATAAGTCTCCCAGTAAATAAACCAAGAAAATATTTCTATACCATTAAAAATTGTCCCTGACTGTACATAATTGCCCTCGATTGTACAAGTGTCCCCGAATGTACAAAAATTCTACGACCGTATAATATTGCTGCGAATTGTACAAGATAGCTCCTGATTGTACAATATTGCTTCTAATTGTATTGTACTAAATTGCCCCGGACTGTACAAAATTGCCCCTCAGTGCATAAAATTTTCCATGACTATATAATATTGTCCTGGATTGTTTAAAATTGCCCCTCGTTGCACCAAACTGCCCTGACTTACGTGATACAATATCATATCGAAAACACGTAATTATGTATGAAGTATGAATCTATATAAGATTGTATTTCGACGAATTTCTTTTTTATCGTGAACTCGGTCTAATGAAAGCAAAGCATTAGACATGTCTTAAGCCTTGCACGCACCAGGATAGTATTTTAGTTGAGTAGCAAGAAGCAAGTATCCGAACAAAGGATTTACTAATCTATTCTGCTGAAATGTTGCTGTTCGGACACGTTTATTTACTAAATTATTTTCCTAGTGGGTAGGTTTAGGCTTAAACCAGTCCGAACAGTAGTAAATCCTAGTTACGGATAAATGCTACAATACTTTGCTACTTGACTAAAATACTATCCTGGTGCGGACAAGGCTTAAGACTTCAGTCTAATACTTTGGTTTCATTAGACCGATAAAAATGGATTAAAATACTATCTAAAATACTATCCTGGTGCGAACAAGGCCTAGTGTTGAAAGTGTGTAATGTAATGTAAACTGACGTTCCGCATGAGGAATGTGACGGCGGAGATGTCCGCGTAGACGCAGGGCAGGCCGCGCGCGGCGAGCCGGCGCAGCAGCTCGCGCGCGCCGCGCCGCACGCGGTCGCCCACCACCACCGCGCGGAACCGCACGCCGCACGACCACGCCGAGCACAGGATGCGCTCGATTAACGACGAACTGGAATCATCATCATCATCAGTCTTTTTCTGCACACTGCTGGACGTAGGCCTCCCCCATCAATTGACACAATGCCCGGTCCTGTGCCGCCCGCATCCAGTGCACTCCCGCAAGCTTGACCAGGACCTTTTCCAATGCCTTCCACAAAATGCGGTCCTCCGCCTTCCGCATCCAATGTCTCATTTCAGTCCAGATATATGATCCAGCACTGGATGCACAGCACAGCAAATATCTGAACCGTTGCTTCATTAGACAGAGTTCGTATCCAAAACGGAGACTTTGCTTTGGCGTGACATCGCTCTAATGAAGCTGTAGGTTAAGAGGTTTGCTGTGTCTGATTTAAGGTATAATACTGATTTATTTGTAATCCAGCGCTGGATGACAACTGGAAAATGGACAGCACGAGGTGGTTTTCCGTGTCCATTGTTAGTATTTATTTTTGTAATTGTGTGGATTCTATAATGTAAACTGGGGATTATAGAACTTCATGTTTTATCGGAATCAGCTAAGGCAATGCAATGACGTCTAATATCGAAAAACATGTACAAAATAATATAACCATCTCTCTCCTTTACTTTGAAAAAGCAGGGACAACATGTTACTAAACAGATGTTACAATGTAAACTCAGGACATTTAAAATACAATTATTAGTCTTACCATCCATATGTCATGATATTGTCACCGTTGGATATCTTGTGTCGCACGGCGATGCTGATGGCCTCGCCCGCCATGTCTATCTGCTCGTGGATATATCTGTCGATATCTTCTTCCAGACTCTTCTTGGCCTTACATAAATATATATATAAATTAGCTTATGTTATGCGGGGATAATGTAGCTTTCTAATGATGAAAGAATTTTTGAAATCGTCCCAGTAGTTCTTGAGTTATTTCAATACATACAAAACTACAAAGTTTCTCTCTTTATAATATTAGTATAGATTAAATATTTTTCTCACTTGATATTCATCCAAGTTATTAGGCAACTGCATGAGTTTCCTTCTAAAATGTTTGACCGCGTTGGTCTGGCTGGCGGCGGGCTGGCGCATGGCCCACAGGAAGCTGAGGCTGGCGGCGAGGTGCGCCTCCAGCCCGCGCGCGAACTCCGTCTTAGCTGGCAGCGTGTAGTCCCTTACCATCTGGATAATAGACTTTCACATTTTCCTTTCTTGTTCAACGAGTTGATCTTCAATGCCCATGGACATTTGCAACACTCGAGGAATTTGATAAGAACTGGATCCCTTTCCCTTCGAAGCTTTCTACTTTAGATTCTTTAAATGTCATTAGAATTACAATAAAACTCAAATTGTAATGTTTATTTTTTTGTCAAGGCCAAATCTGAACTAATAGTTTTCACATTTTTTTTAAATTGTTGGATATAAAAAAAAAACTTTATACACCCCGATTATACAATATTAACAAATCCTGAAATAATTACCTTTTTAAGTGCATCCAATAACGCTATACATCTCGCGTTGGAGCCGGTGACGACTTGCGTGGCGAGCTGCACGCCCAGCTTTATCACAGCTGGATGTAAACTGAAACAAAAAGAAATCTTAAATACTTACTGAATGAAGAAAACCGCGGGCAATAGTTAGTATTAAATATACACAATTTTCCTTACTTGGAATTGAGTGCGATTTTCTTCAAAGCCTCTTTATCATGTTCCGTATACAAATGTTGGAACCAGTTCGCTCGGTGCATTTGAGGTTTCGTTTTTGGCTTTTCTACAGTTTTCTTCTTTACAGGAACTTTCTATAATTTAAACATAAAAAAATGTTTTTTTTTTATATACTCGTACTATACTAATATTATAAAGAAGAAAACTTTATATTTTTGTATGTATTGAAATAACTCAAAAACTACTTGGCTGATTTCAAAAATTCTTTCACTGTCTTAAAGCTACATAATCGCTGAGTAACAGATTATATTTTTTTAATTCCGCGCGGACGAAGTCGCGAGCAACATCTAGTGTTATATATTTTTCCTTCTTTCTCAAGAGATGCTAGATTTAGACCTGTTTTTTGACTTCTTTTTCCTCTGCATCTGCAGGTTTTACTTCTTTCTTCTGCTGCGCTTGCTTGGCGGCTCTTTGGGCTTCCTGCTTTGCTCTTCTTTCCGCTTTTAACGCTGCTTTACTCTTAGTATTCTCTTCTGGCTAAAATATACAACAAATATTATAAAGAGAGAAACTTTGTATTTTTGTATGTATTTAAATAACTCAAGAACTACTGGGCCGATTTCTTTCACCATTAGAAAGATACATTATCTCCCAGTAACATAAGGCTATTTAATTCCACGCGGACGAAATCGCGGACAACAGCTAGTATACAATAAAATCAGTTATAGTTAATGCAGCAATGGATAAATAACACTTTTTTTATTACTTCAAACTTAATAATTTAAAATTGGTTTGTATTTAAAAAAAATCTTTTAATTTAGGGTGTCTGAAGTCTGACCCTTATCCTACAGCTTCATTAGACCGAGATCGCGATAAAAACGGGGATTTTTAACGCGAATTCATTGTAATTAAGCCATAAAATTAATGAATAAAAATATTTGTACTTTGTTTTCTATATTATCTTCATAATTTCTAGTTTTATTTCATAAGACCCTACTATTGTTGAAATATATTAAACTAGCTGTTGCTCCCCAGTTCGTCCGCTTGGAATTAAAAAATATAGCCTATGTTTTTCGGGGATAGTGTAGGTTTCTAGCGTTAGAAGAAATTTTGAAATCCGTCCAGTAGTTCTTGAGTTATTTCAATACATACAAAAATTCAAAAATACAAAGCTCTTTATAATATTAGTATAGATGTACCTTATTTGAACCTAAATCCATAGCTTTTACTTTATCTGTGACAGCTTGAAATTCTTTAGCAACAATTACAATATCTTTTAATGTATCTACAACTTCCCTGACTGTTAGATCTTCAACAATGTCATCAACAGCTTTTTCTTCATTACTTTGTACAGGTTTTGACTCTGAATTTTTATTATCGTCTATACCTTTTTCTCCTTTCTTTTTAGCTTGTTCAGCAGCTTTCTTAGCTGCTCTTTCAGCTTTGATTAGTTCTTTATCCTGTTCATTAGATGCATTGTCCGATTTATTTTCCTTTAGATTTGGCTCACATTTTGTTGTAACTTTATCTTTTATAGAATCTTTTAAAGGTTTGTTTTCTAAATTAATCGTTTTTTCTTGTGTTACAACTCTATCAACTTCATCCTTACCTTTAGATAAAGTTTTAGGTTTTTCAGAATTATCTTTTACTTTTTGATTTTTGTTTACAGATCTTGTTTCATTCTTTGCTTTAGACATATCTTTAGAAACTTTGTTTTCTTCTTTTTCATTCAAAATTTGTTTACCTTTTGTATTTGCTTGTTCAGTGTCATTTTGTTGATTTCCATCCTTTTTCTTTGCTTTTTGTTTACTCAATTTTTTAGCTTCTCTAGCAGCCAATACATCTTCTCTAGAATTGGTACTAATATCGTTAGAAGACATTTTGTTTTCTAAATTAGGACCTAAACTATCAACTTCACAAATATATGCCAGATCTCTGCTTGCATTGCCTGTACCACTGAGACTGGTTTTAGATAATGCTCCTTCTAGAAGTTCTGGGGGTATAGCAGATAATGTAGTTATGAAATTGGAGGTTTTTTTAACTTGTATATTATTGTTTCTTTTTTTTAATAGTTCAGTGCGTGCATCCCGAAGTTTCTTACGTCGTAGCCTTCTCTTTTTTGATGATGATATCTTTATATCCTCTTCATTTATATCTAAATCCTGTAATGTTAGTAATTTAATATTTAAATATCTCAATGATGCAGAACAATTTATAAAGTTGTAGGCACATAAAAAATAACGATTTAGTGAATAATTTTTATCTATCAATTATTTGTCATTATCATAATTTACAGAGGTTAGGGCATTAGAAAAATTTGTAAAAAGGCTGTAAAGAGAATACCTGCTTTTTCTGTAAAATCAGCACTTAAAAATATATATGAGTTGAAAGAATTTTAAGGTTTTAATACATATTTTTTATGATTAATAAGTAGTTCAGAGCTGCCATTCATCACTTCACTTATTATATTTATACATATGGGTTACAATCATGCTTGGTTAGGGCTTTTGTGAAGATGATGCAATGTTGGTCAACATATGTGACGTGATTTCCGACATTTTAAATATGCATAACATAAATAAATACGTCTAATCGATGTATATTTGCAAGAAAAGACCGAAATAATAAATTATTTAACATTAAAAAATGCCAACAACACTCTTGTAACCTCAAATTTATTTATAACATGCCTAATATTGATATTGTAAAAATCAACAATAATACCTCTGATAAAGCCATTGCTGCTTATCCACAGAAAGCTAAGAAATTATTAAAAGAAAGTACATCAGTACATACGTGTATTAAATATTTAAATTTAATACTTTCTTGCAACTTACCCAGCTGTTTTTATATATTTTTATAGTAGAGAATGATTTAAACGACGTACAAGGAATACTGTAATGCCTAGTTCGACTCTAATATTTGTAGTAGACAGGTGTTTTATTTAAGAAAATCGTATTATTGACGAATACAAAGAAATATTTCGTGCTTTAAAAAATTGAATTTTTCAAAGTGAAAGTGACTTTGACAGTTTGATTTTAATATTATCTATATTTTAATGTTACTGCTTGGCTACAAAGCTTTTAAGCCAATTTTACCATAGACTCCACGTATGTACCATAATGTACTGTCTGCAGCCCAGTCTTTTTGGGGTGGGTTTCCACTGCTGTTTTGCCGAACCGCGTAACAGTTTCAAAATTCACATGTCCAATGACCGTATTCGTAACTGACCGTTGTTAATTTAAAGTACATACTTACATGATAGGCAATCACTACTATCTTTACAAATCTTCTTTACTGCTATGTGTTTTCATGTTTATCCATCATGAGTCGAACCTTACCATTTTTATGTTTAGCTTTATTGTGCGGCTCCATTGTTCTGTTTGGATTTATGAAATGTTTAATTTATTTCCACGGCCATGGGTTGGTTGTGAAAGAGGATCATATATGAATTCAGATATGACTGCTAATATAATTTTAATTTAAAAGTTAGGTTGCCTAAAACCAGTGTAATAACGAAATATTTTAAATAAATACATTCTTTATATTATTATTATTTGTATAGTGGATACACATTAGCAAGAACGTGACCATTTCTTCACATTATCAAGAATGACCTTGACATACAATTATGCTTGGCTATGCTTTCGCAAGGTCTAAAAGTTCATTTCATAAATCTCAAGATGATGATGTACAGATAACAGAGAAACGAAAAGATTTAATTTTAATATTCAGTACATAAAATATTTATTTCGTAACAAACAAAAACTAAACTAATCGAAAGTTTTATTGCAACTTTACGACAGACGAAAACAAATTATGACACAAATATGCAACAAAATCTAAAATATCACCTCGAACTTTACAACATAGTGCCGACACGACAGTCTCCTTGGAATTGATATACTGTTATGCTAATATTAATAAGTTGGATGTTTTACATTTAAATAATACTGCTTAATTAATTAAAATTTATTCAATTTTATCTCGTAATTCGATACATTTAACGAAATACACAGTACAATAGTAAAATAGGTAATAAATGCGTAGATGACATAGAACCTATAACAATATAATTGTTATCACAAATTATATGATCTATGAAATTAACGTACGTTTTGTTAAATTTTCTTATAAATTTCTATATATCAAAGCTCCATGGTTTGGAGTTGTTGCGAAAACGTACGATTCTGCGCTATTTTTATCTAATTTGCAATATTTTACGTAAAATTCTTCTTTTAAAAATTCTATGTACTGTCCGACTTTATCTTTTGGACACAGAGCGACGATACAGCCACCCCAACCAGCACCTGTGAGTCGCGAATTGATATTAAATGTTTGAGAAATATTGACAAGATGATCTAAATTTTCATGAGAGCATTCATACAAGGTTTTTAAACTCTCATGACTTTCAGACATTAATTTTCCAAGTGCAGGTAATAAGTCTGAGTTATTAGAATTGAAATGCCCATTTCCTGAACCGTTTGTTGCTCCATTGAAGGGTTTGTGTCCTAATTCTGACTGTGAGCATATTTTACGAAATTCTTCAACTCTCTGAGCTTCTTGGTAAACGTGCAGAGCTCGTTGCTTAAGTTTGAATTCGGTTAAATGCTTCGTGTTACTCGTTAAGTATATTTCATCAATATCTTCTTCCTCCATATTAAGAATGTCGCAAACCTCCTTTTTTGTGTATATTTCTTGAGGTAGATACTTTAAGACTAATTCTATCATATCTTCCAAATTATTATTCAGTTTTCTTTGAAGCTGACTAAGCGTTAATATTTTCCCTTCATACGTTAAACCGGACAGCTTGGCTATAATTTTAGCCGCTAATCTGCATTCAATTACCCTTCTATTAAAATCATTAGTAGCAGCTTTATTGGCTTCTGCTAGACTATGGGCTACAACAAATGCGGCGTCTTCAGGTAATGCGACCGGTGCGGCATTTAGCGGTTGGAAAGTAATGTATTGTGCGCTGTATTTTTTTGCTAGAAATGCAATAGCTTGATCCATACCTCCGCCTTGCGTTCCAATATACCGCTCACTTTTAGCGCACAAAGAAGCAATTTCCGTCTTATCAAGCGTACCATTTTGAGCGTAAAGAAACGCTAAACATGCCGCACTCACAAGCGCTGAAGAACTAGACAAGCCTGAAGCAGGAGGAATATTGCCGTCCACGTACACCTGAAGACCTTTCAATTCGCTACTATTCAAGTGTTCCATTGCTCCTTTGATTCCACATAAAATGTAATTATACCAAAAAGGTTTCCCATTTAAATCCGGTATGATATCAAGTTCGGTATTTATGTTTATATCAACACTTTTATATTTATTGTCTGCGTTGCGTAAATATAATATTGGCTCGTCCTTTATCTTTACCGCCATCAGTATATCCTGTTCCAGAGCCATGGGCAACACCGGGTATCCACAGTAATCGATATGTTCGCCGATGATATTCACACGTCCCGGCACTCGGACATAATAACATGGTTTACAGCCAAAATCATTATAAAACTGTTCACTTAATTTTAATATTCTTTCATTACCAGGAATGTTTAATATCGGCACATTATTGACGTTGTCGCCCATTGTTATGATTATGACAATTTTGTAAACAAAACAGAATACCGCGCTGTATCAAAGCAAACTAGTTACTGAAATGCACAGAATGGCTCGTTATCAGTGTTGGAACTCGGCAACATAATCCATTTCATTCATTGTGCGACAGACGACGTGTAATATTAACGAGTTAAATTGACTGAATGTCTCGACTTGATATTGTAATTTTATTTTTTATTATTTAATAGTACGGGGAACGCGGTGTATTACACTTATAAATCTTGATAACATTTTTATGAATACACATTGTTATCTCATAACTAAAACGCCAGAAATATATGTACTCAACTATGTAAACATAACCTAAAACTAACTAATGCGATGCGATGAAACATCCACGAACCGACTTGCGCCGTCGCTACCTGACGTCAGCATCACAAACACAATTACTACTCTCATCGAAATACAACGGGACTCAAACACATGTGTGTTAATTACATTACAGCTAATACTAAACAGGTGCTAAAAGAACAGGTTTAACAAACGTTTAGAATCATAAATCATGGTTGTTGCCGAGTTTATCTCCAAACCAAATCGAATTTTAACTACCAAAGTTACCCGAAGATCAGTTTATTTTATTGGAATCAAATCTTTTAATAAATAATCAGTTTATAAATATTGCCTTTAATTTTACCTAGGTTTAAATGTTTATGTGATCGTAAGCTCACAAGACTTACAAGATTTGGACAATACTAAGTACGTACTTAACGTACAAAGTATTTTCTGTTGCCGATATGATAAATGTTACAAAATACTTTAGATAACAATTTATAATCAGGCATTACAACAGCACTATCAGTGCATTTTAAGAGTATCTTATACCTACTTGCACTGGTTACTATATTTTAGGTTATAACTAAGTTAAGCTGAGGTTACCTTCAGTTATACTTATGGTAAGTTTTGACCACTTGTGCGAAGAGCAAGACAAGA
>QDHC01002199.1:1011783-1029928 GCA_013186455.1 Papilio dardanus tibullus
GCATATTTTGTCAGAATATGTCATACTGGTGTTTTTAATTAAAACTTTTATTTTTACTCATTGATCAAGAAAGCTTCTTCTACTACGTTTTTAGTGAACTTATAGGGTTTTTAATTATTTTCTTTACAAGCTTCCCATATCCCATGATCACAAATATTTATGTTTATTTTAAACTGGCAGCTGTCACTGTCATTAAAACAGTTCAGTGTTGCAATTGTTTTGACCAAAGAGTATGCAACATCGTTGGCGTAAAGTCGATTTTAGTTAAATAATTTAAAAAAAACTCTAGTCAGTATTGTTACTTATATTTTAACGGGAAGTATGTATTTTATTACCCTAATAAACAGAGCACCTTAAAAATTATCGTTTAGCTTTTTCAGCAAACATAATCTAGTAAACGAATAATTATAATTTGTTATTTTATAGGTGAATCGCAAAATTAATGCGAAAATAAAACTCCATTAACAAAACAAATACAAAAATATATTATAGATTTGTATAAAATCTCATAAAGGAATGTTTCGGTATCCATCACCACAATGTATAAAATGTATAATTACAATACTTTCGTTTATTATTTCCATTATGTACAACAACATTTTACTTAACAATTAAATTCAAAACTACATACACATGAAATTGATTACATTTTTTACAATAATAAGTAATTTCATTTATATTATTATTATCTCATATTTGAGACAGATTGATAATTTCTTGCAATATATTTATGATCAAGGTGAGTCAACATAAAGCAATACATCATACATTTCAAATATAAAGTTATTGTGACTTAAGAAAAATATAATATTTATAGTTTTCCTTGCATAAATGGTTTTAGATATTTATGAAAACTTTCGTTGACCGGCTCTTTGTTAAGTGGACTCTTCATTGCCTCCTCCATCAGTCGTTCATACGCACGACCGTCGTATGCTCCAAGAGCCGAACGGAGAATCTGTTTATGGTAAAAAGTGCATGTACAAAAAAAACAAATGTCGCTCTCATTTTCATTATTTTTTTTTAGTTTTTTTAATCTTACCTCATCTCTGATATCAAAAGCATCCACCAGGCCAACAGCGTTAGGTCGGAGTTTCACCAACAAATCTTCGTACCAGTTTTGTAACTCTTCTATATTACGTTCCGATATCGATGTAAACTGCCAAAAGAAAATAATACGTCATAGTTGAACGCGATAATAACATTTTGCATTAAAAAACAATTCGATCAGCAGTAAAAAAACATTATTCAGAACAAACCTATGACGCTTTTTTTTTGACTGAGGAGTATTTATCAACTTACTAATCAAAGATATATTATACTGTAGATGGAACACTCGAGGCCTAAAAGTGAGGCATTTTCCTTGACCTCCAGAGGTCAAACGTTGGGAGATTTCCCCTAGTGTTAACGTCTAAATTACATTTGCCGACATAAAAAGTCGACCGAATGTAACCTCTCTTCTCAAATTTTAATTTTATTTCATAGTATTTATTAAAGTTTGATATTGTAATTAATAGAGACATTTTTAAAACGCTAATTAAAAATGTATAACAACCATAAAACAAAAATAGTCTTTGTTAAAAATTGTTTGGATTTAAATTGTTAAATTAATAAATAAAACAATAATAATGAAAAACGATAATTAACGTTATAATGATTGTTTAAGTTTATTCTACTGTTTATTTTTAAAAATAAAAAAAACACACAATTTCCCAAACATGAGATTTTTTTTCATGATACTGGCAAGTTTTTTCTTTTTAATAAATTCTTTATTGGCACGCTTTTTAACGTCAAATTAGTATGGAGTGCTCCCTCTATGTATAATATCTCTTTGTTACTAATATTATAAAAGTTTAAATTTAAAGTTTATGTTTAAAAGCGAAAGTTACGATGTATGGATGTTTGTTTGAAGGTATCTCCAAACCGGCTAAACGGATCTTAATGAAATTTGGCAAAATATAGAACAGTAGAAGAACACATTGGCTACTTACTATATGTTTTTAGTTGTTGGCCGCACAAACATCGCCGGCAACAGCTAGTATTAAATATAACTAGAGTTAAAAATTGTTTGGAGAATTAGAGATTTCTCCAATAAGTGTAAAATAATAATAACAAATATCTGCAGGGTTTCCTAATGGTGATAAAAACTAACTCTGAGCAGGTCTCCGACGCACTGCAGCGCCCAGTACACGACGTAGAGCTCGAGCAGCTGCGTGAGCGCGAGGCGCAGCGGCGCGGAGGCGGCGCGCACGAGCCGCTCCGTCTCCGTGTGGTAGCTCGACACGATGATCGCGCGGCAGTGAGCCTGACATTTATACTCTTTGACCGGATTTTCGTAATGGCAACACTGATTAGTTAACCGTTTTTTTATAGGCTAAGGGCACTTAATAAGATTTTTAATGCCTTAATAAATAAAAATATAGGCTAAAGGACACCAATATCCAAAGCCATAATGTATTAAAAAAAATGTTTTTTATTTTTTAAATTATAAATCGTAATATATTTTTCAATTTACATGATAATACAGCGTATAAAAATTCAGATAATAATGCCATCATGTTTTTATACATCTTGGCTGTTAAATAAGTGACGCTATTATATTGCTCGGCTTCATTAAACCGAGTTCGTAATAAAAGCGGAGATTTTGACTCGGCTTTGATTCTATTTTATATCGAACTCGGTCTTATAAAGCCTTGACATAAAAATACGCAAAAAAAAATATTATTAAAATATTTAGAAATGTTTTTTTCACCTCGGAAGCGGCTGTTAGCTGGACAGAGGTCATGTTCCACGCGTCTTCGTAACACATGCCGCTCGCCTGTCGTTTCTCGATCTGCGCTACGCATAGACCTATTTTCCTATTAAAAAAAAGTTATTCGATAACATACATTTCAAAACTTATTAATTTAAAATTAATGAAGGCAAGGAAATAACGAAAACGATTTGATTTTTTTTACTGTTGGTGATCCCCAGATAACATATTAATATTATAAATGCAAAAGTTACAATAGATGTATGTTTGTAGATATATCCAAAACAGATTTACGGAATTCGCTGACATTCACAAATATAGAAAATAGTTTAAAATAACACATAATTTACTTCATTCTTTTCCTAAAGCCTTGTACGCACCAGTATAGTATTTTAATCGAGTAACAAGTATCAAGTATCCGAACAAAGGATTTACTAATCTACTCTACTAAAATGTTGCTGTTCGGACACGATTAGTTACTAAATTACTATCCTAGAGCGTAGGTTAAGGCTTAAACGAGTCCGAACAGTAGTAAATCCTTTGTTCATTCAGATAAATGCTACTTGCTACTCGTCTAAAATACTATCCTGGTGCGAACAAGGCTTTATTCCAATGACCAAGTCACGGGCGAGACCTAGTGAAATGTTTATATTAGTAATTTACCCCGCGGCGAGGGTCTGGAAGCCGCTGATGATGCCCTGCAGGGAGTTGTCCCAGGGCGGGGAGCGGCGGCCGCGTGCCTCGCCCACGTAGCGCACGGTGGGCGGCAGCGCGTGCGCAGCCGTGCGCCACGCCTTCACCAAGTATCTAAAAAGAAAATATGTCTTAAGGGGCCATCTTATGAATCTATACTAATATTATAAAGAGAGAAACTTTGTATTTTTGTTTGCATTGAAATAACTCAAGAACTACTGGGCCAATTTCAAAAATTCTTTCACCGTTAGAAAGCTACGTTACCCCCGAGTAACATAGACTATGTTATTAAATTACTCGCAGACGAAGACGCGAACAACAGCTAGTTTAAAATATTTAGAAAAGTTGTATAAAAAAATTTACATTTTTTAACGGGGGAAATCTTCCAAAGATTCCCTGCCTTCTAAATGAAAGACAGGGTTATGTAAGATTTGATTCTATAACTCCCCTTGGAGGCCAAGGTCGATGAAGACTCCCGGGATCTCCTGGAACGCATCGGGACTCTGCACTCGATAGTTTTTTATACTTAGTTGATCAATAATTAGGCAACATTTTCCTGTACAAAACCTTACATTTTATGACGTTATATAACCGAAATTCAAAATATAAAAACGAACCTGGCAGTCTGCAGTAACATCACAGTGTTCTCTCCTTCGTAGGTGCATGCGGCGGTGACCAGGCCGTAGGTCAGTGGTAAGTTGGAGGACAGCATGTAGCCGTGTCCGCCGCACGCGAGCCGGCAGCGCTCCACGCACGCCGCCGCGTCACTTGTCGTGATCGCTTTCAGACAACACGATAGTGCGTGCAGCTAAAGGAAATTCCAGGAATTCATTAAATATGGAATCGAATGACACTTTATCTCACATTTTTTTACAAAATAACTAAAAATGTCAGATGTAATAGGAGCCTTGTATGACTTTCTTTCAGTTGGCTTGGCTTTTAGTTGAATCGAATTATAGTTCTATTGGCTCAGGGGTTTAACTCTTGAATTGTAATTTGCTGGTCCTAAATGTGTTTTACGAATTTAATGTGTACATATACCTGACGTAATTACGGTAGAGAAAAACATCGTGACGCAAACTGCACTTATCGGCTAAGAAATTTAAAATAATATAGTCGACTCGCACTGGGCCAGCGTCGTTGCCTATGGCCTAGTCACCATAGACGCTCGGCGCCCTTTGTTTGGAACGTACAGTGAGCTGGTGATGATGACGATGATGATAGTTATATTGTTGGTAAGGCAAGTGTAGTATAGTTACCTCGGGTAGGCGCTCCATATCTCCAGACTCGAGTTCCGCGGTGACGTTGTTGTACATGTCCCACAGCCAGGCGGCGCAGAGGCGGAAGGCATGCACGCTCGCTATGCCTACCATCAGCTTGTGCTGCTGCGTCACGTACTCCAGGATCTGAGGCTCCGGCTCACTAGTCACAGTACAACCCGTTAGCCGAGTGTGGTAACATAGCCTAGCAAAGACGCTGTGATCGCATTACAAGAAAGCGATTCTACTAAATTTTGACGTGTAATCATTTGCACCCTACGAGTATTAATTGAAAAATACTTATTTTGTTGGTCAGAGTCACATTTATCCTTGTTTCAAAACTGACCTTACCGAGTTCATAGATTGTAGATTTATAGTCACTAATTCGATAATAGATGATTTTTATGGCGCCTATACATCGGAACAAACTGGTACCAAAATACAAGTTAGGTGAAATTACAAATAACACACACCTCATGTTTTACCAAAACCTAAAGGGTAGAAATTAGAGCTCTATGACTTGGTAATAAGGGTTAATTTTGTATCTTACTTAGGTCTGAGTTGCGACTGCCGTCTGACGGCGGAGTATCTTGTGGCGATGGTGACCGCCTTGGCCATGTAGTTGCATACGTCGTGCACCAACATGACGCGCACGAACATCATTGTACCGTATGTCAGTTTGGAGCTCGGCGCGTTCACGTATGTGCCGTCCTGTTGGGATTGTTCATATTAGGATTCCAGTTACCGAATATCACAGATACTTATCTGGTCTTTTAAAGAGGTTATGTTTCGTATATGTTTTTCGGTAGAACCCCAAGTTAACTAAAGAAGTTTATAATTCACTCGTAATCTCTGTGTATATCTTGTTATATGAAGATCAAATAAGGCAATACGGATACGCGATACCCATTTTGTATCCATATTGGGATACCTAAATACCCAATATGCACCCATATTGGGTATCCCGTATCCGATATGGACCCATTTAAATAAGCATATGAACGTGAGAAAGGAAAAAATATTTCTATAGATTATGCATTGTAAGCAAGTTTATATTTTGATTTCGAAATATGTACTAAAAGGGCTGCAGTTTAAATATATTGTACTAATTAGTAAGGATTATCGGTTGTTATCATAGAATCCAACCTCGGTACAATTTAACTTATCTTTATCACCCGAAAATCAATGAATAAAGAAAAATAAAATATTAACAAATTGCTTATTAACATACTATTCGATCTGAATATTTGAAACTAGAACATTTAAGTCGAATAACCGGCAAAAGGTTAACGGAATAATTATACTAGGTTATCAGTGCATTACTGTGGAATACACTTTTAGTTATACATTTAATATTTCCGTTAACATAACATCTATGACTAGCTGGCCCGGCAGACTTCGTACTGCCTCAACCTATTGAAGTTACGGCCCGAGTCAAGGTTCTCGAGGGAGACCCCGAGCTTAGTTATTCTTAAACGAGGTTTAGGTTAAGCGCCATCTGCGTCCTGCCACCTCAAGCCCAGTGAATCTATTAATGCCTCCTCTAGGCAAACAGTGACCTTCAGTCACAAAACAAAATCGCGATTCACTTTTGTTGAGTTTAAGAACGCGACATTAGATCCTCCAACGCGCAAGCCAATTTGAACTTTTAAATTGATACATTTTATTTAGAGAACGTTTGTATAGGAAATAGAAACGGATTGTTTTGAGAGTTTCACGGCAGTTATTAGTTTTTTTAACCTTTTAAACCTTCTCTAGACCTCCGCGAACATTTTGACCAAGATAAGATAAATCCGTTCAACCATTCTCGAGTTTTAACGAGACTTCGAACTGCAATTCATTTTTAGATATATAGAAGATAGAAGAAGTTAATTTCCTAGTATTAAAACATAATTACAAGATTGTAATAATTAATTAATATAATTATCCAAGAACAATGTACAAGATGTTTATTCCTTTTAACTATGAATGTGTATTATAAATTAATCTTGCTCAATTATCATAATTGATTATAATTACTGCGGTGAATGGTATTGTGATAAAAAATAGGTTTAGATGTTTAATAAAAAGACGTCTGCTGACTGTACAATGCCTTTATATAATGAATTATTTATTCATAATTAAAAATACACTTCACACGATAAACCCTGATGTTAAACGGTCAAATGTACAAAAGAAGGTCGCCAGTTTAGTAAGTGCCTATTCACTATACTTTTGGTTCCTTCATACTTGGGAAGATTGATTCAATTTAGCATTTCTTGCTTAAGCCTTGTACGCACTAGGATAGTATTTTAGTCGAGTAGCAAGTAGCAAGTGTCCGAACAAAGGATTTACTAATCTATTCTACTAAAATGTTGCAGTTCGGACACGTTGAGTTACTAAATTACTACCCTAGTGCGTAGGTTTAGGCTTCAACGAGTCCGAACAGTATTAAATCCTTTGTTCGGATAAATGTTACTTGCTACTCGAATAAAATACTATCCTGGTGCGAACAAGGCTTTAGCGATATAAAGCATTAAAGTTACATAACGTTACTCACCTCTAATACTTTAGAATTCTTCATCAGCATATGTTCCCTCGGTATCCTAACATTGTCGAAGCCAAGGAAACCATTGTTGGTGCCGTTCATGCCCAACTTGGCGCCGATCTCGCCGACCTTGATGCCGGGCAGAGGCATATGGGTTTCCTCATCTCTGAGCTGCACGATGAAAGGATGTATGCCGTGGCATTTTCCTTGTGTGTATAACTGCGCCATCACAACGCAATGGTTGGCGGTGTGAGCCACTGTTGGGAAACAGTTATGGTTAGTCCCTTTTCTACTTGGTCGCAGGTTTGCCGATGGCGTTATGACGTCACGCCCATGTTAGGTACCGTTGACAAAAAATGTTACGTAATATACTATAGTAATTTTATTAATGCATATACTATACATAAAGTAATAAAAATATATTATCGGAACATGTTGCCCAGCAGTTTCTTATAATAATAAATTAATGAACAACGGATACTAATAAAAGAACAATCCGTTAGTTAATTTAATATAAGATATTCATAGAAATATAGAAAAATCTAGAAACTAGTCGTCTCTTGTCATTGAAGTTATCGTTGTGTTTTGAAATAATTGTTTATTGAATCAGAATAAATTCAATGCACTCATTTATCACTAAAGGCGATAACGAGGAAGATTCTCTATAGATTATTTGAATAATTTAAAGAATCGATAAAAATAAATACGAGTTTCCACTGTTGAAACACCCGTAAAAAGTCTCAGTTTTTTAAAGCTAACCGACGTGGATTTATGCATGTAAGAATGTAGACACAAAAAAGGTGGGTCAGGATCGCGCCAAATAAAAGTCCGTGTTACCGAAGGTCTTTGGTCTCTGCCTACCTAATAGGGTTACGGGCGTGAGTTGTTGTCTGTTCTATTTATATAAGTGGGTATGACGATATGTTCAAAGTGTTTTAACAATGGAAACCTACTATAAGTCTATAAAATTAAACACTAGCACAACTAAACGTTTCTAGTTTAACACTTTACTGTACAAAGTTCAATACACAAGGTCTTCGCTCAAAGTCATTTATTCCATGTTAAGTGTGGGATATAATATTTTATATTGGTAATGGATATTTTAAGGAAAAACATGTGCCAAAACTAAAAGCCTAATTGGCCGTTTTCACCAACAAACCCTAAAATTTTAGGTAACCCTTAACGCATTTCAAATGTCACCTAACAATTTCATTTTCAACAACAGATAAGTGTCACTTAGACCGCAAGGGATCCGTTAGATTTAGGGAGACCCTTATGCAAGACACCTATCTAAAACTACTTTAGGGGCTGGTTGGTGAAAACTGGCATAAATACATAATATTCTAAAATTGAATGTGGAATAAAAAAGTTAATTTGATTTGTTACTTCGTGTTTTTTAATGTAAATGTCGTGCGATAAAGTTAAAATGTAAATTAACTGGCGTTTTTTTTACTGATTGAAACAGAGAGTTTTATATTCCGAAAAACTGTAGAAAAAACATAAAAAAGACAGTTACAACGATATTTTAAATAAGAGTAATTACAGTTTCTTATTGTGTTATAAGGTTGTTATTTTTTTAAGGCCTGGGAAAGTTTTAAGAACATGTTTAACAAAAAAATGGATATATATGTTGTTTCTGCTTATTTTCCTTTGCGGAAATGCTATTTAATTAATATTAATATATCTGAAAAAAAATATTTTTTTTTGGTGGTAAATTGTAGTCACGGCATATTATGAAGTGAGGGAGGACATTTAGTATGTTAATTTTGTAACAAAATGTTTTTACATAGTAATTAAAATGCAAAACTAAATATGCAAGTTTGTTGAAATTGCAGTACTTCTTGTTAGTATTTCTTGTCAACTTTCGTAAATGGTTTTCCTTAACTGAAGAAATAATTTAATGGTTGAATATTCAATGGACCGACACGGACGCTTAAGACCAAATTCTTTTGTTATTATTCAATTCTTAGCGACGGTTTTTGCATAACGAGCGCCCTGGGGGAGATTACGGCACCCATTTTAGCACTTTGACGTGGGGGGTATAAACAGGCAATCCTGATAAACCAATTTCCAGACCTATGTTGCCCCTTTTTGGCCGGCGCCCTGGGCGGACGCCTCATCGCGCCATACCCTAACGCCGGCCCTGACATAGCACATGTGATTGGTGATAGAATATGCTATACTAACGTCCTCCAGGCCACCACTTGTAGGCGGTGAGCGTGGGGCTGTGCAGCACGAACTGCTTCGCGGCCGCGTCGTACGTCGCCGTCGTCTCCAGACCGCGGATGAACGTGCCGTGACCTAACTCCGTCTGAAAATATCTTTATTATAGTTTTTGTTTTAAATAATCATAAATACTTTCGCATTCAAAATATTTCGCAAAACAAACGACTAATTGTGAATAATGTACATTCATTTGTTTTCATTTTATTCACGGTAACCAAAGATCAAATAAAAATTAAAATCTAAAAACTAATAGAACTTTGACTTATACAACTTTTTGCCGTCAACCTAACCATAAACAGACAAACAACCTTTATAAATATAAAAAAACTAAGACATGCAGAATGATCATAACAAACCTGCGCATACGTGCCGATGATGCTGAGACTGAATGCTCTTCCTATCCAATACGCCTGCTGTTCGACCGTCGCCTGTCCCATGAGGGTAGGTATGAACATCACATAGTGCAGGGTGAGAGGGGAACCGTCACCCAAGATGGCCGACCCTAGGTTCCCGCCTAAAAGTGCCCTGAGACAAAATATACACTGTTCCAAACAAATACATGAAATTTATAAACATAGTATGTGTTAATCAATAAGTTGGGTGTGAAGTGAAAATTGTATTGTATAATATCGCATATTGTTTTGAGAAAATGGAATGAACAACTATATTATTCATAACAGGATGTTTGAAAACGATTCTTTTAACAACGTACCACAGATTCCTTAAAAATATAACTATTTAACAAAAATAACCTTACTAATATTATAAATGTGAATATTTGGATGGATAGATGGAAATCATATCCACAACAGCCGAATAGATTTCAATGACATTTTTGCACAAATATAGAACATAGCCAATAACACAGAGGCACTATATTTTTTTAAAACATACACACTATTTGAGAACCTTCTTCTCTTTGGAAGTCGGTTAAAAATACTAACGGCGTCAAGGCCGAGAACTTCATAAATACAGTCAAACCTGGAGAAGAGTCCAAGGGACCGCGATATTTGTCTTGCTTATAGAGGTATCTCTCTAATCAGGCATTTCGCCTATGAGGGTTGTCCGTCGGGACCAGAGAATGAATCTCTCTTATTCTCTCTCTTATAATTCTCTTTCTTCTCTTATAAAAACCTCTAAATTATCAGTGTTACTCTACTATATTGTGAATGTATTATACATATAAAACCTTCCTTATGAATCACTCTATCTATTAAAAAACCGCATCAAAATCCGTTGCGTAGTTTTAAAGATTCAAGCATATATAGGAACAAACATAAAAAAGCGTTATTGTTCTGTGCTGTGTAAGGATAAATCAAAATACACATCAAATGTCACTTACATATAATTTTCCATACCAGCATTATCTTCCTCTTGCAGTCTACGCATCATTTTGAACAGCATGCATGCTTTTTTAACAGCCAGTTCATATTTCTCCTTATGACTGAGATAGTCCGAAGGCACTTCATCAATATGTATTCCTTCTTTAAATACCATCTCCTCTGTAGTAAAATATTAATGTATACTAATATTATAAACAGGAAAGATTTGTATTTTTTTTTATTCATTGAAATAACTCAACAACTAATGGGCCGATTTCAACAATTCTTTCACCGATAGAAAACTATATTATCCCCAAGTAACATAGGCTATAAGTCCGAGCGGGCAAAGTTGCGAGAAACGGCTAGATATATATTATTCAAGGTTTGTTTGTTGTAGAAATTTACATACAATTAGATAATTTATCTGTAAAATGAGCGCTTAGGATTATCTAGTCGTTAGTTTTTCTTCTTATGAAAATATTATGTAAATTATATTTAAAAATATTAATATAATTATGATGTGTCCTAATTTAAATAAAGAATTATATGCTTTTAAACTAATTATTTATATTCATCCCATTTAGATATTATTATAGTTCTAATTAGTTATGTGAGGGTTATTTAAATAAGGCAATTTAAATGCATTTTTTGTTACACTGGACTAAGGAAACTTAGTGTTAGTGTTTTTGACTTCTTATTAAAAAAAAAAAACTGAAAAAGTCAGTATTTCAGTACTTTACTAAATTAAATAAAAAACTTTTTTCCCTTTTAAATGTTTATGTTTATCATATTCAGTATTTAGGTCTTGTGAGATAAAATGAATGAACTCTGAACTTCAGCTATAGAGCATATCATATTTCTTTTTGTTATGATATAAAATACTAATTTGTACGCAATTTAAAGTAAACTCAACGCAATACTGAAATATTCAATGTACAAGTAAAATTAAATAAAAAAATGTAATTTGTTCATAGAGGTAAATTTTCTAATAAGAAAATCTGTTCTTAAATGTCTACTAAAATAAAATTAAAGTAAAAATCACCTCGTTTCTTCCTTTCTTCGGTTTTTTGTGGTCCTCCATCTATTAGGTACGTAAGTTCTGTAACGTTAAACGTACAATTATCTCTTTCTTTTTGTAAATCAGGATTCACTTTCACTGGCTCCGACATTATGCGTAGCACTTAATAATACAGCATAAAATGTAATAATAAACTATCAAACAGTCGACTTAGACTTTAATCAATGTGGGAACTATTCACGGTTACGCAGTCGAAGCCTGCTTCTCACAATTCTCATAAGTGGTCAACTGCTCGCAACTTAACTTATCCAACTCGCAACCTCATTATTTTTGATTGCTCAATGTTTTGATTTATTTATATGAACCTGTTATCGCGAAAAACAGCTGTCATTTTCTGTCAAATATGTCATTTTTGACAAACTCATCAACACGCGCATTGAAATAGGAAATGACGAAATAAAAAGATCAAAGAGTAGTTCAGCTGTGAGTTTCAATCAATGTGAGAATCAATGTTTCGAAAGGTTATTATTAAAAATAACTAATTCTAATACCAATCTTTTTAATTACTGTAAATTAATTCATGTATTGTTTTAGATTTTTATAAATTTTAACCAATTCATGAGGTAATCTTTTATTTTATACTTTTCTGTGTAAAAGTGCAACACTTCAACTTCAAGGCCCGCCATATTTCTTTCCTGTGTGCGTTGTGGAACTCACCGTTCAAGATGAGGTTAGTTTTGATTTAATAAAACTTTTAGGCCACAAAATATGTGCCCTTCGTTAAAAACTATTACGTTTTTAAGTATATCAAAAATGTGAAATATAAATTTCAGTCGAAAGTGCTACGTTTTGTTAGTTATGGAGTGTCAACATAACCCAATGCTGTACGCCATGTGGTCAACGATATATTTTATTTTTCCAGTTCTCTCAAGCTACAGAAGAGGCTAGCAGCCTCTGTTATGCGATGTGGTAAAAAGAAGGTGTGGTTAGATCCAAATGAAATCAATGAGATTGCAAACACCAACTCCCGTAAGTATTGCCGGTACTTCGAATGTACAATTTATGTTGTATCTGTTTGAGTCATTCACCTGTAGTGTACTAAATATTTTTAAAATTACCCATAATGTTATTTTTTTTAATATGCATTCTACACATACACATTAGTGGTTTTATATTTACATCAGTTATTGAGTCCTACATTGATCAAAAGCTGAAACTCTTATTTTCCATTTTGTCTAAGTTTATAGTGCAGTAGGCTTTTAGAAGATGATATTTCTTTACTTCGTCTAACCAGGCATAATGTTAACAGAAAAGTGCCCAAATAGTTGATAAGAAATTTTCTTTCTTAAAACTTGTTACATGGTCACCCTATTCCGTTTTCTTTACCTTATAGATTATAAAGATCTTGTATAATATTCCAGGACAGAACATCCGTAAGATGATCAAGGATGGTCTCGTCATCAAGAAGCCCGTAGCGGTGCACTCGCGCGCTCGCGTCCGCAAGAACACTGAAGCTCGTAGAAAGGGTCGTCATTGTGGTTTTGGTAAAAGAAGAGGTACGGCTAATGCGAGAATGCCTCAAAAAGTAAGTGATATTTTGTAAAAAAATACTTTATTTTCTATTGTTGATTCTATTTATTGAGGAAATAATTAATTGCTATTGTATCTAGGAAGGCCCAAACAAAGTAAACTATTTCATAGCTAAATGTGACTAATCATTTGATAGAATAACTGCCAGTAATAATTAAATCATTTTATTTGTAAACAGAAACTAGTGCCATGTGAAATAAGGCAAAATTATAGTATGTATTAAATCTTACTAGATTTTAAAAATGCGAAAGGTACAATGGATGGGTTTAGTTTGAAAGTATCTAAAATAGCTGAACAAATCTGAAATGGGATTTGGCACAGATTTACTTTAACATAAAATAAATTGTGTTTGTAGGAACTATGGGTACAAAGACAGAGGGTACTTCGTAAACTCCTCCTAAAGTACAGAACAGCAAAGAAGATAGACAGACATCTGTACCATGCTTTGTACATGAAGGCGAAGGGTAATGTGTTCAAGAACAAGCGCGTCCTCATGGAGTACATCCACAGGAAGAAGGCGGAGAAGGCCAGGACCAAGATGTTGAGGTATGACCTTGAATATATTACAACTACAAAACATACGGACGGTTTTTTAACGTCGGCATTGGCGGTTTTTTATCGCCTTCGGTCATACGATCGCCGTTAAATGACTTGTTCCGTTCATCCAGCACTCGAATTGCTGGACAATAAAAATTTTAAAACGCTTCCATGTGAAACACATACATGGAAATGCATATGTTCTATTAACGCTTTTTAGCGCGCTGAAAAAGCGCTTGTGTGAATGAAGGGTTAGTCTGTTCTTGAGATCATGGACAAAAACATTAATTTTGTTATTCTACTAGTCTGATAGTGCAAATAGTACCGTTTTTCGTGGATAACTTTATACTTAGTTTTACCTGAATTATTTAATTATTTTACCTTATACATAACTACCTTATTTTTAATTGAAATCGTTTTTATACTTTTTTGTGTAGCGACCAGGCCGAGGCCCGTCGTAATAAGGTGAAGGAGGCTCGCAAGCGGCGCGAAGAGCGCATCGCCGCCAAGAAGGAGGAGCTCTTGCAGTCCTTCGCCCGCGAGGACGAGGCCGCCGTCACCGCCAAGAAGTAACTCTAAGTAACCCTATTGTAAAAAAAAATGATTCAATAAATTTTTTGAGTCGATCTTTGTCTTTTTATTATATTAATCCCAAAAAATGAAATTAGTTTATTTTTTATTTTTGATTATAGTAAATGTTTTGAAAATGTCAGCTGAATTTGGCAAAATTTTGCGGTTGCCTAATTGGCAGTGCCACGGTTTCGAAGATGGCGGGGTTCGACATGTTATTGAAAAATAGCTTTATTTCAATTCTTATTGTTTTAATAATTATTTTCTTTTATTGATTATCTGTTCGCGATAAAAACGGAGATTTTTCTTCGGCGTAAGTCTTTATATCGCGAACCCGCTCTAATGATGCCGTAGGGTTACGGAAGCAAATGGAAATCCAATGTCCAAAATCGTTAACCCTTAACAAATTAAGTGCTTTCTACGGCTGTTATTACAAGTGACTATAAATAAAAAATAAAATATTTTGGCTTCATATTTTTGTTAGATTACATATTTTCAAACTACATTGAGTTATATATTAAAAGCGTTTAACAAACACGACAAATTAAGGTCACTCAGTTGAAAGTATGTGATGTCAGTATCATATAGTCGTAGAGTTGTGTAGACGTGTTTGACCACAACAAAAAAAACGGTGCCAGCTGACGTGTGTGACGAAACATAACTAAAGGCGCAGTAAAAAATGAATAAAGTCAACGAAGATTTGCAAAAAGAACGCGATAAATGTTCGTTTAATATTCAAGAATTAACAACATTGATTGACGGAGGACCAGAGAAAACTAGAGAACGAAAAAATAGAGGTAACTTTTTGACTTAATTTTTGGATCCATGGCTAAAATGTATAGAAATACATCAAAATTACTTAAAGTAATTTAATGTAAATGATAAAAAAATCGCGAAAATTAATGTTAATTATTCTAAATAACAATGTTTACCTAACGATGTTTTGTATTTTAATTTTGTAATTATAGTTGCACTCGTTTTGTTTGTTTCGTATATCGTTAAATTCATAATGAGTTAAAATTATAATTACTTTTAGCTGCTTTCTGGTTGATCTATCAATTTTATTCTATTAACTTATATGCTGTAAGTACCGGTTTTGGTATTAATAATCATAATTTTGAACCAGCCTCGACGACTTCCTGGACACATATCGTCAACAAACTAAAAAAAACTCTCCTGAGTAGGAAAGTAAAGCAAATGGGGTATTATTAATTAACTATGTTTTAGAACATGTAATGATTAGTAAAAGAGAGGTATTCGACGGTGTACCAGAGGAATATCTCAGTCACAAAGAGAGATATGAATTGGCTATCAGAAATTCCGTTGTTGCATTTAGTTTGGTACGAAAAATGCAGGAAGAGGGAAAGACGAGTATAAATAATTATAGGTAACTGCTACATTCATCTCGGGACATTTAGTTTATTTTCTATTTAGTCTAGAAAGTTCTTTAAATTTATAGAGACGTGGTAGGGGGTCTTCTTGGATCGTCGGTGCTAAGAGATGGCTCTCCGCTAGGGCTGCATTACATCATGTTCATGCCCGCCATTTTAAATCAGGCCAATGAGGAGCAACATGAAAAATGGCTGCCGCGTGCTTGGAATTGCGGTATCATCGGTAGTTATGCTCAAGTCAGTCAATTACGTATTTTTTATATTTGCTGTTGCTTCACCTAATCAACATAATACATTAGTTTTTTTTAATCAATTTATAGTTGGTCATCTATAGTTGTAATGGCAACCGGCATTCGACTTTTGTTTTTTGTCATTCAGACGGAGCTAGGTCACGGCACGTTCATCCGCGGTCTGGAGACGACGGCGACGTACAACGCGGCCGCGAAGCAGTTCGTGCTGCACAGCCCCACGCTCACCGCCTACAAGTGGTGGCCTGGAGGACGTTAGTATAGCATGCTATGGTAATATCGCAACTCCGCATTTCCATCAACCTTTTACATTTTTTCCAGTTGGTCAAACCGCAAATTATTGTATCGTAGTAGCCCAATTGTACACAAAGGGTCAATGCCATGGTATCCATTCGTTCATCATACAAGTTCGCGACGAAGAAACCCATATGCCTTTACCTGGAATAAAGGTAGGGGAAATTGGTGCGAAATTAGGCTTGAATGCGGTTAACAATGGATTCCTAGGTTTCGACAATTTTAGAATACCAAGGACCAATATGTTGATGAAGCATGCACAAGTTTTAGAAGTAAGTAAAGTTGCAGAACATCATTGAACAACAATAGACAGATGCTTAGATTATGAAAACTAGCGTAGTTTACTGACGTTAAAATATTCGCTGTTTTAGGACGGTACTTACGTGAAATCCCAGCACAGTAAGCTAAATTACGGAGCAATGGTGTTTGTAAGGGTTGTTATAGTGTTTGATATGGTCAACTATTTGTCAAAGGCGGTAACGATAGCCACCAGATTCTCAGCGGTACGACGACAATGTCAACGAAAAGCCGGGTATGTAGAAATTAAAATATTCTACAAAGTTTTTGATTTATTCAACACGGAATGGGATGAGGGAATCCGGTAGAAATTTGTACTGAAGTGATATTATGTTTAGAATACTTGTATGCTTGATCTTATTGTTGATTTGTATCTGTAAAGGGAACCCGAGTGTCAGATCCTGGATTACGTGACGCAGCAGCACAAGCTGTTCGTGGGGCTAGCGGCGGCGCACGCCTTCCGGATCACCGCCAACAAGCTCTGGTTAACATTCAACGAAGTTAATGAACAGCTGATCGAAGGCAACCTGCAGCGGTTGCCTGAAGTAAGTATTACCTACAATGCTACTACGGTTAAGAATATGTCGTACGACCGAGTCATAAACAGTGCTCTTATTTGACTTTAACGTTACTAATATTTATTTAAATTTATTCATCAGTTTGTTTGCAGGTCAATAAGTTATCAATTAAAGTGAATGACCTGAGAATTCAGGTTACGCATATCTTATAGACCTATTTAATAACAAAGTTTTTTGTAATTGTTATTACTAATAGGACAGAGGGGAAGAGAGAAATTGAGATATATATATTTACGGCAGGAAAAATAGATAAAAATAAATTTAACTAGCAAGTGACATACTTTATGTTTACTAAAAAAACTGAGTTAATAATACTAAAGTGAACATTTTTTATTCTATACTTAAATAGTAAAAAACAGAATAATAATACTCGTAGTATTTAATTACTAATAGTATTTATTCAAAGGGGAACGGTTGACCTTACGTGACCTCTATTGTTTGAACATGAAAGGTATTGAAAGGCGCAGTGACCATCTTATCACTTTTCAGACAATACTTAAGTACTATTTTATGAAGTTATTTTTAGTTAGAATTTCTAGAATGATATACCACTATGAACTTTGAACAAAGACATTTTACAGAGCATTAGTCCTTTGTATTATAAACACAGTGTTTGATTTAAACAGATATAAATGAGCGTGGACATGTAAACGATATCACCAGTGAGTTTATAGTGTGGTTAACTATGGGTTCCTACCTCTATAACCTAGTTTCCACCTTCGGCTGTCAAAAGGTTAAGATATTTCGTGAAACTGTAATTCTATCTTATGATATTGAACTCTTCAAGCGAGTCAATAAGAATAACGAGGTATTTAAAGTGTTAATTAGTCATTTTTTCATGTTTTA